>CM067298.1:104145732-104649582 GCA_034231615.1 Meghimatium bilineatum
TTTAAACCTCTTGTTTGGGTTGTTTCAGGTCTTCGTGTCTATGATTATTATTGTCAGTGTATGAAAATTTGTTGAAAGCTATCTATTGTTGTGTGTGCAGGAAAATATATGATCTGCCGTACTTTTTGCGCTGAACGACATATTCTTCTTGATTGCTTTTGGATGTCGAAGTCATAAGATTTGTTTTTTAAATACCACACAAACATGACAAATCAATAATGCCTCATCGGACTCAACAACAAATAAAACACCCGTGTTTTTGAAACCACACCAGTCGTGGTCTGTGCTGCATGTGTTGCTTTGTGTTAGCAGCACATGAACAAAAGGCGTAAAGGGCAGCAATGTTGCGACGTGACATGCCTCTAATTTCTTGCGTTTGTAGTTCGGACACTTGTGGCCACGCCCTCGTAATTGCTGGTTACCGTTGGGTTGATAAGTTGCGTGCATGACGTCATTTACTGTTTTCTTACAGGATATGTGTGTGTGTGTGATGTGTAGTATTTAACTGGTATATATTTTATAACTGCATGGTTCAATGTCTTTGCATTTCGCTGTTACTGACTGAAAATATAATTGGTAATTTCTTTGTTTCACCAAGTGTACGTGGATTGTGTGTATGTATGCATTGAATGAAGTAGCTAAAAACACACCCCTGTTTTGGTCACTAACCATCGTTACTCACTGTAGACAACATGTATGCAAATTCGTAAAGTAGTAAGCTTATGATTTGACTTGGAACGGGCATGTAAGTTTAGGCATATGTTCTTAAACTAAGCTTAAGATATTTTTTTGACCGCATGTTTTATTATATATTAGTCATCGACTAAATACATGATTTTACATGGGACACCAAATGTGGCATATATATAGCCAGGAATATATTTTTTACCGAATTGTTTGGCAACTGTGGCTGCCGGGCTCAAAAGGAAAACAAGGAATAGCGATACTGTTACCTGCCATGCATGTTGTATGAGACTACTAATAATGTTTTGACTGTCTCAGCCCATAGAGGGCCATAGTAACCTGGAAGTCATGCTGAAATTGGATGTATCAGTTAGAGAACGTAGATATCTCAGGCGACTGTAAACCATGACACAGCGCATTCCGATGTCTGAATTACATCCTGATTTCATGCTGAAGTTTCAGAACAATCGAAGAAGAAGAAGATGTTGAATGAGACTTGTGCAGTAAAATCATGGCGCTAAGGGGAATGTATCATAGATATGCATTGTCATTACAGAAAATGACTGAGCTATTTCTGTGCTGTAAAGAGTCTGAAGAAATCAAATCAACATGTTACTTACTGCGCAAAATGAAAATCCAACAGGCAGGCCCCTATATCCAGGAATAGGGTAATCAAGTTTTGCTAATCACTAAAGACACACATAATAACACACACAAATCGACGTTTCGACCAAAAGGCCTTTATTAATACAAAAATTAAAACATACAACAGAAAAATGACAGTAAGGTTGTGGACGTTCATAATACGTCGATTTGTGTGTGTGTTATTATGTGTGTCTTTAGTGATATAGCAAAACTTCCGTACCCTATTTCTGAAGAAAAATCAGACTGCAAAAAAGTACGACTATGCAGTATTATATTATTTATTTTCTATTTTGCTAAGCAGGTACTGTATTTAGTTAAAATAGTATTATCGTTGTACCAGGTCATAAATTTAAATGTTAAACTTCCATTTGTAATATATATTTATGTGTGTATGTGTATGTTTAAGTATGTATGCGTGAGTGTGTGTTTGTGTGTGTATATGGTTCTTGTTGGAACCCGTGTCACCCGATGTGATTATTTCCTTGGTAATGCTGTCAGTTTATGTTTATCCTTTATTAATTTTAATAAACATTTATTTAGTGTTAGGGTTAGTTGTGCGAACAAAACTTCTTTTAACCCAAAACCTAAGCCCAAAAAATGATAGTTAAATTAATAATTGATAAATATAAATTGGTAAACATTGAGAATAATTCGGAGAATAATGCGAAGGCCAACTCCAGAGAATTCTTCTACCCCCTGACGCCTAAGGCAAAAAGGGATCAGATATATATATATATACTCTGATCCCTTTTTGCCTTAGGCGTCATATATATATATATATATAATATATATATATATATATATATATATATATATATATAATATATATATATAATATATATAATATAATTATTTTGAGATGAATTTGGAGCACTGTACACGTTTTACCAACCATTCAAAATACACAGAAACTGTCGAAGCTGGTAATGGAGTAATATTCTCGATATTGAGATGAGAACAAACTCAACTGCCGAAGACAACATAAAATTAGCCCAGAGAAACGACGAAACATTGCATAAGATGGAACATATATGAAGTTATGTATGCACCACACACAGAGAACTAGATAATGCAGTATCGAAACTGAAAAATAAAATAAAATGCGACCAGAAGCTGAAGAAGTGTCCAATACATTGATTAAAAATCTTGGAACTTGCAGCAGCAGCGAAGCTGCTGCAGATCATCAATATGTTTTGGACTGCATGTAACGTTACACAGGATTGGAGGAAACAATCATGATACTAATCACAAATCCAGGAAAAGACAGCACCATAACTTCCAAATACAGACAAGTCTCAATCAGTCTCAAAAGATATATATGCAAAGCTGTATAGCGTATTATTAACCTCATACTGGAGCAGTACCTTGAAAGCAACAATCATCGTGTATCACAGCACGTTGGCTTCATGAGAGAAACCGGTTCTGACAGCGTAGATACACCCGAGAAAAGATTTTGACAAGATTTGTAGAAGACTTGTAAAGAAATTTAGAAATTGCACAACGTTGTATTGAACATTATTATATGTGTATATAGGTAAAATCAGAAACTTACCATTAGATGGTTACAAAAACAAGAAATTTCGACTATGCCACGGGGTACCTCGGGGTAGGTCATTGTCCCACTGTTTCTAATCTACACCAATGATCTGTTGCTGATCTACCACATGGAATAAAAGTGACAATGTACGCTGATTAGTTGGTAATATGGTGCAAGGAAGAACATGCGACAGCGGCCATCAAACAGATCCATGAGCTATAGATACTTTAACCGCATAGACAAACAGATTGTATGTCAATATCAACATAGATAAGTACAGGACTCTTTCACCAAGACAAAATGCTGATGACATCAAGATATATGGAGAGTTCCTGAAATAAGACAACAACCTACACAGAGTCACATTTAACAATCTGGCATGGAAGGCATCAATAAAGCAACAAAAGCCAGGAGAAAGTTTTTCATGCTGAGGAAACTTAAGTGGAACCACATGGGAAGCAAATTAACAAATGCATGGAATTCCTCGACAGTTCATTCTTTTATAACACATTTCCCTACTTGACAATATCTTTCAAAACCCCATTTATATTTATTCTTTATTTTTGTGTGTGCACTGTTTATAGCGAATCTTTTATTATATACATATGTTATCGGTATCGAGCATGTTGTTATAATGGGATTTGAGCAGGGCATTCTTAACACCTGGTTATGGGCCAACGGCATGGTGTCCGGCTTCAAGCACCACATTACATGAGTTAGTTAAGGTGGAGGTGCTGAGGAATATTCTGTCATAATTACCATGCAGTAATCCAAGTTTTAATGTAGCAACCAAAAAACTGCTGGTCCCAATTTTGGCCATCACCCTGTAGTATTCCTTCCAGAAAGATCAACGCTCAAAGAGTTCCAGTCCAGAAAACTATCAGACCCACAAATACGATTGAACCAACCAAGCAAATAGAGTCTATGATTGACCGATGGAAATCCAGCATCTCAGTGCGTAACACATATCCAGGGGCTGACTGCAACTCTGACCACGAATAGATTCAAACAAAAACTTAAAAATGTCAGAGGTAAAGCTATAGTCAAATTCTTCTCATAAATTCCAACAGAATACACCATAGAAATTGCAAACAGATTCGAAGTCTTATTAGAGGAATCAACAAGAGAGATTACCAGTGGAAGAGTTAACGAACAGGATTAAAGAGATTTACAAACAGGGTGCACAAAAATATATACCCAAGAAAACAAAGAAAAGATAAACATATATAACGGATACTACCATGAAGATAGTGGAAGAATGAAGGAAAGTCAAGCCCAACAACAATAACAACAGTCATGCATTTAACAACAAATAAACAACAATTAATCAAGGGCTATGCGAAATAGAAAGATGGAAAGAATATTGTACAGAAATGTACTCGAGTCATGACATCAAAGATCATATATTTAAAATGAGGAGGATCATATAGACATGTAGAGAAGTATAACAACGAATTACACGCATGCTTCATAGACTACACCAAAGCATTCGACTGTGTCAAACACCATCAATTAAGGGAAATATGAACGATATGGGTTTCCCAAAACACATTACACGTCTAATAGCAAAGCTGTATAAAGACCAAGAGGCAGCGGTAAAAGTGGAGGGTGCAAGCTCGGAATGGTTCAATGTACAGAAAGGAGTAAGACAAAGCTGTACCTTGTTTCCATACTTTTTCAACATCTATGCGGAAAATATAATGAGAAACACGAGACAAGAAACAATGAAGTCTGATTTCAGACCTGTAAATATAGGAGGACTACTGATACCAGAAATTAGATATGCAGACGACAAGTGTTATTAACAACAAACGAACACGACCTCCTGGATATAATTACGTCAACCCAAAACTTCAGCGAACAGCAATACTTGTTCTTAAATATGAAAAAGACAAAAATAATGGCAACTGACAAAACTAAATTAAGACCCAAAATTAATATTGAGAACTGCAATTTAGAAACAAGTGACATATTTTGATTATGAGGAACTAAAAAAAAAAACAATGAGGGTGACTGCGCAGTTGAGATTAATAGAAAAACAGCAATGACGCTGTCAAAATTAAAACAACTAAAGAATCTATTTTGGCAGGGTACTAACATAAGAACCAAGTTGTGTTTACTACGAACATGTGTGTTTCCTGTGGCGACATATAGATGTGAAGCATGGGCACTGAATGAAACAGTTACCAAGGAAAAAAATCATTTTAATTAAAGTGCTATAGAAGAGTTCTGAGAATACCATGGGCAGCAAAGAAAACAAACCAGGAGGTGTTAAGAACAATTAACGTCCAGGAAAGCTGGCTTCTGAACACCATATTAAAGAAAAAGCTTTTTTCAGTCACATTAAGAGACAATATGGCATGGAGTGTTACTGGAGGGGATGATAGAAAGCAACAGGTGCAACGGCCGCACAGGTCGCCGTTGGACAATAACATTTAAGAATGCCTGCGCATGTTATTAAAAGATGCGGTACAACTTGCTCAAGACCACGGAAAATTCAAGAGATCCAAAGGGAAGACTCGTTCTGGAAAGAATGTCACCTGACGATGATGAACTTAGCAGTCATCGCAAAGTAGCCATGCAATAGATATCCTCGCATTGTGGAATACCAATACCTGGAAACGAGTAAGCAGATCTTCTTTCCATAGTGGATGCTGCTAATGATGAACCTGATGTTCCAATAACGTACTGTCAAAAGAAACAGATGTTCAAATCAATTAGAAATCAAACACCAACACAAGATGACTACCAAATTATGAACAGACCAGAACTTGTTGTCATTCTACGCCTTAGAACAGGACACAACCGACTCGCATTCACATTGTGTAAAATGTTCATGATTGGAAATATTGCCGTGAGTACACGTGGACATGCATCATTATACGTCTTAGCATAATTTTGAAGAATGCCCAGAATATGAAATACTGAGGTAAAACACTTGTCCAGAGAAACAACAGTGGAGGAAAAACTATCGGACTTCTGTACACGTTACAAATTGAGTCATATTGACAGAAGACACACAACTTCAAATATAAGCACATTCCAAGTGAACGAAGAAGAGGAAAAAGAAGCAGAATCATTAAAGTCTATTTGTGCAGTCTACTACATGTATAGATGATGACCACGGTAGAGAAAATTATGGTTACTGTGTCTCCATATATAGTGTTCTTTTATTATTATCAATTTTAATGTAACACTTGAATTATTATTGTCTATTATACTATTGTTATTGAAACTAAATGTCTGAATGATGCCATTACCATACTTAATCAAACTTTCAGGTGAGTTCTTGCACAGGTATGATCTTTTGTTCCACTATCATTTCTCTGATGGACAAATGAGCGTGAAGCAAGTGCCTGTGGTAACATGGGGAGACATAACACGACGTTCCTTGTGGAGCAGCTCAGACCATATTCCATATCAAAATCTCTATGAGGAAGATTTTAACAGATTTTGGCGTGACAGCCACTTTAAAGTGAACGTTACCATCAGCAATAAAGGTCAGAAATTATCTGATTAATATCTATGTATTTCTTATTACTTGGTTGTACTATAGTATTGGAACACATTTCTGTCTGTTTTGTTGAATACCACTGATATTCCTTGTGCATCTGATTCAGCTCTAGTTCATTTTATTACCATTCAATAGTGAGCAGTTGAAATGATTCTTTTATGTGACGCGCACTTAGCAGAACTATCTATTAACTGTTACGAAGAGAACCTAGAAAATTGTTTGTATTTTATATGAAAGAAAGACAACGAAAATGGCAATTTAAAGATTACTTGAACTCCGATTTTAGACCACATCATGTGTTATTCCTACCTAACAGTAAAAGATCGATACTACAAGCTACTTAGTCTGAAACACTACCAGATCTACAAACGCTATTGACTGAGCAGTGTAGCCAACATAATGTAGTCGTGCAATGGAAACCATCTCACTGTGAAATACTAGGGAAAGAGATCAGATTAACTTTCTAAAGTGGGTGCTATTGATGACTAAGTACATGTACCAATTACTTACTATCTGAAAAACAAATTAATCTAATCAATCAGAAAACCACATAATTTAATACACGATGATTATCAAATTATGAACATATCAGAAAAAGTTACCATTTTGCGCCAAAGAACACAGCACGACCGACTCCACAGTTATATATACACAAAACTCAAGATTGGCAGCAATATTGTGTACAAGTGGAGAAGCACCGTACACCGTGAAACATATACGTTCACGAATCGTGACCAATCATAATATAAGACATGTCGGATCATCGAAAAGCAACCGTTTAAAGTGATTCGTTTGGTTTTTTCCCGTAATTTTAATTGGTCACTGTATATTTTCCGGTCGATGGCTGTTTGCTATCTCTGCTTGCCGAAAAGGAAGTAAAGTTTCTGTGTTTCAGTGTTTTTTCTAGATGGACTATGTGATTTCTTTTCTGAATGAGATAGAGTAGAGCATGGTTTAACCATTTGGAGTCACTGAAACGTCACTGTAACTGGCTTAACGAACCGACAGTTTAGAAACTAGTACTAGTAATATCGCTCATAGGAAACAATGGAGAATTCTCAGAACAAGTCAGTAAAGTAATAAACAAATCTCCAATAAACAAAGCAGCAGGCTCTGATAACATACACACAGAACTTATCAAAACAGCAGCAGAGAGCGGGAAAAGATCGCTACACAGACATTTCAGTGTAATAGGGAAGAAACACGAAACACCAGAAGACTGGAGAAACGCGACAATAATTTCCATATGAAAAAGAAAAAGGCAGTACGAGAGATTGCACAGAGTACAGAGGGATATCCTTACTAAGCCACACATGGACAATGTTTAACAAAATATTAGAAAAACGATTACGATCATACATTGAACCACAACACCGAAATGAGCTTCCGTAAGAACAAAGACTGTACGGATGCTATTTTATACTTAGACAACTAACAGAAAGAGCCACAGAAAACAACAAAGAATTATACATCGCATTCGTCGACCAAGAAAATGCTTTCGACAGAGTGGACAGACAACAACTGTGGGAAAAACTATCAATATACGGAGTACCAGAACATTTAATCAATATATGCAAGAGCATTTATACTAATAGCCAATGTGAAGTAAGATCACATGCAGGAGTGTCGAATACATTTCAAATCCAATCAGGGGTTCACCAGGAATGTGTCCTATCCCCTCTACTTTTTAATAGCATATATCGACCACATCTATAAACTAACAAGTACAAACGAAGAAGATAACATGAAAGACAAATTGAACGAACTACTCTTTGGAGACGACTAAGTACTAATAGCGGCATCAGAAGAACAATTGTTCTTCTTCTTTTTCTGCGTTAATTCTCAAACTCCTGTTGGATCTCTCTTGTAGCAGGACCATGCTCATATTAGATTTCCAGCATGATGTAGTCCAGAGAATGGAAATGCGTTGTGTCGCAGTTTTATTTGCGCCAATAGCCTGACACATCCGTCTTCGGCGAAGAACAATTGTAAGAATATATGAACAGACCCACACAACATATCAAAAATTGAACGTGAAGATTAATATTGAAAAACCGAAATAAAAGCAATAGCAAAGAAAGAAAGAAAGAAAAATGCCACTATCTCCATCGATAATAAACACCTTAAACAGGTAAAGTTCACTTACTTAGGAAGCATTATATCGAGTGAAGGAAACACAGTAAAGAGATACAAAGTAGATGCAACAAAAGATACCAGATCCTAGGACAGATGACACGTAATTTTAAGAACAAAAATGTAAACATAGACACTAAAGTTGCATTATACAAGACTATTATTATCCCATCACTGTTCTACCAGTGCCAAACATGGACAATGACAGCACAAGACAAATGAAAAATAGTGACAGCAGAAATGACATGTCTACGAAGAATACTCGGAGTGTCACTAAGAGATAGAATTAGAAAAGATAACATCAGACAGATAACCAAAACAATACCAGTATTGGAACACATCAAAAGACATTAGATAAAGTGGTTTTCACACGTTTCCAGGCTACCAACAGATAGCATGCCACAGATGGCCATGACACATAGACATAATAGCTATAAAGCCAGAAGCTGACAATGTAAAAGATGGATCATAGAAATCAAAGAAGCTACAGGAACAAGCTTACAAACAGCACACTTGAAGACCATCTCCAGAGAACTCTTCTACCACTGACGCTGCACGGCAAACAAGAGATACAGCGTATAAATAGATAGATAGACTGTATATTTGTGTCAATTGAGAAGTCAATTGACTCACTTCAGAAGGTTGCTTAGTAATGGGCCCACACATCTTATATAGTCGTTTAGTCACATATGAGTGCACGAAATATGAGACGCCGAGACATACATACATAGCCCAGGGAAACATCACTAGAACCAAATGTCTATGTAACTCATTATGAGCTACAAAATACAATACAAATTATTCAAGAGACAAAACTATAGATATATACATATTTCAAGCTAACGAAAGAAGATACAAAAGATCAAATAAAAATGTTGCACAAATGACTTCTGTTTACTTTTTGTGTGGATTATCTAAAATTTTAATCTCGCTCAGCATTGGTCGTGTCTGATACTATTTGCCAAACGTACTACTCCAACTTTCTGTTTATGTCACTGTTATGACAACCATACCTGTAATTTGATCCGGTGTTTTCTATTAATTTTTCCACGTATATTAGTGACGCCGAAAACAATCTTAATTATACCTAGATAAAGTACCGATGATAGCATGTAATCACATGAGACGCCTGGGAACAAGTAGACTTACATACTTGAATGCGATTAAATAAGGTTAATATTTGTCCGCCCTATATTTGAAAAGGCAAAATATTTTATGTGTTTACTCTTGGTGCCATTCACGAAATGTCTAGAAGTTATTTGACTTTGTTCTGGTAGTAATTATTTTCTGCAGAAATGGCTACAGTATGATTTGAAAAACGGTTGGTTATATAAAATTGTCGGTATCAAACTCCCGCTGGATCTCTCTAGTAGCAAGACAATGAATCTATTTGGAGAAGATTTTGAATATAGCATAGATCTCTAAATACAATGACATGTTACGTTATTTACTACGTTACGTTAACAGTAGAATGTGGTATTGGAGAAAAAATAGTTATCACCAGAACAGTGAAATAACATCGTGACATTTGGTGACTGGCACTAGAACCTCATACAAAAAAACACAAGAATACTTCCTAATTTATTTTAGAGATAGTTTTCCTCGATATAGATGGACAATGTATATATTTTAATGGAATTCCCAGCAATCCTGTTTTTTTTTTCCAAACTTTTGTCCTGACATGAAAAATTCATGTATCTAGACATCCGTGGATAGCCACCGCTTGTATTATTCAGATATTGTGAATTTCATCATCAATTAAGAAAATTCACCACATCAGCGAATAAACATACAATAATGTAACACACAACAGTCGCAGATTTCACATGCTATAAGGCATGACATATAAATAACCAGAGAGCAGCCATAATTATTAGCAAAAATAAATGCAAAGAATGGTGGAGAATATCAGATAACAATTAAATAAAACTTCCAGATAAATGCTAATATAACGCCTTCCCATTTATCACATATAAAACATGTGATCAAGAGAAATTTGAATAAAGAAGTCAATTGTGTTTGTCACAATCACCAGAAATTTGCAACATAGCTATTTCCTCTTGTGTATTATTTGGAAAAGTGGGTGTGAGGTGGATATAAAACGCTTTTGTGCATACTTATAAGACACATGCTGTTAGTAACGTTTTCAGAAGTGTTTCCTATTCAGAGGGGAGCTAGTCAATGGCGTAGATAACAAATTCGAAGCACGTGATTTAAATGAGATACAAAACGATTGCATGGAAACTCTATTTAAGTTCAATTATCACATATACCAACACAATGCAGTCTTATAATTTTACAGTGTAAGACCAAGAACTCATCCTTTATAATTAGAGGTGACACTGTAAATTTTATAGTATGCACTATGATGCAAGTATAATATAACAACAGTTAGTTTTAGCCTACAAATAAGATAAGAGGCATAGTAAAACGTCAAAGCAGAAGATTAATCGAGTTTGGCACAAAATAAAGCTGCAACGTTTGTGTCAATTCTTAAAGCAGATATCGACCCCCAAACCGAAATAAGTGATCATTAATGGGTACGTACTCTATATTAATAGGTCAGGACAACAAGAAATACAGATTGTTTCTACTAGTCATTGTTTCGACATTCTTATTTTCTGTTGAAAAATGCTGTTGTAATAATTATAATATTTTTCATGGCACAGAACCCCAACCGTGACCGTCGAAAATAGACATCTGCGCAGAATTAATTAGGCTTTCATAAGTTACTTTTTATTATTGTCGTGATTTTCATTGGTCACTATATACTTGGAGTCGCCGTGGCTGTTTTTTACATGCGACTCCAAGTATAGAAATAGTGACCAATGGAAACACGACAATAATCAAAAAAAGGAACACATGAAGGCCTAATTTCTTCTTCATCATCGTTCATTCTCAAACTCCCGCTGGATCTCTTGTAACATGACCAGTTTGCTAGATTTCCAGCAGGATGTAGTCCAGGAAATGGACATGCGTTTTGTCGTCGTTTTATTTGCGCAGATGGGCCGACACGTCCGTCTTCGGTGATTATTGTATTCTGTGCGGAGGTCTTCTATTAGAGACGGTCATGATTCACCATTACAACTGCTCTTTTCTTGGAATAATAACCATTTCTCCCACAACACCACCACCACAATAACCACAAACTCATCTGTTGGCGCTTCTGAAACGTGTAGGGAAACCTACAAACCACAGCAAACTCAAAGTTTGTTCCTCCCTGATTGGTTTGCCCTAACCGTGTTCTAGTGCCTCGTGTTCGTCTGCCATCTCTGTTCACTTCCTCCTATCATGTATCAAGACATCCGGTAAACGCTAATTCAAGTTATGGAGGCAGTTGTTTAATAAGAGAGGAGTGTTGGAACCATTCTTATTTCTAATTGTATAGACTGCGGCTTGTTTTGTCATATTTCTCTGTCTCACCTTCTCTCTCTCTCTCTCTCTCTCTCTCTTTCTTACATCTCTATTGTTTTCAAAACTACTTGAAAATCGTAAAACAATTAGTACAACAGTGAATCTAGGTGGGAGACACTGTGCACGAAACATAACAGCAGTATTTGTAAACATCATAATAACTGTCGTCTGTAGTAGTCGTCTGTGTTAGCTGAGTGCAGTCTCATTATCTTGGAACTAAGATAAGTAGTGGATTAGACCAAATATTGACATATATCGCAAAAAGCAATGTCAGTAGAAGTCATTTTTAAATAGCGCAGTTTGATGTTAAACATGTGTATAGCACAGGCGGCTAATGGACGAAGTGCACAAAATACCGTCTTATACGTTTGAACATACCGCGCAAGCCTGCACTTTCAAGCACGTAGTCATACACGTACTTGAGGAACGTAGCATTTACATGACTTGGGTGTTCACCTTTAAGTACGGGTAAACAATCGGTCTTGAAAATTTGTCTTGAGACATATATGGAGACATTTACCTGAAAAGCACGTTGCGAAGGTCAGTTTGTGTCCTTTGGAAAACTATAGATTAATTTATGGTTGGGTTGTCGGTGATTTTATTTAACAACACATACGAGTAATGTGTTATGTTATACATTCTAGTATACTGCTTCAATATTTTATCGTGAATCACTGTTTATATTGATAAGTAAGGCGGACTTAAGTCGATACTTTTATTGTTTTCTTCTGTAGTTGGTCAAAAGAGCAAAGTGCTAAGCTTATCCAACAATGAATACAATGTTGAGAAGACTGATGGAAATAACAGAAACAAGAAGAGGAGGAAACGAAGATTTAAACCTGTGTTATGGCATGCCACTTTTGTCAGGGCTGATGAATTCACTTCATTTTTACTGCTGGTAAGTGCTCGCTTGATTTCCTCTTTAATAAAGTGGTGGTCTTGAAACGGTTGAAAACTCCATAAACTGTGCGTTTGTTTGTTGCTCATTGAGCGTGATATCATATACTGTATTAATGCATGTGTTTATGTGTATGAACCAAAATTTGGTAGGAAAATATGGGATATTATTGGTTATGTGTTGATCATGCTCACGAACTTGTTATAGGTAACATATAATTTGTTCCAGGTGACAACTAAATTGATATTGTGGTTGTTCCCCCAATTATTCCATTTCTTGGTATTGTTACTTTATTAATTTTTGTTTGTTCTGTTTTATATATCTTCATTATGTTATTGTATATTAACACATCTATTACAGAACAAATCAAGGGACATTAATGCTCTGCATATCGACTACGGAGATGGTGTAAAGGAAAGTGTATCTTGTCTAGGTGACAGGTAAATATCTATATATGTGTCCATCCTGCTACATGACGTTCAATATTAAAACTTCAGTCAGAGCTTGCAGATTGAGAGAGAGAGAGAGAGAGAGAGAGAGAGAGAGCGTGCTCATTCGCGGGGCTGGGTGGCGCATCCCAAAGGGAAGCGGAAAAATAGTAACTCATCTTCCAATGCATGAATTAAAAGCCGATTAAGGAATATTGAATAGGCACAGCTTGTAACAGGGTGATGAAGTTTTGCTAATCTGGAAACATACATAATAACACACACACATATATAAACCGTGCGACCAAAAGGCGTTAAATATCATTACACAACATAACACGACGAGCAAGAACGGCAGCGAAATATGGATATAAGGTTACAAATAGAAGGACTGAGTTGAAACAACACAAACAGAAAATATACAGCACACCCAGATATATGTAAAACATAACAAATAGAGAAATAGCGGCCATAGGACTGGCAGCCATTACCGGTGATTCTAATGATTAGCAAAACTACATTACCCTGTTCCAAGCCTTGTCTGTTGGATGTCAGTTTTGCTGTAGTGAGTATATGTAGTGAAAAGATAAACACAGAAAAAACTGAGGTAATGTCAATCGCAAAAACAGAAACACCACTATTCTAATTTAAAATCAACAACTTAAACAGATGAATGAATTCACTTAACTTGGAAGCATCATACCACCGAATGGGGAAAAGACCAAGGAAATTCAACAAAGCATACCGGATCTTGGGGCAGATGTCTCCTATTTTCAAAACAAATATGTAAACATGAACACCAAAACTGCACTATAGAAAGCAATAATCATACCATCACTATGCTACCAATGACAAACGTGGACACTAACAACTGAATCAAAAAGAAAATTTTTTATAACAGAAATGACTTGTCTACGTAGAATCATGGAGTAACAAGAAGAGACAGGATCAGGAACGAAAACATCAGAAGACTAACAAACACAATGCCAATCCTGGATTACATCCGAAGACAACAGATTAAGTGGTTCTCGCATGCTTTCAGACTACCATCAGACAGTGCCATTCAAAAAGCATTAATATACAGACACATTGGATACCAAGGCTAGACCTTGCAAACGATGGATTACAGAAATAAAAGAGTCAACGAAAACAAATATATGAAGCACACAAAAAATGCCATCTCCAGAGAACTCTTCTACCCCTGACTCTGCAAGACATAAAGGGTAATAAAAGAAGGAAAGAAGAGTACATATTAAGGAATATTGAAGATTTGTTGACTACTAATAGAGATTAAAATTTACCAAATATTGACAGACTGTGTGTGTATTTATAACAGCCAAGCTGAAAATCATCGCACACTAAGTTCTTTTCAAGAGACAACGTCCTACTAACCTGAAAGAGTTGAAAACGAAAGTAAAAGACACGCACACACACACATATATATTGCGTATATGAGAGTGGAAGAGCACTATTATAACTCATCTTACTATACGGCTCGACTCCATCACCTGTGACCGATTGACATTGAAAATCTGAAGCTGTGTTTTTGGGTGGTAATATTTGTTGTTTAATTTATTCAGGCGCATGCTTCATTAGCACCTGTTATGATTTCACTGTCCATTTTTGTGTGGGATGTACTGTTTGTGCTGCTAATTAAATGGCCCAGTCCGGGCATGATCTATTCCATTTGTTTTTAGCCAGAGCGGATCGAATGTGAGGCGTGCTGAAAATCGAGAGTTGTCATTACATGATGATTTATATTGATTTGTTTCCAGTGGGACATTGAGATGCAAGAGTCTGATGAAAAAATAAATTGAAGACATTTTTGGAAATCGTGCCAGTTATCACTGGTTTTTGTTGTGTGTTTGCTTTAATATTTAATGTTTATACTCTCAAAGGCAATACATTTTGACATTTGTTTCATAAATAGACAAAGTAACTCTACAAGATAACACATTGTTTCACTTATCCCTTGGTCTTCTGTATTTGCATAATTAATTTTTCAATGATAGCTGTCTATGTAAGGCATAACAGGATGAAGCTTCTGTATGATTAAATTTACTTTATTTCTCTCCCTCTCCCTCTCTCTATCTCTCTCTCTCTCTCAATCTCCAATCTGATGTCCATTTATGCTCGCACGCACTCACAACATGAAATCTCATATAGATATTAACCCCACACACTTCCTATCAGCCTTTGTTTATCTCCTTATCAAATATGTTTAATCCCAATCCACATAGGCACAAACGCAACATTGATGATCTGTTTATTAAGGTAGTTATTTTTCTAGTTTCATTCTGTTTGCATATTTTTCTTTCTCATTCGTTAACTCTATTTTCCTTTCTTCTCCGATTATATGATCCGAGGTTCATCCCAGTACAATTTCCGTGAAATATTTATTTATATAAGTAAATATTATGTTGGACCATGATCATATGACGTATATGGTTCGTAAACATGTGGACAATGAGCAAACATAAGAATTAATTGATGCCTTTTTTTATTGTAGATAGATAGAAGAATATGAATCACTTTGTGAAAAGAGAAGCAACAAACAATGACGTTCTAGGAACACTAGGTATGGAAAAAGCACTGTTAAAGGCAATAAACTAGTTAGTTGTGGATCACCAGAGGGAAATGGTTATACGTCTGAAATGAAGTGTCTGAGAAAAGCTGCACTGGTACCTAAACTTGATGAAATAAGAAATGAAGAAATTAGAATAAAAGTTGGTATAATATCATTTATTTAACATATTGAAAGACATCAACTAAAATGGTTCGATCACCTTATGAGAATGAACCAAAACCAAATACCAGTAAGAGCATATAAAAAAAAAGAATATCCGGGCTTTATATGCTCTTACTGGTAGACAAAGAAAACGGTTAATAGAAAACGCCAATATAGCCTTGAACAGACATAGACGTAATGCAACCAAGGCGACATATCTGGCCTTGAAACAACAATTTAAGCTCCCACCGCTACTCTTAACGACAAGTGTAAATACGATCAACCAACATTCACCTGGGGACAGCTACTATACAATAGTAGATCATCATCATTGCATCCCTGACACGTCCATGGATGCTCCGATTTTTTACTTGAGTATATCCATCATTACAAGATGACAGATAGTCCCAGTTCTCTGTTGGTTGATAAAACATTCTTCTACGCCCACAATTGCGTCCATTTCTGGCAACGCAGCTTTTCAAGCCCAACTCCTTTATTCTACATTATTCTTGAGAAAATAATATCAAATACTAATAAACTATTTTGTATTTATATAAAGACGAGCTGCCTTGATAAAGACTTTACTTGTATATAAGGTTGAGTGGTTGATAGTAAGAAGTAAGAGATCGACAGGTAGAAATGGAAGGAAACACCGTGAGACAGAGAAAATATAGTATATATCAGAATGCACCACCAAATCAAGAGTTAGTTTGGAGGAACTTTGTAGCCAAACATATATTTGCGATTTTACTTGATGATAATGAAGTATAGAATAGTATTTTGAGACACGCAATTCACTATACATGTTTAAAAATATTAAACTTATATATATATCCTAAGGTGTGGGTCCCAGTCCACTTATCTACGGACTTGCTCAGAACTCTTCTGTGGCGTCTTATTTGTGTAATATTCTCATGTAAATGTATTAGTCTCCATTCTGAACACAACATTTAGATGATATGCTTTCTTTCTTGAGTTCCGCTTCTTTCTGAATTATATAACAGCTAAAAACTGTATTGAATCCAGGTAAAAATACTAAAATAATTTACGCAGCCATCCCGAATTGTCCCCAAACTCAGAAATTCTGATTACCACTTTTACAGCTAAGTGAACAATTTATTTATTTGAAATTTAATACCGCACAAAGCTGGTGCTTCTATACCACTGAGTTTTATGTAGACTCCCGCTTTCTTAATTCTTTGTTTATTTTTGTTTAGCTAGCTCGTCCACGTGTACAGGTAACCAAGTGAGGTAATGGAGTTTCCGTTCTTATGCAAAGTGTGTTACCTTGGCTAGTGTTAGAGATCATGTTTACTCAGAATTGTGCTAAAGTTCCGTATCCGCAACTGCTTGTGCGACTTGTTGCTGTCAAATGTGTTGGTGTTGTGGACATACGTAGTTGTCATGTTTGATTACATTATGTAAGACATAATACAGACGATGCAATGAATCGTTGTCAATGAGTTTCAGTTAAGTTATAGAACCACCCAGATATGTTTAAGGAAATCAACAGATAAAACACCAGTTACGGGAAACAACCCGATACTGGAAATGTTAGGGCATGGGTAACACCGTATAAATATCGAGATAAACAGAAATAGGTTTATCTATAAATAAAGCATATTAGCGATGAGGCCCGGCGATAGATGACGTGCCGACCAGTATGTTTAATGAAGCAAATCATTGATAATGTATAAACACGAATTGCACTAGAAGTCAATTCTCCGAAAATACCCATCCTCATTTTTAAGTCGCAGTGAAAGCAGTGACTTGAACTAATGCCCTTGAGTGCACAATATATTTTGTTGCGCAGTTTTAGGGGAGTATTGAAAATTATAATTAATTTTTTCCACAATAGTTTGGCTAAGGATTTTTACGTTATGCCGATCCACCACGATATTTCCACTGAATGTGAGCACTGCCTCCTAAAAGAACACTTTACCAAATCGGCATTAGCAACTCTGCGGCCTGCATCTGTGTAGCATCAACATAACTGTCTTCTTTGCACAAAAAGCAACAGGTGGTCGCAGAAAAGCATCTCTCCAAACCAAATTGTGGGAATGCACAGCGACCTAAAACAATTCGCTCTATACATGACCAATATCGGGCTGTATGTATAATGTTTGATCGTATAAGAAGTTGCATTTTTGCGTACAGTTCGAGGTCGTCAGTCTTGGCCGTGCTGAGAAAAATTAATCAGTCATCTTCAGTTCATAGTCACATATGATATCGCAGACACATTAAAGCACTCACCGGGCGGAAATTAACTTCGTTTTACAGTATTTGTGTTTCCCCATATATACTTTAAACATCAACAATGACCCAATCTAGCTTCCTGGGACCAAGAAATATCCATAAGATCTGATATTGGAATAGAATTATGTATGAAGTAGGAAAAACAGCTGAAATTTGTAAAGAAATGAAAAGTTACGATCTAGACATTATTGGAATTGCCCAATGTAGATGGACAGGTACAGACAAAAAATATCTTCAAACTGAACAAAAACACACAATACACTCTAGTATGGCTGACAACCATCTTTCAGAAGGTGTCACTATCTTAATGACACACAAAGCTGCAATTTCCCTTATCAGTTGGGAACCAATCACCGAGAGATTAATCTCTGCTCGCTTCCAGACACGATTCTTTAAGTTGACAATTGTTCAATGTTACGTACGCACCAACAAATGATGCCCTTGATGATACACGTGATACATTTTATGAAATACTTATAAGCAAGATCTACAAGATACAAGATGACATTATAGTGATAATAGGCGATTTCAATGCCAAGGTAGGAAACAATAATGATGGATTATAGAGACATCTTAGTATTCATGGCATAGGAAATATTAATCAAAATGGCGAAAGATTATTAGAGCTGTGTGGAATGTCCAATCGTGCTGTAGCTGGCACCATCTTTTCACATAATGATATCCACAAAGTAACATGGGATTCTCCTGATGGCAGAACCAAGAACCAGGTTGTTCACTTCTGTATTAATAACAAAACTTCGCACATCAATACGCGATGTAAGAACCTATTGTAGTGCAGCAATTACCAGTTATCATGTTCTCTGCATTGCCAAAGTAAAGATAAAACTGAAAAAGTTATACCAGCAAAACAAAAACTGGAAAATAGATGTAGAGAAACTACTTATAAGTGACTTACAAGCAGAATATAATGTCAAGACAAACAATCATTTTGAAGCGTTATCCAAAATAAATGATAATATATCTACCAGTTCAATAGACAACAAATTAGAACGATTCAGACAGTAATGAAAGAAGCAGCAATAATTACTGTTGGATACTCTCAGAGACGAAAGAAAAAAGCGGATAAGTAACGACACTAGTGACAAAATCCAAGAACGAAAAACAGCCAAATTAATTCTTATTGCAGAAAAAACACCTGCTTCATAAGAATCTTGCAAGAAGACATACGCATTATAAAATAAAGAAGTGAAATCAAGTGCTAGTAGAGACAAAAGATATTTTATTGATGAATTAGCCACAGAAGCTGAAAATGCAGCAGAAGTAGGAAACAGTGGATGCTTATATCAGATCACTAGACAGTTATGCGATAGACAATCCATTGCAAATATACCTATCAGAAACAAACAATGCAACTTACTCATTACAGAAAAAGAATAATTGCATCGCTGGGCAGAATATTTTACAAAGATGCTGAATAGACCACCACCAGCATTAACCCCCAAACTTTGATATCAAACCAAACATATCATTTATGTCAGTATCATGCAATGAATTTACACTTGATGAGATCAGACGAGCAGTTAGAAAACTAAAAAAAAAATACAAATCAGCTGTCGACGATGAGATTAGTGGTTGGTGAAATATTGAAGGCAGCTGATGATACAACTCTTTTAAAGATGCTTGCTATTATAAATGAGGTGTGGAGGGAGGAAATACCGCCTCAACAATGAAAAGATGAAGTCATTGGTAAAATTACCAAAGAAAGTTGATATATCTGATTGTAACAATTGGCGAGGAATTACTCTGTTGTTAGTGCCAGAAAAAAATAGTAATGATGCTAGAGAGACTCAAAGGACTAGTAAATGAAAAATATTTGAGAAGAGCAAGCTGGATTCAGACCAAAACGATTATGTATTGATCATATTTTTACCCTTAGAGCAATTATTGAAGAATCAGTAGAAATGCAATCTCCATTTATTATCAACTTTATTGCTTTTCAAAAGACATTTGATAGTCTGCACCGGCCAACATTCTGGAACATCCTTGCCAATTACGGCTTCCCAACTAGATATTTAAGTGTAATCAAGGCTGATGTGTTAACTCAAGATAATGTGTTAAAAAATGAGAGTAGGACTGACTGTTTTTAACGTAGAAACAGGAGTAAAACAAGGTTGCATTATTTCACCATTACTTTTTAGCTTGACTACAAAATATATGAAAAATTACGGCCGAAATGAACATTTTGGTATACAATGGACAGGCGATAGAACTCTTAGTGATCGTGATTTTGCAGATGATTTGACGTTAAGTTGAACCCCTGATAATGCACAAGATATGTTGAATCGACTTTGTCATCTTTCAGAACAAATTGGCCTTTAGGTCAAAACTTCCACGACTAAGTTAATAAATTGTATACTAACTGTAACCTTAAAATCACACTCAACTGAGAAACAATTCAAACAGCTGATAATTTTTCTTATTTAGGCAGCAAAATGAATTGACACAAGATGAAGATACAACAAAATAAATATCTTCCATAATTGCGTTGGCATTAAGTGCGTTCCACCACCTAACAAACATCTGGAAATAAAAAACAATAACTTATCAAACTACGACTGTTCAACTACAATGTCATATCTCTGGTGATATATGGCTGCGAAAGTAGGAAAATGACAAAGACGCTGAAGAAGAAATTGAACTCATTTGAAAATAAATGTCTTAGAAGACTCTTAAATATTGGTTGGGAATAGTTCAAGTCAAACATGCAAATAAGAGAAAAAATCAAATAGCAATATGTTTCTACAACAATAAGAAGAAAACGATGGACTTATATTGAACATATAATTAGAATTGATGAAAACAGGCTAACACTACAAGCATTAAAATGGGTACCAGATGGAAAAAGAAATAGAGTTAAGTAGTTTAAAGCAATAATACATGGAATCTCTGAAACAAATAAACTTGTAAACAAGACGTCACGATCCAGGACGGAACAAATTACATATTGAACACGCGACAAATGACCACTGTGTCAGTATAGTTGAGACTCCAATCCCTGGCATATCAATTGTGGTCTCATTAGATTGGTTGGTGGCAGCTGAAGATCTTCACATGTAATCGTAAATCTGATCAATTTGCCACCTATTGACCGCTGTTTCACAACTCCTGTTTTTTATTACATTTGAACTAGGTAAAATAGTATCTTGTCAAAGTGTATATGTTACCTTCAGATGATCAGCCGACTGGTTTTACCCGTGTCTTTCGTCAATTATATATTCCTGCTGGCTCTTTGGAAATCATCATTCTGACGTGATACCTTGTGATATTTACTGCGATTCTCTTTGGTCACTTTGTATATTTTGTGTCGACCATCAATTAAAGTCAGGGGAAAGCCAAATGCGTGACGTTAGAAGGATTATTCCGATTTAGTCCCCATAATATATTTTTAATCGACGGTCACGATTTTTCTGTGTGATAATAAAAAAGGATGCCGAAGTGTCGGAGCCAGGACATGTGCAGTTCTCGCGTGTCCTTTCTGCAACTCAGATCTTGAGTTCGCAGCCTTGGCGGTTATACTCGTGTATAACGGCCCGTTGCGTATTTTCATTTTTAATTCACTGTTGACATTAAAGTTTATTTCAGTCCCAACCATGCTTGGCTATAACGTTTGTGTACACCACTGGTAACTTTCGACCGTCTTCACTCCCTTTCGAGTAATCTCAATTTCCCCAATCGTATTCACTCCCCTTGTTGTTTTAACTTAGACTTTTTGGCCAGTGAGGCTCAGCATTCCACGTTCCATTGCCTGTTTGTTTTCTCTTGATGTGAGAGCTTTTCTTTCTGTGCTGACTTTTCCCTGTTCTTTTTACTCCTTTACAGTTGTAGCTGGGGCCGCAAATTTCAGGTTCCAGGTGTGTTTGCGCTAGATGTCTCCTTAAACGGTACAAAACCAAATCACAAAGATCAGACGCTGCGCTCAGTGCTGGTAGTGGAGGAGCCAATCAAAGGTTTGCAGCTTCTGGGACCTACTGACGTTGGAATCGGGTGGTAAGTAGGGCGTTGTTAAATCAGATAGTGGTTGAGTTTTGTAGGTTGCTGTTGTTGTAGGTAACCTTGTATAATTATGTATAAAAATAATTATATAAATAAATATACTTTATTGTTTGTTGACAGTGTTATTCTTGACAAGATATACTGATATACACCATGAAAGAAATGTGATTTCACCGAATATTGTGAATGATCGTTTATTTTTTATAAGCGGCGAAACATTCATGGAGTTTTTGTTGGAACTGTTTCGATTTATTAACGAAACGCAATGATATATTATTATATGCACGGCTCTTATAGTAATGCCTGTCTATCTATAGTAATGCATATCTACATTCAGTTTATTGACGAGTTCATGAAATATGGATGAAATCATTCAAAATGGGCGGAATTTTTGGAATTTTGTGCGCTTATCTTTCAATAATTTTCAATTAGCTAATTTAGGACTTTATATTCGCTAACGAATAGAGGATCATTACTGTTATACCACAGCTTTTATTCTGCCATCGTAGTTGTTTTATAGCCTCTGGTTTCCTTGACCTATTCGTTGTGACTCTCCTCCCGCATGCAGTATCAAGTGGCAGTAAAAAGCACCACACGATACATGCTGTTAGCTTCAGCGACTGCAATGAAAATCGATTGATGACTGTTATTCCAGAAATCAATACTGTGACCCTCAATTCAGTTTCCCCCAGTGTTATTCTAGGTGACCTTCAGGAACTGCAGTATGATAACCAGATTAGTAACTTACACAGCGATCATATTCAATCTAGCTTTAGTTATCAGAATAAGCTATTGCCGCCTTTTGTCTTAGTAAACCCAGATTGTGACTTATGCTTTATGATTAAGGTCCGTTTCTATTTACATTTAACACAGTCTGTAGAATTGGTTGTTTCAAAATTAGTTTTGTCTATTAACTGGTTGACTTCCAAGGATCTACGTAGCCTGTCAGCAAGTTGTGCAAATTGTTCTGTTTAGTCATTGTAGTCAAATGTTGTGTTGTCATGACACATTACATTACAAAAGATAATTTATTACAGATATGTCTTGCATATGTCACTACAGAGTGTTGGCTGTACTGTTTGCGTGGCATGTGTCTCATGAAAACATCACATCATTTAAGATATTTTCTACATTTGAGACGTATATTGTTATTTACATATGATATTTCTGTTCATGGATAAAATGCTTATTTACACCATTGTTCATTGCCATTTTCCCCATATACAGAAACAAATTGCGTTATATTTAAATACAATATAATTTGTGGTAAAGTAACAACGAAATACTAAACAACACCTTTGAAAATTAACGAGGATATAATATATTATAATAATATGTTACTGTTATATTTTATATATGAACCGAACCTATTTAATAATTATTTTGTATTCCAATTACCTTGACCGTTTTCCCAATAGGCAGACTGTGGCCTATACGCCCCGTGGTGACTCTTAAAGAGCCTGCACCAGCCGACAATGTAATATTTTTAAAGGTCTCTTTGATATTATGATTTGGGGAAGGACCCTGGGATTTCGATTACTTGGCGGTCTCCGAAAGTTTAATATTGTACCCACAGATAGGTCCCATGGCAGCAACATATATGGTAGGGTGGTGTGTTTTCTTGCTGTGTTTACCTTCCCGAACTCATGCGACCCATTTACAGCTGAGTCGACTGGAAAAGTGTCAGGTGAAAAATCACGCCCCATATTGTTTTTTTGGTCGGACGTGGTTTCGAACCAAGCCCTCGGTAACCCGGTGATAGTAACCGCTTGCTTACTATCAACTGTTAATCAACTAGGTCACCTAGCTCTTCTAACTATAACTATATAATATACCTAGAATTATATACCTACAAACAATAACTAATTATCCCATTACAAATTATGTCAGCAATCTAACAGTTCAATACATAACACTCTTTACAATGTCTTAGGTTTGTTAGAAAATGTAAATGAACAACTGTTGAGTTACATAATACAAACTAAATACATTGACGGTTTGTAGAAACATTTCAAATAAGAAATCAATGAGTAGAGAGTGAGAAGTGCAAACATTCCCTACTCACAGATAACGAGTCTGACAAATAGCTATAAACTGGTCCTATCATCGATTTCATTTGTCTGGTTTCTATATAAACTAATTGATTGACAGTTGTTTCTGCGTGCCAGCTGCGCTTAGTTAATGGTGGCGATACATATGTTAGAAGTACACCAGACATTTGGATCATGTAGTAGTGTAAATCAGACTTTGAAATATTAATTAAAAACGTGACCATCGGCACCTCATTGTTTGCCATTTAGTTAAAAGAAAGGTTATGGTAGTCCTATAGCATATCATACTGTAGGCATGTGAGGTGAGAGGTATATTCTACCTCACGGTACTAAGCCTTAGTCTTCTTTAACGTGAAAGTGAGGGAACAAGTGGTTCTTGAAATATTTCCCTCCTCTAGCTATTGGAGTCGGATAACATCTGTGCGACTGGAGTGTGGACATCGTGGAATATAATCTAGAACACTCAGACGAATAATATGTGCGCTTTCCACTGAGATAATCTTTCTCTCTTATTTTGTAATTACATTTACTTGTTAGATTATTTCCGATACTATGATCGCAGGTCACTCCCCCGATGCGTCCAATTAGCGCCTACCTGTGGGAGTATTTCCCTTGCCTACGTTTATCAGATTATGTTTATCATTTATTAATTTAAATATAATTATGGTTGGGATTAATTATGTAAAACATAACTAACCCTAATCCTAAAAAATGAATATTTCAATTATTGATATAATATTTAGATCAATTAACCACAAAACACGTAGGTATGCACTAATTGGAAACGAGAACGAAAACGGGAGTTGGATTGCGATCATGGCACCATATTTCCATACGAATAGTGACTTTTTATATTGAGATATGATACATTGTGCCGAATGTCGGTATATGTCATCTTACGGTTGTGGTAGTGTAGGAAAGAAAAGATAGTCATAAGAACTGACTGACCAGACAAACTGTGGTCACTTAATATCAAGAGTTGACTTCATGTGGTTTGTCAAGAAAATAAAACATTTACTGGGCAAATTTATGGTGCCACCTTGTTTCTTTATCAACACTCAATTGGTGAGGAAAGTGGTAAGAACTATTACATGTAATGTTGATTATATATTATAACCTGTTATCAATAAGAGAAAATTATATATATATATATATATATATATATATATATATATATATATATATATATATATATATATATATATTTATATATTGTTATGTCATTGGAAGTTGCGTGTTTCGTGAAAAGGAAGATTTAATTTTGATCAGAAGAGAATGGACAGCAGCAAATCAAGTCAAGGATTGCTAGCTACATTAACTTGCCCAGTAATGTTTGCCCATGTAACATTCTTTAATTATTGAAACACTTCTGTTGAAGAACGAGTACTTCTATATTATTTTTAAATATATATATATATATATATAGTGAATGGGCTCATGCCAGCCAAATAGCAACGGCACAAGACCTCAGTAGATTCAATAAAATTATATTCTTGAAATAAATGAAATAGTTAGTTTAGAAGCACACTTTATTTCTTACATTCTCTTACTTTATCATAAAGGTCGCATTGTATTTTTGTTAAAATCAGCTTCTTATTTTAATAGATTTTCTCACACCGCCTTTCAAAGTCTGTTTATTCTAGGAAGGTCCTACAGTGTAAAAGTATCAGGTCGTTTGCCTGTGTCGTATGGTAATGAAATCTCCAAGAACTCAAGTGCACTTCTGATTTGCTCTAGCTTAACCTCACTAGATCTACAATTGTCAGATCTTTATAGCCGATGTAACCAGCGACGTTGGTGGTCGCCGCGTGTTCTCTTACCAGACTGCATTCTACTTTATCAAATGCTGTGTCATGTGAATCTTTTTACATAAAACGCATGCATAGTTTAGAAAAACTATTTCAAACATCTTGTGTCGGCTGATGAAAACGAGTTTGGGAGATGCTATTATTGTTGTTAAATAAAAATATGAGGGTATTGTTTCAGATGAAAGATGCTCTAAAAATCTTTAGAACTATAATATACAATTCGCCGACCAAATTCAGCCCGACAGACCATTTTACTGCCCTCTAGATTAATTTTATATTACTATACTCAGTAACATTAAAATGGGTACCAATGACAACAGAAAAAATATGAAAACAAAGAGAGACTCTTCGCAGAACAACCATCAAAGAAGGCATGACTTTGGGTCTCAACAACATAAAAGAATTACACACAATAGCATCACATCGCTCGAATTGGAGAACACTTGTGTTTTTTTCCCTATGCACCGCATTCGGCGCTGAAAGAACATAATGTACATATACATATATATTCACTGGTTCCTAAACAAAATATACAATGACATCAATCGCAGTCGAGATCTGAAATGAAAATCGCCGAAAATTATAAACGTTATTCCAACTGATGCTTCCTGCATCACAAATTTTTCATCATGCGAGTCGAATAATGTGTTCAAAATGAACATAGACTGGAAGAGACAGTACATCGATAATATGAGGTGTCCAAATAAAAACATATGTTTGATTGGTAAGTCGTGTGATGAAGAATAACATATCATTTTTTTTAATGAAATCTGATTTTATGTTACAATCTAGATGTATACTACATGCTGCTAGTAAAGCCATATCCAGGGGGGGGGCGGCACGCAAAACTACAAACCCTACTGGAATGATGAACTGGAAAAGCTGCAAAATGAGATGGAAACATCTAGACAGCAGGCTGAGAACAGGGAAGAATGCAAACACTTGGCGAACGCAGAGACACAAAAGTACTAATTCAAGCAGAAAAGTTCCAGTGTATGCCAAGTCATCCAATGAAGGAAAGATTCCAAAATCTAGCAATGGGGAGACTGAAAAGAAGCAGCTTTATCCATCAAGTTAAACGACTCCGTAGACAACTTACAGACCTACCTGAAGTTGGTAGCCCCTTAAGGTCTGTACCAGAACAAACCCCGTGGAGTGAAAGCCATGGAATGCCAATATACATTCAGAACCATGTGAAATAAATACTAAGCGAGGACGAACAGAACAGTGTGCAGCGAATGACAGTCACCCTCAGTTTCCTGGATGAGGAATATCCACAAGATATATGGGTCAGAGTGTACACAGATGGGTCAGCACAGAATGCTGTGAGGAATGGAGGTGCAGGTGTATATATAGAATATCCACACAAGCCTAGAGATACAATCAGAACACCGACGGGAAAATTCTGCAATAACTATGATGCAGAAATCCAGGTAATTAGTGTGGCAGCTAAAAAAACTGCTGAACTCCAACTCTGGCCTACAGCCTGTGGTATTCCTGACAAATGCAAGGTCAGTGCTTCAAGCTCTCCAGTCTGGAAAACTAACAGACTTGAAAAAACTACTTAGCGAATTGTCTTACCAGTATAGGGTAACCATGCAGTGGATACCCTCTCACTGTGGAATACCAGGAAATGAAAAAGCAGACCAACTGGCTAAGGAAGGTGCTGCCGAAGACCAACCAGATATACCAATCACCTACCATCAGAAAAAAACAGATGATCAAGTCAATAAGAAAGCCACAAATGCCAACACAAGATGACTATCACATTATGAACAGATCAGAACAAGTTATAATTCTTCGTCTCAGAACAGGACACAACCGACTCCGCAGTCACATGTATACAAAGTTCAAGATTGGCAACACGGTCATGTGGACAGGCAGCAGAGAGTGCCAAACATATACTTCAAAAGTCTTCTGAGCATGAAACGCTGAGGCATACATATTGGCCAGAGGAAACAACACTGGAATCAAAACTATATGGGACACTGTAATGAACTACAAAAGACAGTGAGTTTTATTAAGGAGACAGAATTACAGATATAGTCATGTTTCAAGTGAACGAAAGAAGAAGAAGAATGTTACAATCGTGATGATATGTTAGTGGCATATTACATATATTCGAGAATAATGAGAGTTGAAAATAGAAGTATATTGTATAAATTATTAATTATAGCCTTTATTTATTATTTTATTTGGGTAGTATTATTAGTTTAACTGGCTATGTTGTTTGGATGGAAAGGAGGGGGGGGGGAAAGTATCGTTGCTTTTGTTACATAATTGCTTCAAAATAATATAATCTGCGAGAATGCAAATTGTAACTTGCAGTTGTATATTTTGCACGACGCAGCTCTCTAACTGCAATAGATAAAAAAATAAATATCAGTTGTGTGTGATTCAAGATCAAGAAATGTTAGGGTAGCATACATACGTAATATAACCAATTAGAGTAGTAGGGTTACCATTTGGATGCATTACACACATTCCTCCAGCTTCTTCTTCTGCATTCAGGAATCTTTTAGTTTCTCTAGATCTTCAGGCCAGTCGCCAGGACGAAGCAACCAGTCTTCTCCAGATCAGAGCGGTTACCCAAAGTTTTTGCTTCAGTTGGGTCCATTGGGGCCATGTCTGGCCTCACAGTTCTTTGTATTCTGAAAAGTCTTGGAGTATGTGTTCAGAGGTTTGTATGCCTGTTCTACATGGATATTCATTTGTGTGGGCCACCCTGATCAGGGTGGTCCACATCATTTGGTCCATATCTTTCTTCTATTGTGATGTATAAAGATTGTGGATTCGTGTTTTGGCCTCACTGTATGGCAGAGGATAGCTGAATTGTTTCATTTTACCTACTGCCTTTACCAGGGCATCAGCTCTCTCATTTCCGGTAATATCACAATGGGCGGGTAGCTATGGAAGAGTGATGTTTGAGTTTTTTTTAATATTTACCAGTTCTAGTCTAATTTTGTATATTGTGTTTTCGTTTTTGTTACTTTGTAATGTTTCTAATAAGCATCTGCAGTCCGTGAATATTGCTGCATTGGATTGTGTTGGATGATATGTAAAAACAAGAGCCTGCAGGAGGACCTCAGCTTCTGCTCTGAAGCTTGAGTATGTCTTTCCTGTTGAGAATGCTTTACTTGGGCTCTTTCTCTTTCTGTTATTGTATCTTATAAAAACGTCTCCTCCTCATTTTTATAGCTCCCTCTTCTATCATCAGCGATGCGGATGTGTGAGAAAAAATTATGACCTGCTCATTCTGTGATGATTGGCCATGAATGTTTTTACCCACCTGCACTTCTTCGACCATTCCCTTTCGGGATATTTTTTTTGCGGAAAATAATTTTGGCGTATGTGAAATCCAGGATAGTTTTCGTCGTTTTACTATTGCAAATAGTGGACTTGTATACATCTGTTGCTCATTATAGGAAATGCGCATAATTAATCGATAACACTTGTATTCGAATGTATGTTTCCTTTATGTAGCCCTGTGATTGACAAAATCGGCGCGCAGAGTCATGTTTTATGGCCTGCCAGCTTATATAAAATACTGTATACGCAAGGTCCAGAGCTTAGAAAATACCACTTGAATCAAGGCCTTAGATATGATTACCTTATGGAAGGGGTTTTACCTAATTTTGAAGACCTTTTTGTGAAAAATGACCAAGTGTTGGATTTTACCGACGTTTTCGTTTTCCTTTACTAAAACATGTTCAAATTTGCTACGGGAGGGGTTTAAACACCACCCTCTCCCCCCATTATCTATGGGCCGGCTTGTAGCTATAAAGTATTATACAAAAAACATTTTGCCCCATACCACAAGAAAGAAAAGCTCAATTCGGCCCGTCGACCCAAGAAAGTTTGCCCACCATTGATTTTTAATAATAACTATGCCTATGAGACAAGCACATTGCTTGCACCTTAAATTTCAAAGACAAGCATAATCGATTCCCTAATGCTAATTTTATGAACATTAGATGGTGTTTATCTGAGTATTTGTTATGTTGGTACTTGTCTTGATCATGTATTGAACTCAGTTTAGACATACATCGTACACAATCACGCCGTAGCTGATAAGAAAGTATCTGATCGATGTATTCTAACAATTATATAAGTATGGGAAGTTCAGTTGAATGAGTTTAGACAACAATAATTGTCTCTTAGACATAGGAAAACATGCTAAAGATTCATGCTGAACATCTCAAGAGTAGATACACATGAAACTGTAGTATCATTGCTAGGCGTCACATCACTCGGAGCATTCCCATATAATGCCGTTCCATCAGCCATCTAAAAGTGTATACGCTCAGTGTCCCTGTCAGTTGCTGATTACGCGTTCTTCTGATCTTTCTGGAGAGAGAGCACCTTCTCCTATCGCCTCTACTCACTGTCATTTCTACCATTCTCTGAATATGTACATTGTCTCGTTCGACTTCCTCCTCGTCTTCTCGTAGGGTATCCATGACTGTTCTAATCAATTCAATCCTGTCTTCTTACCTCGGTACCGTTCACCAAGGCTTTTACCAGCCAACACAACGGCTCTTTCATTTCCCCTGACCACAGCATGACCTGGTCAGTAGATCCATGTAATGCTCTGCGCGGTGTTGAGAAGAGTGACCCATTTCTTTCTGATCATAGTCTTTTCTATCTTGCGCAGCATACTTTGAGAGTCCGATAGAATCGCTGAGTTTGTTGGTCGTTGCGTCGACAGCCAAGTGAGAGCTGCTGTCACCGCTTCAATTTCCATTCTTATGCTCGATGTTGTAGTGGAGTAAGCTGACTTCGCAGCTAATTTCTTGCCATTTTGGTAGGCCACGAAACCCCAACCACACCTGTTAGTTTCTTGCGTTACTATCTCTCCTAGCTAAAACCGCATGCAAGTGCTACTGCAGTTATGAATATTATGATTTGAATTTATTATAAAAATGTAATATTATCGAAAGATTGTCCTTTTAAACAAAATTTTTAAACACTATCATCTTTTAAACATCTAGCAAATGTTCAATGACAGGCTGTGTTCGCAGGGCTATGATTTATAGAAATATACCCATGATAACTTTGAATTTACGCATGTTTTATAGATTAGGAAAATAGAACACGAATTTTAGGCACAATAAAACTGATTTAAAAAAAAAGATGATGGTTGAAATCCCCCCCTCCCTTTTTGTATAGACACGAAAAATCATTAAATGCTCTACCAAACAGCTAGTGACCATAGAGGGAGGTGGCTTGTGTAATACAGGTCTCATGCCCCTGCTGTCGCCACGTCATGTACATGTGAGTTGTTAAAAAAAAATTACCCTCTGACAAGAAAATACAGTTCTTACTGGTAGTCGAAACCTGGACCTCTCGGTTTTGAGACCAGCGCGCTACCTCTTGGCCCGGCCACACATTGCTCTATTTAATAGTTTAATAAAATCGGTGACAGCGTTTCATATTGTATCACTTATTTCGTCGTCGTGTTAGAGTGCTGTGGTGATTGGTTCCCATGTAGTTAAAACTGTGTATTGATTGAAGTTGCTCAATGTGATATTTGGTGCCACAACAAAATTGTGACACAATAGAAATTATTATGGTTGGCGTTTATGGTTCGATTCCCAGATAATAGATATATTATTGACCACAAACGGGTCCGGTCTGAGGTCGACTCCACTTTAAGAAACGACGTAAAAGTAAAGTTAACCCATAGCTTTTATTAACACCATAGGTATGTGAGACGTTAGCGATCTCACATTCAGTGGCTCTGCTATATAAAGGCGGTAGCCATCTCGTCTCCCTCGCAGTCTGTTCTTCCAGGATTAATCCGGTACTCAAATAAGGCTGGGTCGACCCGAGAGCCATTGTGATCTGAAAAACATTTCCGCCTCAACTAGGGAACGAACTTAGAACTATTCACGCGAAGCCAGAGCGCTAACCACGGCTCACTGCCTCCTCTTCTCCCCCGCCCCCCCCCCCCAAGAAACGGGGTACCAGAACGTCGATTTTGTGTTTTTAATGATTGGTAAAAATTTCAATATGAGTTATAACTCCACCAATTAGATCGCATTTAACTACATCTGCCAACATTGCATTACGAGGTCCGATAGGGAAGCAAAGAATAACGATACCGTGTTTTGCCATGCGTGTTGTAAGAGACGACTAAGGAGGTGTTGGTTGGTTATCCATATATATTGATAGCGAAAACGAGTCGCAGCCTTTATGAAGTAGATCTAACAGTAGGGTCTAATTATCAGTAACTACGTCGTCAGTTTCCTGAGAACATTCTTAGCTGTCTTAGTTTTCAATTTTGGTTATTTAACTATGGAGCCATCATGTCTTGAGCGAATGAAAATGTCACACACCGCGTTCTCAAATGGGTAATAGCAGAAAATCAAAGCGTGTTGTAAGAAGAACACATTCATGATTATATCCATTCTTGACATCAACGCTGTCAGATATACGGCCATCGAACATATGATAGCGCCTTCATATATTAATGAGATGAAGTAATGACTGTAACAACCTTGGAGAACATCCAATGGATTCAAGTACCATATAAAGGGACATTACTAACATTGTGGAATACTCTCAAGTACCGTATACAGGGACAATCTACTATTATTGTTGACTACTCTCAAATACCATATAAAGGGGCACTCTGCTAAGTGTCGACTGCTATAAAATACCATATAATGGGACACTCTACTAATAGTATCGACTGCTTTTGTTGACAAAGGCAATGCGAGTGCGTCCTTGTTCCTAACGCTTTTCTTGAATCTGTCTAATTGTGAAGTGTTTAATGTTAACATTTTAGTGGTAGATCTAGCAGATCTGAACTCACACTGTGACTCTGGAAGTAGTATATATAATCTAGTTATTAAAACATTATTTTACATAGGTGTTTGTTAGCTTCGCACCCCAAACTCCTGCCGAATCTCTCTTGTAGTTGAACAGTTGTCATTTCCTACTAGATTTCAAACTTAGATAAAAGGCATCTTGGCCACAAATAAACATCAACTCCACCTAGCAATATAGATAATACATAGCAATAGCACGCACGGCTTTCCAAACACCCAGACCATTAGGTCACATTTAGATAAAAGCTAATACGGCCTGATATAACCAAAATAGACTTCTGTCTTAGGTTGAAAGGGTCGTGCCTCGGCTAAGAGGCGTAATCCCCCATTTAACAAACAAACAAACTAGATTTCAAGCAGGATGTAGTTCGTAGAACGGAGATGCGCTGTGTCGTCATTTTATTTGCACCCATTGCCCGATACATCTGACCTGCTGTATGCTACATAGATAGATGAGATATTCTTTGAAAATTATGTTTCTTAGAGCAGATATATTTTCTCTTCTTGGTGTAATGTTGGTGTGTGCATCTTACAATGTCGAACATTTTATGTAACTTTACATCAGATACGCGCAGTCCATTGGAAAAAAATCAAAGAGTGACTCTTTTCTTGACTATCGACAGAAAGTATACGAAAAGTGACCAAAGAAATTCACGGGAAAAGTCAAATGAGTCACTTTAGATGACTGCTTTCTAACGAGACAGCAAGTTTTGTAATGTCTAACTGAGACAGCAGGTTTTGTAATGTCTAACCAGACAGCAGGTTTTGTAATGTCTAACTGAGACAGCAGGTTTTGTAATGTCTAACGAGACAGCAGGTTTTGTAATGTCTAACGAGACAGCAGGTTTTGTAATGTCTAACGAGACAGCAGGTTTTGTAATGTCTAACGAGACAGCAGGTTTTGTAATGTCTAACGAGACAGCAGGTTTTGTAATGTCTAACGAGACAGCAGGTTTTGTAATGTCTAACGAGACAGCAGGTTTTGTAATGTCTAACGAGACAGCAGGTTTTGTAATGTCTAACGAGACAGCAGGTTTTGTAATGTCTAACGAGACAGCAGGTTTTGTAATGTTTAACGAGACAGCAGGTTTTGTAATGTCTAACGAGACAGCAGGTTTTGTAATGTCTAACGAGACAGCAGGTTTTGTAATGTCTAACGAGACAGCAGGTTTTGTAATGTCTAACGAGACAGCAGGTTTTGTAATGTCTAACGAGACAGCAGGTTTTGTAATGTTTAACGAGACAGCAGTTTTTGTAATGTCTAACGAGACAGCAGGTTTTGTAATGTCTAACGAGACAGCAGGTTTTGTAATGTCTAACGAGACAGCAGGTTTTGTAATGTCTAACGAGACAGCAGGTTTTGTAATGTCTAACGAGACAGCAGGTTTTGTAATGTCGAGCCAGACAGCAGGTTTTGTAATGTCTAACGAGACAGCAGGTTTTGTAATGTCTAACGAGACAGCAGGTTTTGTAATGACGATTGTTTACCATTCAGGATTGTTCTAACGAAGGTCACAGAATGTCATAATTAGCTAAAGAAGTCACTCATTTATCCTCTGTCAGCGGACAATTTATGAGCGTTGCCGCACGATCATTATTATTTTCACCTAGATGGTTATATATGTGTACGCGTTCATACATCGTGATAATCATCTGCTAGGTCTCTTATCTTATAATAGTTTTTGAGTGATGTCCACCCATTGAGATTATAGGTTTGTCTAGCACATGCATATCCCTTCTCCATTCTCCAGATAAAGGCCACGCGAACTGGTGATACACAGCGTTACTCATCTTGGTTGATTCCACGTTTGATGCCACTATGTATAGGCCGATACCGTGACTTTCGTTAGTTATGAGGCCTGAGTGAAAACCAGTATAAATCCGACTATTGCATTGCTTGTCATCGACTAGCGACACAAAGAATGCCAAAAGTTACAAATGAATCATGCAAGTAGTCGGAATAGCCTTTCCCGGTGACACAGCACCCATGCCTGTTTCCCGACGAAGGTCACAGTCTATGCTCAATAGCGTCACTAGTCCACCAAAGGATGAACAAACTTAACCCACCACCCGTCTATTTTTATTCTAACGATTTTTCATTTAAAAGTTCTTCAAATTTCTCACGGGAAAAAGATGATTACATAAGAAAATGGAAGAATGACTCCTTGTTTGTAACACCCCCCCCCCTCTCCCTGTACTGAAGAATTATCTATTGTCTTGGAACGTATGCATATGGAGAAGGATGTGACACACCACATATTACACTCGTATTGGACACGTGTTTCCCAACGTGGGTCGCATGTCCGACAACTAAGTAATTTGAATGTTCAGATGGGCATTTTTTGTGTCATCAACAAGTTGTAATTAGGCTTCATTACGGTAATTGTATTTGTGAATATAAAAAAAATGTGTATATCTTACATTGCTCTGTGTATGCTTATACTTTGTGTCGACAGTCAAATGCGTTACCTTAGAAGGATGATTTTAAATGTGGCCAACAAGTCTTATATAGTCGATGGTCACGATTATAGATCTAACTGTCCTGCTAGTACATCGGGGATCATCCTGCAAAAATGACGCATTTGACCCTTTCCCGTGAAATATTAGGTCACCGTGTGTATATTTTGTTGTCAGCCAATGATTATCACAGAAAAAAATGTATAATGCATCACTTTAGAAGGATCATTATCAGTTTATCCCACATTTGCACATTCTTATATCGTTGATGGTCAGATTTGGACTTAACACACCTTTTTAACTTCTGCGGTAGACACTTACTGTCGTTTCTTTAGTGTGCATGTAGAAGGCATTTCCATCATTTTGTATGCAGACATTCAATCACATAGAAGTGTCATCATTTCATAGCGAAAATGAGAAACAAACAACCAAGATTTTTAGGCATGTGATGAGAAAAGTAACACCTGAACATTTGATAACAACCAGAAAGATCAAGGAGAGATGAGACATAACAAGACAAAAAGAGAAATTTCTGAATGGGTTGTCACTGTGGCACAAAAAATAAGTCACTAACTTAACTTATTAGCAACACAAGAGACAGAAAGTTGTGGAGAATCATGATCACCTACGCCACTAGGCATGGCACTTGATTGATTGATGCTTCCTAGAAAATATAGATAACAGGCATCCCAGACATTGGGAGCTAGCATGCCTCCCGAAATTAGAAGCAGCACCTCTCATGTGTTACCAGGGCTCAAAGAGGAAGCAAAGAATAGCAACTGTTTACCTTCCATACATGCCATAAGAAGCAGCTAAGAAGGTTTGGGGATGGAGGTGACTCTCCTATATCATATAGTTATAGTGACCATGAGAAACTATGCTCAAGTCAGATGTGTTAGACTGAAAGGTGCGGATATCACAGCTGTAAGCCATGACACAACGCATTCCATTCTTTGGACTACATCCTGCCAACCTGTAGGAACTTGAGAACGAATGCTGAAGAAGAAGAGAAGAAGCAGCATGCATTCCAGAAGTTAGATAAGCACTAATTCCAGATACAAATTCCATTATAACAGCTTTGTCTGGACTGAAGAAATATGTAGGCTTATATAATAGCAGAAATGTTCTATATACTGCAAAAATAATACAAAATAAATATAATTGGGGATTTTGAAATGTTATTAAATTGAGAAATGTGTTATAAAAGGATGTGCTATAGTGGAATTCCACTGTATTAGATAGGCATGGACCTCATAAGTTTGAGGTAGCATTCCTCCCAGAATGTGTACCAGAAATGATCACATGGAAAGGTCTTAAATTGTGAGCATGTGGCACATGATGAGTAAATGATGGAAGGGAAGGTAATGCTGAACAAACCATCTTCACCACCTTATTTTGATTCATTTATGTCTTTAACATTAATAAAATTGAATATATTTTTGTATTCAATGTTATCAGTGATCACGAATGGACTGCTGAATTGAATACAGGCTCTCATCTTGTCTATGTATGGTCTTTAGATGGGGCTGCTGGGCAGCCCACTACAAGCAACAAGGTGAGTTATAGGATTATAAGCAGTTGGAACTTTATTTTCTTGATATTTCTGAAATACAGTGTTGAATATGGCAGAGATTTTAAGCAAATTTTAATCATTGATATGTGCAAATAAGCTATTTCAATCTGACACTCATATGAATGTGCAGTTTAAATACATTTTTCTGCTAGTGCAGAATATCATGTTTATTTTAAACTTAGTGATGAGCAGTTAGGTCATTGGTTTATAAATTATGTTGATTTTTATTAGTGATATGTAGGCCTATAAATTGCATGTCACATACCTGTTAATGTGTATTGATTCTCTGTATATTATACATAATACACTCAGGCTTAATTGAACATGCCCACTCTTATAGACTTTCGTAAAATAGTGTTTGTGCATAATTTAAGTTCAAAATGTATAATTAATCACTTATTTTGGATTGAAATAAAAAGGTTTTTTTCTGAAAGTTGATAAGTATTTCTTTGGTAGGTGCAATATAAGTAATATATGGACATGACTTGATAGATATAACGTTGTGTTAATTATTTGTTTTGTGATTATCTAGCTTTTTCCCTGTGAAGTTTAATTAAGGATATGCCATTAGATAAGTGTCTGATATTTGTAGTTTTACTTTAGCAATACAGTATTTTCTACATTTTCTTGCAGTATGTAGTTGGCTTCTCTGTACCAGGCACACATGCTCTACAACTGATTGTCTCCAATGATATCAACTCAGTTAATGCATCCTTAACTTTCACTGTCAAACACCCTATTGTGGATGTTTCAGTTAGTGTTCTACCTAACATTGTAGGTAGAGTTACAAACATAACAGTCATAATAGAAGGAGGAAGAGAATTCACAATAGGGTGTAACTTTGGAGATGGACAGTATGTGACTTTTGAGTCTTGGAACCTGGCTCTTGTGACCATTGTTAGAAGCTCACCACCATCATTAGACCACCCTGGATATTTTATTCCAGAATATAAAGTTGTGCTGGAACATGCCTACAAGAATAATGGGGAGTACAATGTATCAATAACTGTGTCAAATGGCATTTCTTCCATTCACCGCAGTATTAGAGCTGTGGTAGAGGAGGCCATAGGGACTGTGACATTGACTGAGACCCCTCAATTAATGTCTGTACATGATGATCTTGAGGTCACAGCTGTGGTCAGTTCAGGCAGAAATTTGCAGTTTGATTGGGATTTCTCAGACGGCTCTTCACCAATAGTCAATAGGTGAGCAGCTGTGTTACTTTTCATTGCATATTCAATTATTTTTTTTCATACTTTTTTTTGTTGTTGTTCATTCTCATATAGCCAAATTGAAATCTGCATGTTTGTTTGTTTGTTTTTCGTTCGCTCCATTGTAACCATCACAGATATCCGTGCGATTTCCGCCGGGAGCGTGATTACGTTGTGCCACCGTTATGCGCCTTGTAGGCCTAGCACATCCGATTTCGGCATGATATCTGCATGTGATTTGACCTATATGATCATATAAGTTGTACAATTCTGCTAAAGTGTTTTCAACCTATGAAACCATGGCTATTGATTATAAACTGAGGTTGAACCCTCTGGGAACACATAACTGATCAGTTCCTACTAGCAGATGTTGAAGTGTATTTAAACTGATGGTTCCCTATGCCCAGTCCTACTAGTGCGACACTTAATACCAAATATTCACAATTGCAACTTAGGTCAAGTCTGTAGATTCTCCCCTTCCAGTAAATCAGAACATTAATTTTTGTGCTAGGGAGCAAGCCAAAAGTGAGGAAAACACCCCAAAAAAAAAATCACAGAAAGCTCACAAAAAGAAATGATTATTATTTTTTTAAAAACACCTCCTCTAATGAAGTCATATCTGTGACCCTGGATTAGTTGCATCATCTGTTGCACTGTTTACATACAGGAGGAACTCACTAAGCAAATTCAGAGAATTTAAATCTTGAATTCACATCCTATAGGTGCATAGGACAAAAACCTATCCATCTATCTTGCAACCTAGTACATCTGGTTTCAGCTGATCTTACTTAATGGAAGTAGGATAACATTTTACTTCAGTATCATGAAAAAGAACTATTAAAGGAAATACAAATTAAAGAAATAAAATATTTTGACATATTGAATTGAGACCTTGTTGAAAATCTCACTAGAAAATAAAGTTGAGTGGAGGCAAGCAAGAGGTAGGCAGATATACAAGTGAGAGGGAAACCTGAGATAGGTATGACACGGTTTGTCAGAGTGCACCACCAAGGAAAGTGCAGAAAATGTTGGAGGTCCGTTGCAGCCAATCTATGTTGCAGATATGACACTTCATGATGATGATGATCATATTTCTACTATATGTCATAAACGATTGGCCCTTTGATAGTTTTTTTTAGTAATCTGCAGCAATGATTGAAAATAGGACAATGAAACTTCAGTAGACCTCATATGGTTTCACTATTGACCTATCAGACAAACCATTATGCAACAGTAAACTTTCAGTAGATGATATACCAACCTATGAGGCTTTTCACTTGTGAGGAAGCCCCTACAGCATTTCATCTACAATTATGTTTCTCTTTGCGGTTAAACATTCATAGAACCCAGAACTGCACATCACTCTGGGGGAAAAAGATAAGCTCAAACACTGACCATGGTTCTAGCTGCCAATGTGTATGTCATGTACTGACTATGAATGAGTGACACATGGGTTGTGGTGAGGAGAAACTTTGTGCAGGATGGGACAATTTCCTGGGAGATCCCTGAATCAGGTAAACATGTTAGTCCTGCATAAATAGAGAGCCCCATCGATGACAAGAAATGCAGAGATGGCTGCCTTACTCATTCCGATGATCATGGCCCAGAGTTGGGTTGCTATGACAGGAAAGGATACTTGGCAGGGAAGCTGAAGCGCATGTCGTGGAAACGTAAAACAAAACCCCAATAATTTACACCCTCTGAATAGGAAACTTCTTTTCAAATCATAGAGATAGATTGTTTTGAATATAAAATAAATCTCTGGAGAAACCACAGCATTGCATGTTGGAAGTAAAAATTAAGTGCAAGTATTTCCAGGGAATCAAAACAATAACCTTTAATGGAATATTTTGGTATAACATTAAGTTACGAAGATAGATGGATGCAAGCTTCGATGGATGCAAGCTTCGATGGAGGAAGTATTAAGAAACAACATTGTTGCCCATATAACCTCACTCCATTTGACTGAATATTCTAAAGTAACAGTTGTAGTTAATACCACTTAATGTTCGTGACTCTTTAGGAACTGCAAAGACAATGGTGTACACAACAGACTATAATGCTTCTATCTATCTATTGTCTTTCTCTGCTTATGTTGTGAGGTGTCACAGGATTTAATGTTGATTGGTTTTCGGGCTATTGCACGTTTGTTCGATTGATATGCAGTAATATTGCATCATATCAGTATGTTGGTAGCTTCTTCAATCCACCTTCTTCTTAGTCTCCTTCTGTATCTTGTTGTTTCTATTTTCATGTTGTATGCTCTTGCCCCTTGGACAATAATGGTTCATTCTCACCAGGTGGCAGAACCATTTCAACCTCTGTTTTTCAATATATTTGACCACTGATGTTCCAACAGTTTTGTAATCTCCTCATTTCTCACATGGTCTTTTCTTGTTCTGTTTGCTGCTTTTCTTAGACATCTCATTTCACAGATAGTAAGATTCCTCTCTTGTTCTTTAATTAGTGTCCATGTCTAACATTGATAACACAATGTTAGAAGATTGAATATGAAGGTTGAATTTATGATTTGTCTTTTGGTTTCCATCAAAATGGTTAAGTTCATAATTCATGTAGTTAGCATTTTGAATTCTTATCTCGATCTCTCTGTCCATTCGTCCATCATTGTTTGTAAAAATGCTCCCAAGATATTTAAATTCCTGCAATTGTTTCAGTAATTGATCATTTATCTTTATGTTGATTATATTGGGCTCTCTGCCTATAGACATTACTACTGTCTTGTATGTGTTGATCTCCATGTTCGTGATTAAGTCAGCTTTCATTGATTAGGTTTATGTGGTCTTGCAGCTCTTCACTTGAACTGTGAAGTAGGCACTGATTGTCAGCAAAGAGTAGTTCAGTTAGGTCATTTGGATGGTCTGATGATGTTTTTATCATTTTTTCTATCTATATAAATGATAAACAATAATGGTGATAAGACACATCCCTGTCTAATTCCTTATGTTACTGAAAACCACTCTGTAAAACTGTAGTGCATAGTAAATATAAATACACCCTTTTTCTAGGACCTGTCCAAGGAAAGATAAGATCTAGAGGCCTATGTAACCAATGACTTGCCAAAACTATTTACTGAAAGAGAATGTCTACCCACAGGTTAGGGCTGCCTGGAGTACAGTGAAATTGGTCCAGTTTACTAATCATCACTAGCAAGGTCATTGATCTGATGATGCTACAAGAGATATGACATTGAAGTAGCTTTATTCTCCATGATTATGTTTATATTTTAAGTAGTGGGTGGGGGAAAATACCTGATCTTTGAATCTTCTTTATTGTTCATTGGAAAATTCTTTTCAATTATCATGATTTAGTTTGGAGAGCTGGATGTTTTAGGTCATGATTTGCAGCTTGACTGGGATACCTGTTACTTTAAGATTATCATATATGACTGCAACATATCATTTGTGATCACTAACTGTCTATTGGATGGGGCAGTCAGTCTTAACATTAAATACAAGTAAATTAAAGTAGGAAGCATGAGAATAAATGAAAAAATTCTTAAGGCTGATGGGAATTGAACCAGGTTTGTCCTAGCGCCACGAGTCGCCTTGCAACTCAAGTAAACAGGTTTTCCGTACTTGACCAACCACTACATAAAATACTCCACTAATGTCATATATGTTCCACGGTTTCTAGATTTTTTCTTGTTTTGTAAATTCATAACACTTTAAAATACTCCTCACAAAACACACTGCACTTTGAATCTTGCTGAACTCGGGTGCGTCCGGCTGAAAGGTGCACATATCACATCCAAGCTGTAAAACACAACATATTTCATTCTTTGGACTACATCTTGCTAATCTCCAGTGGTTTGAAAATGAATAAATAAGAAGAAAAAGCTATCAAAATGGTATTTTCACTCACACACAACATGCATGAGTAAACATGCACACATAAACATTATACACACATGCATATACATACAGAGTGAGATAGTTGTTTAAAAAGAACACTGTTTATTTTTGTTTCAGTCAAGGAAACACTAGCACAGCCATTCATGTCTTCAGCATTCCTGACAAGTATGAAATCAGCGTGACAGTTTCCAATGATCTCCAGAAAGGTGTGAGGGTTGCACTTCCCTTCTTAGTGGATGTTGTTGAGCCTATCTCTAAGGCACTAATCACTCATGTTGTAAATCATGGAAATCGTCACCAGAATGCAGCAGCTCTTCTGGCTCAGAATGATGGCTTGTTTTCAACACAAGAAGTGCAATTTGAGGCTAGGTGGGTACTATAAGAGTATTTTCTTATTGTACATGTTTTTATTTTTATTATATTTTTCAACTTTTTAAAAATTATTCACAAACTCTTGCTAGATCTCTCGTGTAGAAGGACAGTGGTACTACTAGATTTTCTGCAGGATGTAGTCCACAGAATGGAGATGTTTTGTGTTTCACCATTTTATTCTTAGTCATGTAGTCTGTGTTATTAGAAGTCTGTTGTATTTATATGAAGGCTGATTGTTTCATTTACAATGAGTTGTCATGTGACGTATTCTTTCCAGAATGTAGCCTTCCTTATGAATCTCTGGAAATCCCCGATGCCTCTAGTAAGTTGTCTGGCTTCCTCTAGCGACATCTACATGCGTTCCTGAATATCTCTTGTTCAGCAATGTCTTTGTTAACCTTTGTTTCTTCTGCCTTCCTTTGTTTCTTCTGCCTTCTATGGCCCTTTCCAAGAAAACTCTTTTCATGCCATCGTCTCTTCACATGGCCGAAAAAAACAATACCAACCTTCTTGGAAGTTGATTTTTCTTAGCATTTCTTGGTTGGTCTTCCTTGCTGTGAGACACATATATAATATACCTTTAGTTCTGCCTGCACTAAAACCTGACAACATAGCAGAATTGTGGTCGATGAAAGGAGACAGTCATTCAACATTTAAAAGAAAGCATCTGTGAAGGTTTTTGAAGCAGTTTTCATCAAATCACAGAAGTTGCTTATACGTTTTAGTAATATTGTCAGTATTCCAGGAATTGACACAATCTCTGCTGTTGTCAAACAATGGCCAACTTTCTGCTAGTGAGGACCATTAGGCTGTTTCATTGACCTTTTCAATCACAGCTGACTAAATCTCAACCTGCTCATGATATATAAATTTGTATTGTTTGTTTTATTTAAGCATAGATATCATAAAGTGCATAGAATTGTGCTGGAAAGCAGCTAATTGTAAAAAATGTATATTTCAGGGCTGATGGATCATCTGTTCTGTTCATTTTTGACTTTGGAGATGGACATACAACAATTGTTGAGGGAGCAGAAATTCCATTTATGCATATGATGTTAGCATCTGCTAAACATATCTATACTCAAGGTATTAACACAGTAGATATAGTTATCTATTATAAATCTGTTAACCTGGCTTCTTCTGTTCTCATAAAACCACTTGGATTTCTCATTTTCATATAAAAAGGTAAAGGTAAGCTGACTTACGAACAAGTGTCATAATTAGAAAGTATACAATTCTCCAGATAAGTGCTAATCTTGAATAGGATATCCCGCTGAAGACGGATGTATCGGGCCATTGGCGCAAATAAAACGGCGACACAACGCATTTCCATTCTCTGGACTATATCCTGCTGGAAATCTAATAGGGCCATTGTCCTACTGCAATAGAGATCCGGCAGGAGTTTGAGAATGAACGCTGAAGAAGAAGAAGAAGAATAGGATATAATCCATTGACCAGAAACTGCCTGACTAGCATCACCTTCACAATTGCTCAGTGGTGATGGTGCCATTCTTTGACATGAGCTCTAGTACCCTACTTCCTTGCAACTGGGTAAATCACAGAAGTAATTTTTATTTCAAATCATGAATAACAAGTGAACTCAAAACCCATGTCTGCTGGTTGGCAGGTGAGTGACTTAAAACTAAATTACCACGTCTCTTCACTTTTATGTTAACCATTTAAATGCAAGTATGTTGTTACGGTTCTGTTGCCTATGAGAATGGAAAAAAAGGTGATTGAAAAATTGTCTGCCTGCTCCACTACAGTATTGAGCATGAAAATAGAAATAGAAATAGAAGTGATTACTGCAGCACTCGGTCAGCGACGGAAATATCAACTCACACGGTAATACCCTCTGATTCCTAGAGCATGCTACAGAAGATAGAAAGATGCATGCTAAAAAGTATTCTGTCATGTTACTGAACAACCTGATTGTCCACAGTATTACATAGATATACTGCCCTGGTCATACTGGGGTCTGAGGCAACAAAAGAACGGAATCATTGGCAGACAATGCTGTGGTTAATGGTGCAGGATTGAAGAGAGATAGGGTTGACCTAATAAGGGTGGTCATATATTTACTACAGAGTAAAGAAGATGATGCTAGAGGTGATACTGTGCACCTAGAAAGAAGGACAGATATTTTGATAACCAGGTGTGAGAGAAGAAAGTGTGTTCTCTCTGGTAAGTTATGAAGATCACATAATCAATATCCGACTGGGACTTTGAGTTTGCATATTTTTGGTTGGTTACTAGAGCAGTGAACTTAAGGGAATGTCCAGTGTGCCATGATGCTTGTTTCTAATCAAGAATCAATATGTTATACTGATGTCTGGTTGAAAGCAGATCATACACATTGTACTGGTGATGCGATTGCTGTATCTGGTGCCTAAAAATTCAACAATAGTTGAATAGTATTCAATAATAGTTGAATAGTAATGTCCTATAAAGACATGTTTCAATTAAATGTATTATCATGACTTAATTAGGTTTGACTTAATTATATTCTGGTACACCTATATGTACATTGTTCCTTTCAACAAAGCTGCATGCCACCTGCTTAGATTACCACTTATAGTATGAAACCTTTTAGCTTCTAGCAATAATCCACAAGGATCTCAGAAAAAATTAACATTGTAAACAAGACAGCGAGATTTGAACTTGTGATCTCTTGAATACAGAGCAAACAGCATAACAACTCATCCTCCTTTATTATTATGTTATGTGTTATGCTGCTAGTTCTTCTTTCGTTCACTTGAAACATGTCTGTATCTGTAATTCTGTCTTCTGAATAAAACTCACTGTCTTTTGTAGTTTATACAGTGGCCCATAGAGCTTCGATTTCAGTGTTGTTTTCTCTGGCCAATATGTCTGCCTCAGCATTTAATATTCAGACCACTCTTGAAGTATAGCTGCTAGTTCAAAGCTGCTAGAATTTTGCTTTTTAACCCAGCACATCTATTTACAGCACATTTTTCTCATACAATTAATATTTAATTCCGAAAAAAATGTACAAATTACCACCACACATTTTTTTGTTTATAATAAATTATTCTATTACCAAAGGAAAGACTGCGGGAAAACAGTGCCATATAAAGTATTCATATAAGCCCCATAAATTAACTTTTAATAATCAATACAAGTTTTAAACATTATTCAAGCCCATTTTTTAAATGATGTTAATTTATTCTGACTTATTTGAAGTTAACAATGTAACACACAATTGACACAGTTTTATCGCTGGTTATCAATCATTTCTTCAGTTCACTGTTTAATATACTTTATTCTTAGCAATTTATAGTTATTTCAAAGTATAATTGCAAATGCGTTCTACTCTTACTGTTAGCAGGAAATTTATTTGTTTCAATAAGGTCATTAGAGTTATGTATTACCAATATTGTTATTATGTAATTATTTTCAGAGGGAATCTACACAGTCAAAATGACAGCATCAAATGCTCTTGGAAAACTGACTGTCATGCTGCAAGATCCTTTCTATGTGCAAGCTCCTCCAGGAGGGCTTGTGGTAGAGGCTAGCGAAACATGTATTCAGTTTGGGAAGAATACATACTTCAATGCCAGAGTGCAGTCAGGAACAAATGTATCCTTCACCTGGAAGCTTGATGATGAAACAGAACTTGTTGATGCAGGTAGGCTGACAAGTTGGCTTAGCTTATTAGAAAGTATTGTTTTGTTAATAAAGCCTTTGTTTGAATATAGCCTTTTAAAATTAATCATATCCTACATAGGATTGGAAGTGTTAGTTATGTTACACATAGTCTATTATACAAATATAAATATACATATTTTAAACGAATTGCTATTTGCAGACGACCAAGTACTAGTAGAATCATCAGAAGAGCAACTACCAAGACAAATAGACAGATTATGCCAAACCTTTGACATGAAGATAAATATAGAGAAAACTGAAGTAATGAAGATAGGAAGAACAGAAAGAAACACCAACATATATATTGGAAACGACAGACGTAAACAAGTGACAGAATTCACATACCTAGGCAGCAATATAACAATAGATGGCAGGAGCAGCATAGAAATATACAATAGATGTAGTAAAGCGTACCAAGTCCTAGGACAAATGACACCAATCCTCAGAAACAAAAATGTAGATTTAAACACCAAAATAACACTATTAAAATCAATTATTATACCAACACAGTGTTACCAATGTCAAACATGGACAACAACAGCACCAGATACATGTAAACTTGTGACAGTTGAAATGGCATACTTGCGCAGAATCCTAGGAATATCGCTAAGAGACAGAGTGAGAAATAAAGACAATAGACAAAGGACCGGTAACTTTCCAATCTTCAAATTTATTCAGAGACAACAGATAAAATGGTTTGCACACATCAGCAGACAGCATACCACAGCAAGCTATGCTACACAGATACAGTGAAGGCATACCTAGAGGCCAACCACGAAAACGATGGACCACCGAAATAAAAGAGGCGACAAACTCCACAGTATACTCAGCATACAAGAGAGCCATCTCCAGAAAATTCTTCTACCCCTGACGCTGAAAGGCAACAAAGGGTTTAGCGAATAGATAGACACATAGTCAACGTTTCTCAGAACGTTCCCTGCTTCGTTACCATGTTTCTTTTAGGGAATTTAAGGTAATAAATGTGAGAGAGTATTTTGAAATTAATCTACGAGTATCAGTTACAGCAGAATGTAGCTGTAAAATGCCTATAATTGTTGGTATTGCTTATTTTCTATGAAAATGCACGTGTACCTGTGGGTTGAAATAATGTTCTGATGAATGCTTACCAGTTTTATTAGTTGATTTTTCTTTAGTTGGAGGAGAGTGATGGTGAATGTGCAGTACAGTAGTGCCTGTCTCTTTTTGACACAAAAAAAACCCCAATTTTATTGGTAACATATTGTTTGAAAAAACACTCCTCTGGTCATCACCACATCAATCCTCCTTCCATCAGGCAATTTGTGCCAGCTCTCAAACTCTTGGAATGTCAAAGAATATTCTTATCACTGCATAGATCTTACTGAAGATTTGTGATCAACCATTGGCAGCTGAGCACTTATGGGTAAAACCATGTGCTATGATGCTAGTTCACATTACTCAACTTATCTTACCTTAATTAATACATAATACAGACATAATGATTTTGTAAAAAAACAAACCAGGATAAGTGTAAATAAATGCATGTCTTTTGTCAACCTGACCAGATGATTATTTATAAAAGTCCCATACAGTTGTTTAAAATGTAGGGCCTACATTACAAAAATATAAATAAACGTTGCATAATGGATATATTTCTCTGTTGTGATATTGATAAATGTGATGTTTACATGTGATAGGAATAAGATAGGCAAGTGAGGTAGACGTTCTTATTATTGTAGAAAATAGTGATTCATTAACCATCATCATCAAATCTATATTCCTTAAGGTTTTTATGGATGCCACTATGAAAACATCACAAAAATACAATCATTCCTCCGTTCAAAACTCATTGTATGAAAGTGAAGAATTTTAATCATGACCTGTCCTTAATATTATTATTCCATACTTTCCTGTTCTCTTCTCACCATCTCCATCTTCAGCTGCCAGTCATTACTCTATAGTATTCAAGTCTGATCCTTTATTTATGCTGACAATAAAGTAATGTACTTATCAATCAATCAAGTGCCAGGCAGAGTGGCGTAAGAGATCATGCTTCTCTACAAATCTCTGCCTCTTGTGTTGTCAGTAAGTTCAGTTAGTGACTTTTCTTGTGTCACCATGACGACGCATCCAGAAATTTCTCTCTTTGTCTTCCTCTGTCTCTTCTCCCCGTGATCTTTCCGGTGGTTACTAAATGTTCAAATTTTACTTTTCTTATCACATGCCCTAAAAATCTTGATTGTCTGCTTCTAAATGTTTCTTCAAATATACATTCACATAGTCTTTGGTGATGTCTGTTTGAAACAAGTTATTGTCTGTGAAATAGTGGTGTAGTGGTCTTTGGGAGTCATCTCTCCAATGATAATTAGTTGCAACAAACCTCCAATATCTTCTGTCTCTTGCCTTGGTGGTGTTCTCTGCTAGACTAACCTGTTTACCTCATGATGTTTTTCTCCCACTTCTATCTCTTACTAACTCTTGCTTGCCTTCCCTTGATTCTACCTTTAAGTAATATCTTTTAAAGGTAAAGGTAGGTCTCATGGCAGCAACTTGCTGTCGGGGATGAAGATAACTCTTCATGTAATAACCTGCAGCAACTATTAGGTGGGATGTCCAGTTCCCTTCCTTGCTGTGTTTACCTTCTCTTACTCATGTGTCTGGTATCCATTTACAGCTGGGTTGCCTGGAGAGATGGTCATGTCAGGTGAAAAAAACAGCCGGGAGTTTTTAAATATCCGGATGTCATTTTGAACCTGGCACGCTGTAACCTGGAATAGTAAGCAAGCTCACTATCAACTAGGCTACCACGCATCTCATTAATATGTGTCATTTAATATGTCCAAAATATTTCTTCTTCAGTGGTCATTCTCAAATTCCCGCTGGATGTCTCTTTAGCAGGACATTGTCCTACTAGATTTCCAGTAGGATGGTATTGAGATAATGGAAATGCATTATCACCATTTTATTTGCACCAATAGCCCGACATCTTCTTTGGTAGAGTCTAATATTATATATATATATATATATATGTGTGTGTGTGAGTGTGTGTGTGTGTGTGTATGTCTTTTACTATTTCTTTTTTCATACACAGTGTTGTCAGAACCAGTGTGTGTTTCCTTCTCCTTCCATGAAGTTCTCCCTACTACTCTATATATCCACATTTCAAAGGAATCAATTCGCTAGCTTTTTGACCATTTTCCATGCTTCTGAGCCATAAATTAGTGTTGATGTAGTATGTTTATAATTCTTGATTTTAGTTTGTGATTTGTTTGGATGTTCCAGTTTCCTCTTGTCATTGAAAGTAATTTTAGACATTCCTATTCTCCTTTCAACTTAGATCTTCCATCAGTTTTAGTGTTACAAAATATTAATCCTCTCATTTTTAAGCAAATTATCAACACAGAGAATGGCTCTCTATCATCAGCTTTAATGTTCATCACTATGTGACATATTCTTTCCAGAACATTGTCTTTGAAACTTTGCCATGGTGACAGACCTGAAGCTGCAGCATGTCCAAAAAACAAGAAGAATCTTAACACAAACTTAATGCTGACCTGAATTGTGTAAAAGCTGATTTCTGTGTTTTGGTTATTAATATTCTACAGGAATACTCTAATATTGTTGTGTCACTACAGGTAATTATGTTGATCACCGGTATCGTCGCTGTGGTGCAGAACATGTTCAAGTAACTGCCTCAAACAAAGTGGATTCTATTTCAACATTTCTTAGTGTTAAAATAGTGGAGAAAATACTTGGTAAGTATTTGTTTCTAAGTACATAGTGTATACATACATTTATAGCATAGCATAGAGTTGTGGGCATTTGTGACAGTAATGTATATATAATGATTCATTACATATTCTATTCAGAATGTGTTGATAGACTCATTTTTTTATTTTCTATAAGATTTTGGAGGCAATATTAATTTTGGTAAATTGCCATTGCTTTCTGAATGGGTCACCTAATAAGTAAAAAAAGTAAAATTAATGCATAGCATTCGAGTGCCATAGGGATGTGAGATGTTAACAATCTCACACATCAGAGGCTTTGCTATATTAGGGCGGTTGCCATCTCCTCTCCCTCGCAGTCTTTACTTCCCGTACTGATCCGGTACCCAATTCAGTCTGGGTCAACCCGGGAGTCATTGCGGTCTTGAAAAACTATTGATTTTGAGACCACCTCAGCTGACAGCTTTAATACTGTCAAAATACTGTGTTTCAACTCCCTCATGAATGGTGAAACAAAAAGGAACCAGTCACCAACAAGACATTTTCAAGTAGGATTGTCATTAGAACAGCACTGAAGAAGGTTTATTGATACTTAGATGCATCACTGCATGTTTGTGAAGGAAAGGACCATATGCAAATTATTCATCTTCAAATTAGGGTTCTATGGAACAGGTATCAGGAATCATTCATACTGACAGTCACAAGTAGTGAAGCAGGTCTAGACAACTGAGGTGATATTTTCTACTTAGAGTATTTTCACAGTTAATAAAATCCAGTGCTTGGGAATTAAACACTGTAGAATCCACAAACAATGTTTAACTTTTTAAGTAATTTTTTTCTGTTTGGAACCCTCTCCCAAAACTAAGAGTTCAGTACCTGGAACATCAGATGTGAGAAAGGCTAGCTGCAAATTATGCGAATCCCAATGGCTAAAGTGATGACCCCTGAACTTCCACATAATACCAACTCAAGGCTGTAGATAAGATAACCACAACCCCTTTAGGGGATCTGAACATGACATTTAGTTATGATTATGATGAGACGATAGCATTGCACTCTGGGCAAATCCATTGGTTCTCAGTCACTTCCAGCATATGACATAGGGTATGCATGCTGATGGTTTTTCAGTCCTTTCCTTCACCACTTCTTCTGCAGCCAATCAGTTGCTACTGCTTCTGCAGTCAATCAGTACTAAGAAGTAAGGTAGAAAGTGGGTGAACTGCCCTGCACTCCCCTCTCCAATGGTTTTCCTACCAAAAGGTTCACTAGAATGTAGAAAATTCCCATGGAAACAAGGGAATAGCCTATGTTTCCTTCATTAACAGCACACACACACTTATAGCATTACTGAAGACATATCTATGGGTCTGTACAAGCTCAGAAATATGTTTTGTGCTCAGGGATCAACCAGGTTTGAATATGCTTACTTGAAATAACCCTCTCAGAATACAATTCCTCTTAAAGCTTTACATTGGAGTTTTGTGATTATGAAATAAATTTTAAGTTCAGAATTGCAAACTCCACTAGTTTTTGATGGTTCTAAAGCTCTGATATAATGATATAATCGATTTGGACTAAAAATCCACAGTTGTAAGGGTCCTACCTCACCAAAAGAGATAAATTTCACTTAATCACACAAACAGAAAGTCTGAAAAGCTGATAAAATCTTGGAGATCTAAACAAACACACATAATTTACTGGGTTTAAGCTCCATAGAATTTTGTAAGAAAATGTTGCATCCCCATCAAAGAACATTTTAGTGATAAATGTAATGTACCAATAGGCAGCCATAAGAGTAGATGGTGAAACCCATCTAGATTGTAGATTGGTTCAGTGTAGGAAATGAAGTCACACAAGTATATCTTTTATCACAATATCTCTTCAATGTTTATGTAGAGAACATCATAAGGAACGTAAGAAATAACCAGCAGTGAAGCAACTTTACTCAATATAGAATGAGATACCAGAACTAAGATATACTGATGATACAACACTACTTTTCCATAGCAAAGGGTCTCAAACACCTGATAAATTCGATCAAAGTACACAGTGAAAAACAAAATCTATTTCTGAATGAAAATATTACCAAAATTATGACAAGGGACAAAACTATTAATGTCTCAATCTCAATCAATAATAGAGAACTAGAGGAAGTTACTAGTTTCGAATATCTTGGTTCTCTTTATAAACAGCAACATGAATTGTTAAAAGTTAGGCAGAGGTTTCAATTGTACCACATAAACTGATACAAATGAAGATCACATGGCTGGTCTGCAACAAAACTAACTTTCTTTAGAGTCTACATATTCCCAGTTACAATTCCCAGTTTGTTCTCATGAATATTAATCTTAGACAATCACCAACAATGTGAGAAATAGAATTGCACATTTGAAACAAAATCCTACCAGGGTACATAAGAAAACTCTGAATGACATGGACTAAAATAATCACCAATAAGGGACATTCTTAGAGAATTGAAAGTATAAATAAAACTGGCTAAACAGCAGGGTTCTCTCTAGAAATTACAAAATTGTGGGCATATCAAATGGCACAATAGTCTCAAAAAGGAGACTATCATATAATGGAGATATGATCCAGGGTCACGAAAAAGATGTACTCAAGATATTTAAGACCACCAGAACATGACATTTGCAGAAGCAGGAAGATTGACTTAAGATCAACAGGAGTTTCAAAAAGTTGTGATGACTGCTACATCTAGTCCAGGATATACTGTCTGATGATGATGATGAATAATGACTGGACACCATATTATTGATTATCTGTTGTCATCGTTGTCATCCTAATTTCTTTGACGGCCAGCTATTATTATATATTATACTATGATTACAATAGTTCATAAGTTATTTAGGAGATATTGTTTGTCATGAGATACTCAATGTCTCAGTACTGATGTTTATTTTTAAAGTTTATAAGAAATGTGACATCCAAATTCATATAGAAGAATCTGTAGTATGTAAAGATGAACTATCTCAGTCACTAGTGTACTGATAATCAATCAAAGGTTCTGTTTTAAACATCCAAGATGGTCATTATTCAGTTGATCCATCTCACAGGAAAAAATGCAGGACAAATAGAACAAACAATGCAAATAATAGAAATTATCACAGTAGTATTACTATTATTTTATTGTTTGTCCTGTATTTTTCTTGACAAAGACTTTATGATAGATTAGTCTGTCTTGTATACTGTTATCTATATATTGTGTACCTTTTAGTCAATTATCTATGTACTGTAAAAATAAACTTAACTACCTTGTGTTTTTACAAACTTGCATGCTTCTGATGAGAGTTAACATAATTATTCCAGTGTTTGCATAATAAATGTCACTGTTCTCAGGTGTAAATGTGAGTTTGAGTAACTCAGTCATCATTGTTGGGGAACCTGTCCACCATATGGCAGTTGTACATCCACCTTCAGCTCAGTTAGATTTACTCTATGTTTGGAAGTTCAGATTTAAGGAATCAAACTCAAACTCTTCATACCAACGCTCACACAAGAGCATTATGTACACCTACACACGTTCTGGAAGGTATGTATTCTTTTCAGGTGTCATATTTCATACATATTTTGCAGGTTATCTGCAGGAGTATCAAAAATTTAAAGCTAAAAGTATAATATTCTGGCACATTTAAACTTTATATGTTCTCAGTTTAAGATATGCTCAGTATATAGATATTGGTTATGAACAGCTAAGTTGGATGCATTGGTGCAAGTAAAATGACACAATGCATTGTGTGATCTCTGGATACATCCTGCTGGAAATCAAGTAGGACCATTGTCCTGCTACAAGAGATAGCAGGTGGGAGTTTTAGGACAAATATAAAAAATAAATCATTTGTTATGAGCTGGCATTGCACTTCGGGCACACCTATAGGTGCTCAGTCTCCCCCAGAAAATGTCGAAGGGTCTGCATGCTTATAGTAACTGAGGGTTGCTGTTTATAGACACTCCTTCCTCTACCATATAAAAGCCAAGTCTTACTTGTGCTGTGTTTAATACCAAATTTCCTTAATTTCTGACTTAATTCATCATCAATTGCAATATCCACAACTAACAATGGTTCTTTAAACAGCACATCTCCTCTATCCATTGTCAACTATATATAGGTGTAGATATTATAATCTGTCTAGGAAAACATGCTTTGTTCTGTACTTTTTCTTTGTTTTCTAACTCCTGCTGATTTTAGTAGGATGTAGTCTGGAGAATCTAAAGTTCTGTCATGAATTACAATGTGGATTTGGGCCTTTTGACCATACACATATGACTTAAACATGTAAATTAACTAAGTTTAGAAGTTGGAAGGTCCTGAATGGGGGGAAAAGAATAGTAACAATATCACCATCCATGCAGTCAAGGTAGGTTATTTCATCCCACAAAGGATCAAATTGACCCAGAAGCCGTGCTGCAGTTGAATGTGTTGCAGATACCGCAACCAAGCTGTAAATCATAGCAACATATTTTGTTCTCTAAACTACATCTTGCTAATCTCCAGAAGTATGAGAACAAATTCAGAAAAAGAGTTTAGGAGATGCTAAGTGCAAAAATATTATAATCTAGCTATGGAAGTATTTGACTTACAAATAAAACTGTTGCAGTGCCTGAGATTAAATAAATGTTACTGTGTGAAGCTGGCATGCTAATGCAAGTAATGTAGCACTGCAAGTAATGTAGCACTGCAAGTAATGTAGCACTGCAAGTAATGTAGCACTTATTCACTCAAACACTATGAGATAAGGCCATAGAGCATTACCTGGATCATGATTCAGAATGGAAGTATTTGAATTAGAATAGATGAGGCTTTGTGGGGTAGGTTCCCTTGAGCCTCATTATAATATTGATTGCTCTGTAAGCTGATGACTTTGGACTCACGGATGCTTGTAACTGGAGATCAGAACACTTGTGAACTTGCTCCCTTTCTGACAATAGTCTACTTAAAGCATTCTATAAATATAAATAGGGATTGTTGATAGTATCTTGTGTTCATGCTGTGTTTTTGTATCTAATGTTAGTCTGTGGTTCTTGGCAAAGCATTTTTTCTATAATTATGAGATTTTAATTTTATGATTTTCTAAAAAATTATAAATATTTACCTCTCTAATTTCTTATCTTTGGGCTATCTTACCAGCCGTTCTTGCTTATAACATTCCTTCAGTCTTTTCAACTACTCAAATAATTGCAACTGAAAATAATTTTTAAAAACTGTCCTCTGGCTTCCTACTTATATTTACTTGTATAAACAATTATTCGAAGCAAAATTGTATTGTCTATATATGTTATCCATGTTTACAAGAAGACCTATCGGCCCTTGTATAACTAATACGGATATTATGTTATATGTTTGTTGTTACTGAGGATATTTCAAACCTGTACGGGATGTTTGTTGTTGTTTGTAATAGTCCTTGTCTCGATCGGTCCGTTCTGGTGACTTTGTGTGCACGGTTTGAAAGGCTTGATGAAATCGCATCTTTTTTGGAGATGCGGTTAGTCAAGTACGGAAGAATGTGTGTTCAATAGTTGCTAGGCGATTTGGTGCCATTGAACGGACTGGTTCAATTCCCGTTAGTCTCAAGAATTTTTAAAATTTGTCCTCTGGCTTCCTATTTATATTTACTTGTACATCATTATATAATAGCAAAGTGATCTACCCCTACTCTCAATACATTTTTTGTTATACCTTTTTATAAGATAAAATAAAACTGCTCGAGTAGATTTTCAGTATAATATCATTTTAATTTGTGATATTTAATACGATTATTGAAATCGTAACAAGCTTCAAAATTTGCAGTTGATTTTCTTTAATGCCAGCCTATCATTCTCAATATATCGTTTCTTGTTTTGATTTTCAAATGAAGAAGCATTTAAATTCACTCTCAAAAAGATATGTAGAAGTACAGGTGAGTAAATCCCAAATGAAAATTGCCTTAAAATCAATATTTGTTTGTTATAGCGCAATGGCACAAAGGGATAATAGCAGATAGGTAGACTGGTTTAGATGATGACCTCCATGGCAATTCTTTCGTGGTCCCATTTGGGGTCATGACCTATGTGTTGGGAACCTGTGTAGTAGAGTAATGTAGAGAGACAATCTCTGTGCATATATAATTAGTTGAGAGAGATCATCATCACTGCACACAAAACACATCCATAGGTGCTGCAATCTCCTTCTGAGTATATCCGCAATTACGCGATGACTGACAGCTCACGTTCTCTGTTGATTAATAAACATTCTTTGCTGACCATAATAATATTCATTTCTTGCCATGCCACATTTAAAACTCAGTTCCTTTATTATTCTGGACATAGAAAAGAAATCATCATCAATTTTATTTGATCGTGCTGTTTCTCTCAAAGAGTTAAATATGTCTGCACGATTCATTGTCCAGCCTTTCGATACAGAGGCAGAACCTGCCAATCTGTATACTCTCCCATTGCCTTGAACACCTGAATGATCAGGCACAAAAATAAAGGTGATACCCTCCAACTTTGACCTCCCCACAGCATCAAGCCAGCTGTTCATGAATACACTGTTGGTACTTGACAATTTTTTTCAAAATAGTGCTATATCATTAAAAATACTATAGTTAGATAGAGCTTGAAAATTGCAATTCAATGATACCTCAACCAAGTGTCTGTATGTCCATCCTGAAAGAAGTTATGAATTTTTTTCTAATTAATTTGGTATCAAAATAATGTACATAAAACATATAGGAAAATATAAATTGAACTTGTGACCACAAAATAGACTTTAATGATGATGTTCCTCTGCAAGCGAAGATGAGCTTGGCATGAAAAACAATAAACATATGAGATGAAAAATGATGAAGAAACAGAACATTGATGATTGTCTATTTTGGTATAGGTTTGTGTATTTTGATATAGATGCCTGAGGAGTCAGATTCATGCCAGGAAAGATCTATTGCAAGATCCAGGAAAGATCCCGTAGAGCTTTGATTCCAGTGTTGTTTCCTCTGGCCAATATGTCTGCCTCAGCGTTTAATGCTCAGAACACTCTTGAAGTATATGTTTGGCACTCTGTGCTGCCTGTCCACATGTACACATGGCCGTGTTGCCAATCTTGAACTTTGTATACATGTGACTGCGGAGTTGGTTGTGTCCTGTTCTGAGGCGTAGAATTATAACTTGTTCTGATCTGTTCATAATCTGAGTAGCAGCGTTTTTATATCTTTCTTTCCATTGTCTGCAGTGTTGTTTCTTTTTAAAATGTTTTGATACCAGCATTGATCTTAGTATGTTAAGCTGAGCGATCAAGAGCTGAAGTCTTCCAGAGAAGTGGAAGTGTTGACCTGAGGGCCATTTTATTCTGTATGTGTGTACACACATGCACCCATACACTACATACCACACACACTATGCATACAAAATATATATGTATAGTTATATCTGTGTTTGTGTCTTTATAAGCAGCCTATATATAAAATATAATGTCATAATTTTACAATTAATACCGGTAGTTTATATTTTGAATAGTGTTTAATATGGATATGGAAAAAACATGTTGTGTCTCCACAGACCTTTAGTTCAGGTGGAAGCTGGGAACTGTCTGGGATTGGTCAAGTCAGCAGCAGTAGAATTGCATGTTGTTGCAAAATTAGAAGGTCTGTCCATCATGATTCTGGGCAGTGCTATTGTGTCTTCTCCTGTGAATCTAATGGCTAACTACTGGCAAGGTGACTCTCTCACCTTCACTTGGAACTTTGGAGATGGTTCAGATAATGTTACCAGTAAAGTTTCCCATATCTCACACAATTATTCTCAGTAAGTTGCTGTTGTGTTTGATATGCCTGAAACATTTTCTTGCATAAATCTTTTTTTTTTTACATCATACATTTGTAGCTATTGTGAAACATCATTTAATTTAGTGGAAATGTTACATTTGAAAAACACCAGAAACCAATTATATTTTGTATTATCTATTAAGATATATAAATATAATAATAACGTGAAATGTCTACTTGGTGTGGCAAAACATTGTGTGTAAAATATGAGGAAACAAGTGGACAAAATAACAATAATGGATTTCACTAAGAAGCAGAGAGTCAAATGACTGTTATGTAATGAGACGTCTGCGTTCGTTCTCAAACTCCTGCAGACCAGCAGAATGTAGTCTAGTGAGTAGAATGTGATGTATTATGGTTTACAGCAATGCTGTGATATCTGTGCTTTTGTCCTGGTAGCTGACTAAGCATGGTATACCTGTCAACCTTATGAGACAAAAATCTGCACCCATACAAATAAAAACCTTTAAAAATCTGTATGTCATATAACTATTGAAATTAAAAGTCAAGATCAATTTATTTTTAAAGGTAGCACTAAAAATACAATAATTTTGATATAGTTACATTTAATCAGCAAAAGTTAAATTCAGCTTGTGCCCTTATAACCTTATTATCTCAGAAACATGGACATCACACTCCAGACATGAGAGAAGACTTTTTACCTATTACTGTTGCAACATAAAGAACATCAATTAGCAAGATAATCATAAACACATGATTGCAGTGATGAGCAAAGTTACAGCAATAATGGGAACTGAGTAGGATGTTATGGTGTGTTCACATTCATCAATCACTCATTTGATTTCAGCAATGGTCCACAGATTTGGGAGGGGGGAGGGAGAAAGGGGTAATCAAACATACCAATTCTAAGAAAATATTTTATTAACGTAAATGAAAAGGCCACAAACTCTTTCTGCAGAAAATGTAAATATTGCTGAAAAATATGTGTGGCACACCCCCACCCACCCCATATAAAAAAGTAGCTTGTGTTACGGAAATGAACCTTTCAAATCTATGTTAACTTAAATGGAGTAAGTGAAAGTGAGACCATAGAAGATGTTACTTTCAGTCCTACTATTAAATACATCGATTTGATAGTAAAAGTTGATGTTAGAAATTTCCTCAAATGTTTGACCGTACTAGTCAACATAAGATAATATGTTGTTAGCAAAATTACAAAGTGTGAGTTAGACCTATCAATGAAGGTCCAATAACACAATTTTGTTACCACACTTTTTTTTAGTCAATTCACTGACACATTTTGTGAGTGTGATGTGTTTTATGGTCAATACATAATTTTCTAGCAATAGCAGTGCTATGTTCCTATTTTTGATGTAAGTATCCATCACAAGCTCTTAGACTAGCAGAACTATCTTGTATCAATTTAATGCTAGTGAATCTTCTATGACTGTCATTACCTGAACCATAGAGTTTAGTACAATTCTATATCGAATTCCAAGTTTGTTTTATCGGTACTACTTGCTGAAAAGTAAGAATTTGAGTCATTTTGAAGCTGGGTTATCATCAGTAGACCTACATCACCCATTTTTAAATGTCTATTAAAAAGTCTATTTAATTAAATGTCTATTTAAAAATTAGCAATAAAATATCAAACTATCAGCAACACATTGATCCATCATGCCTATTTGCTGCATATAATAATATGAACCGGTGTCGGGTATACAAAATTATTCATACAAAAAAGAAATATTAACAAACAACAATAATCATCGAAGCACAAATTTTCTTTTATGACAGTGACAGCTCGGAAGCAAATTCATCAACTTTATATGTTCAATAGAGCATGGGATACAATGTACATAAGTCACTACACTGATAAGCTTCCAAAGACAGAAATTTGATACAAAATCTTGCAGAGGCCGATTTTAAAATAATTATTGATCTAGATATAATGTCAAGTCTAATGCAATACTGTAGCAAATTTGCATAATTTAAAAGAAATTTAAAAAATCTTTTTATGATTTAATTAATATACCGTAGTATATATATATATATATATATATATATATATATATATATATAGGTCAATATGGTGAAAATGTGCTAACCTAGCTATAGTTCATAGATATATCTATAGCCTAGGTCTAACTACAAGATTGTTTTCTCATTCTATCATTCTATCCTCTGAGAAACTAGCAGCACCATGTACTTTCAGACTCCCCAATGAAAATCACATAAATTCAAAAGTTGATTATCAGAGAGCGAATGCAGAAGAAAAAAAAAAAAATTCATAGCAGCTTGCTCATTCAAGTCTTATTCCCGTATTTCACAAATAGGCAGAAATACTGAAGTAATGACATGTTGCCAGTTGCAAACTGTAAGCTGTGACCAATGACTGTATAAGACATGTGGAATATATTAGAAATATTCTTCTGATATGACACATTTGACTTTTCTCATTATTTTTGTTGGCTGTTGACACAAAGTTACCAATGAGAATCATGGGAATAGTCAAATGGGTCACTATAGATGGATGATTGCTGATGAACTGGCCGACTGTATAATCAACGAAAGACACATAAACAATGAAATTGCAGTTTATTTCATAAATAGTGATCATTGTGATGGATTAGATCACATATTTTCAATAATGTGGATATTCAATAACTCACAAGAGGAGACAAATAACGATACCAATGACAATTTAAACTATAAAATTGTAAGGATTCTAAAGATAACTCTTACAGGTGTAAGGGTCTGAGACTGTCAGATTTCTGTAATTTGACAAGGATTTTTCATAATGTTGGCCAGACTGGCATGGCTTCAGGTTATTCTGACTATATATATCTGTTTTGTGAGGACAGCTAACTCTACCCCGTAACCTTCTTAGTCATCTCCTACTACAAGCATGGAAGGAAAACAGTGTTGCTATTATTTGCTCCCCTTTCAGGACCAGGCAGCACACAGGCATTGTAATGAGACAACCTTCAGGCAGCATATAGCAAAGAAAAATCACACATAAATATATTTATAAATCACAAAAGGCAGATCCTGAATACGTTGAATTTGTAGGTTTGCAGGAGACAATGAATGTAATACAGTATGTATGTAGGTTTGGCCTTTTGCGTCTGCAGACGGTCATTAAGCAAAAATAAAAAACAGCCAGTAAGCATTTTCTCACAGGAATGGAAACTTTTAAGCGATCATGTCACAGCAACAGAAGGTTTGTATTTCCGTCTTCCTCTTTTCTCTTCCATATCTTTTATCATATTGTTCCCAAACAATGTCACCTTAATACGCCATTTGTGCCTCAAGACAGCCCAAGTTTGAGTTGTGTTTTCCCAGTGTTTGAGGTCCATGGAGAAATCTTTCATTGAGGAACTACAGATGTCATTGTACCTCAGCATTGGTCTACAGAGGACCAGCTGGTCTTTAGACAGTTCTCCAAATAGTACTTGTTTTGGAATGCAGCAGTTTGACATTCTATGAGGGGGCCCAGCCATCACAATCTGTTTCTACTAAGTGTTTCCATGGCAGATGGTAGCTGAGTGTGGTGTAACACTTCTAGTGATTGTATCATGCCATTTAATGTTTAAGATGCGCATGAGGTTACATCTGTGGGTCTCACAAATGGCCCACTAGACAAACCACCCATGCAACAGAAAAACCTTAGTAGATGACTTGCCATTATATTAAGGCTCTCTTATGGAAGCTTGTAGCATGTCATCTATACAATTATAGACTCCCTCTGAGTAGAAGGTTCCTTCAGTAGGCATTGCACTAAGCTGAAAGCTGAAGTCTCCTGGTTATGAAAGAAAGCTCAGCAAAATCACCCCACTGCACATAGGAAGTAAGAGTTAATTGCTCGCAATTCCTGGGGTTCTCAAATAAACAACAAACAATGTTTAAGATTTTGCGAAGACATCTTAATGATAGTTGATAAGTCTCCTCTTATGTTTTGTATGGGTAGTCCATGTTTCGGATCCATAGTATAGTGTTCTCAGCATGCATGTTTGATAAATGTAGCTTTTTGTTTTCATTTTTAGCTTTCAATTTTTCCATGTAATATCGTACACTGCATGTAATACTGAGTTCTGTCACTGTCATGTGACACTTTAATGCAGTGATGAAATAAAGTGTAGTCCGTAGAAAAGTTGATGTAGTGAATGTTTATGTAAAATTATATCATCATTTTGCAGAGTTGGTGAATACATTGTAAGTCTGCATGCAGAGAACCCTGTCAGCGAAACACATGTTAGCAGAAGAATATTTGTGCTTAACCAGCCATGTGATCCACCTGAAATCACAGGTTTGGGTGTAGTGGGACCAATGAATCACAGTGAGGTATGTTATCTATTATCTAAAGTGCATCTTATTTTATTTGTTGTCTGTTAAAGATGTCATCTTGCATCTTAAAAATAAGCACCGAATATTGTATATATAGGCTATTTCTTTTGGGCTGCAGATATGACATTGAAATTGGGGGAGGTTGTTTTACCCTCATAAAATTTAAAAGTAAATTGTTCAATTTTGTGCGTAATCTTTCATTTCCATAAGGTTTTTGGGTGCTTTTAAAAAAAATAAAATAATGAAGGGGTTATCTTTTTGACAAAGATTAATACTAAAGGCCATGTTCTGATTTCAGGAAACGGGGACAGGTTGTGTGGATGTGTGTGTGCGCATGTGCATGCATGCGTGTTAAATTTCTCCCTGTAACTGTGGGCTTTGGGCTTGAGCTACTTGCCAGTTAGAAGTTGATAGTAAGATTTTTAGATTCTTAATATCTCTGCACTATAAATATTTTAATATATTTTTCTTTCTAGCTGGAATTTCTATATTCTGAACCAGTTCGGGTGGAAGCTGAAGTACGGATCAACTGCACTACATCAAATAAAGTCAAATTTGAATGGAAAATATTAGATCCTCAAAGTAAACAGCCAATAAACTTTTTAACACAATGGGCCATGAAAAATCACCTTCGATGCCCAGCATTGCTTTTGCCGGCTGGAAGTTTAGCACAAGGACGTTACCTAGTTCAGTTCATAGTAAGCATTTGTTTTGTATGTGTTCACTTTACCAATGTGCAGATGCTTGAATGCACATCTTTCTTTTAAAAATACTCAGTCCAAACCATCTTCTTCTCCCTCCTCTGTTCTCTCTTCCAATTTCTCTGTGAATATGCTGCCTATTTTGATGTTAGAAGAACATACTTAGTGCGTGATCTTTGTAGTACTCACTTTAGCACATTTGAGTAAAGATAGATAGCATCTTAATTATGGAAAATAAAGAAGGGAAGAAACTCTTTCATAAGTATATGGTTAGAGCAATGTGCTGTGATTTAAGGGCTTCAACAATATCAAATGTGACAGAAATAGGATAGAAATAATTTTAAAAAAGCAGGAGTGTTTTTACCAGCTTACACATTAAACATTTCTTTTAGCTGGGGGAAAATAATCACTTGTGTACCTGCCCTGCTGTAAAGCCATTCAGTTGCCAATAACTGTTTACTTTGAGCTCATACAAAATCATAATGAAAATTATACCAACATTAGTTAATGGACAATATATTAAATACAGTTATTAAGAGAAAAAAACGCATGATAACAGATAGAGAAGAATATCTAGCTTAACATAATGGCACACAAAATATTCAATAAGAATATGATAATAGGAAACACATTTTCAGAGTTTAATGATGACATTAGCCAGCTCTCATTCATGTAGATGATGATCTTCAATGATGATTGTCAATTGTAGGATGATTGAACTTGCAGCTGTGAATGTATGTAGAGAAATATATACTTATTACACTGCATCAAACAATCTGCTACAAAATATACGTCTAAAATATTGGTGCATCTGTGTTTTATGTTCTCATTGACTGTGCTGTTTAGTAACATATAAGTGTTACTAATCCTCTTTTCCACTGATGTAAGATGGTTATTTTTGTGAATATCAGGTTACAATGAATGGAACTGAAATACCAGTATATTCAGAGTCTGAGGTTAATATATCTGTCCTGGCAACTCCTCTAGTTAGTTCCATACATGGAGGAATCTACAGACGTGTGGGACATCAGAGTATCATACACCTGGATGGTAGAGGGTCAGAATATCCTGATAATTCATCAGCTGTCTTGGGGTACGTTATTTGTTAGTTTGGAATGTTTCTGTTACAACTAGAATTTGTATTGCCGTGACTTTTAGAACAAAACAATTGCCTTTCCATCTTTCTTGGCTAGTATTTGTTATGTTCATTACCTGAATTCTACATAATTAATCTTACCATCTTGTTATTTATTAATCAGCAACATGCCAAATATGAATTATGTACCCATGCACTTCGATTCTTTTATGACCATTGCATTCCCATGCACTCCAAATTTTTTTATGACAATTGCATAATTTTATATAAATGACTAACTCGCATGTTTGTGTCTGATCTCCTAGCTAGACTTATTAAATTATTTGGTTGTTTTATAACCAAATTAACGTGTTCATAAATATCACCTGTTAAAATTAAATAAAACGTTAATATTGTCTGTTAAAATTAAATAAGACACTTATATTTCCTTAACCTTCTCTCTCCAATCTTGATTTGGTCTAATTAAATCTAAGATAATTTCTTCAACACACAAGATAAACTAGGCCCTTATATTCAATGCAGAATGTCTATGCCTAATGTTGATGATGTAATTTCATTACAGAACTAACTTAAAATATCTTTGAAAGTAATTTCCAACAATTTCACATGATTTCAAACACAATTCATAAGTCTCACTGAAAATGGCTTCCATTTCATCTAGATTTTCACTGATTGTAATAAGATAATGAAAACTTTAAGAATTCTTCAACTTGCTGGTAGTTTTGAACATGACCGTGACCGACAATGACCCTAGATTGAATACTACAGTACCGCCGAAGACGGATGTGTTGGGCCATTGGCGCAAATAAAACGGCAACACAACGCATTTCCATTCTCTGGACTACATTCAACTGGAAATCTTGTAGGATCATTGTCCTGTTACAAGAGAAATCCAGTGGGAGTTTGAGAATGAAAGCTGAAGAAGAAGAAGAATACTACAGTGTTGTGACTGTTTTCGCATAAGAAAAAGCCAAATTTAAACTTTTTATCTTAGTTACAAAATCGCTTAGCGACGGTCGCAATTCTGCGACCATATTTTTCAGTGAATTACACCTGGAAGTGTATGTTTATTTGCACTATGTTGTAGTGCAGGTTAATTTCTATTGGACAGTTACCAGTTAATTAATTTTAATGTTCTTACAAGTTATCTTTTCAAATGTATCTTGAATGTTGTACTAGGTGTTGAGTTCAAGTTTGCACACCCAAGCTGGTTAGTGGAATGATGCTTCAGAACCTTTTGAGCTTCCTTTTTATAGACTATTTAAAATTCTGATAAGTTGGCTACATGTCCATTCCAAGAAATAGTTATGCCAACTGATTGACTCCACAAACTTTGAAGAAAATAATTGTGCCAACTGATACACGTCATGACTTTTCAAAATATAATTGTATCAATTGACTCCACAGAGTGAATAAGTGAAACAATCAGCCCCCTACAGTTTTCATCAATGGTTTTCCCATGGCAAAGCACCAATGACATCAAGAGTTATTGTATCGTCACCTTACAAAATGTTTACGGCAAAGTGCTTGAGAAGACTTTAGAAGAAATCATTAGAAGACTGGCCTTCGATTTGGAAAATAGATGCTTACTTCCTGACACTTTGGGTGCTTACAAACTGGGGAGACATGACCACAAATACAGAAATCTTTGCCTATGACATCTACAAGAGCTTTCAGGCAAAAGAGGAAACTGGTCGCCACGATCAAACCTAGAAGATGCTTAAAGCAGTCAACTTCGACCAGCTGATACATTTGCTAAGTACATCGACTAGTGGATAATTCGATGGATAGCAATGGTGCTAATGTCCAGATCTGTTGCTCTGAGTTTGGGATCCTGGATATCAGAGATCAGAACTATAGCACCGAGATCTCCACTATCACCTGTACTCTTTAATGTCTACACATACAAAATAGCGCAACTTCAGGAGGCTGGGCCCGGCGGAATACTAACATGCGAACAACCTCTTGCTGTATAAGCATGGCAGAAACAGAAGAGACATGATTAGTCCAGAGAAATCTAGAATATTTGTTGCCCTTGTGCACTGACTACAAGGCAATCATCAATCCCACTAAGGCAAATATTGTTTGGTTCTCACTGAACAATAACATAGTCACAGACTATAGTCACCAGCAGCCACCTGCATGGGCATCAACATTGATAGGGAGCAGACTATGAAATATCTAGGCATCACTTTTGATAGAAGTCTATCTTTCACGAAACACGTGGATAATGTCATGCAGAAAGCTGGGGAAATGGTGTCAGTGCAGTTCTTCTTCTTCTTTTTTCGTTCACTTGAAACATGTCTATATCTGTAATTCTGTCTCCTGAATAAAACTCACTGTCTATTGTAGTTCATACAGTGGCCCATAGAGCTTTGATTCCATCGTATTTTTCCTCTGGCCAATATGTCTGCCTCAGTGTTTCATGTTCAGAACACTCTTGAAGTATATGTTTGGCACTCTGTGCTGCCTGTCCACATGGCCGTGTTGTCAATCTTGAACTTTATATACATGTGACTACAGAGTCGGTTGTGTCCTATTCTGAGGCGTAGAATTATAACTTGTTCTGACAAGGGTTTCTGCATAATAATTATTGTAGAATTTCCCTGTTTTTGTTCTGATCGTATCTCTAGGCGTGTGGATATTCTATATATACACCTGCACCTCCATTCCTCACTGCATTCTGTGCTGACCCATCTGTGTATACTCTGACCCATATATCTTGTGAATATTCCTCATCCAGGAAACTAAGGGTGACTGTCCTTCGCTGCACACTGTTATGTTCATCCTCGCTTAGAATTCCTTTCACATGAGTCTGAATGTATATTGGCATTCCATGCCTTTCACTCCAAGGGATTTGTTCTGGTACAGACGTTAAGGGGCTGCCAACTTCAGGCAGGTCTGTAAGTTGTCTACGGAGTCGTTTAGCTTGGTGGATAAAGCTGCTTCTTTTCAGTCGCCCCATTGCTAGATTTTAGAATTGTTCCTTCATTGGCTGACTTGGCATACATTGAAATTTTTCTGCTTGAATTAGTACTTTTGTGTCTCTGCGTTTGCCAAGTGTTTGCATTATTCTCAGTTTCTGCATCTCAACTATGGGTGTGGTGTCAGTGCAGTCAAAATCATGGCATCTTCAGAGATTTTGCAACATCATTTCAGATGATGCAGGCAGTGGTATTATCTGTGTTGGACTATGGTTTAGGTTTGCTTACATTGTTGCAAACACAAGTGAATACTGGAAAGAGTTCAAAACAAGACCATGTGAGCTGTCCTATGATGCAGAAGAGATTCACCTATTGAAGCCAGTGAGGTTTCTCCTAGACCTACCGAGCATCAAAGCAAGACATATAAAATATATCAGGTTAAAGAATACTTCACGGTCGTCAATAATGGTCATCACCTCTTACACCAATCTCTAGACAACACAGTGGGAAGGCATATGAAGAGAGGAAGGTCTTGGATGGTAGAAGAAGAAGATATGCTACTCAAAGTTTGTGAGCTGGAGGAAGTGGGAAGAGGCTGTGAATGGGTGACATTAAGCAAAGATAGAAAGTTATTGACAACAGTTTTGATACAGATGAGAAGAGAGTGCCGGACGGGCTGCCAACAGAACCGCCTTGTTTAAGGCGGCTTAACACAAGAAAGAAACAGGTGTAGTTGGGGTTTCATGAAAATGGCAAGAAATTAGCTGAGAAGTCAGCTGCATACCCCACCACAATGTCGAGTATGAGAATAGAAATAGAAGTGGTGACAGTAGCTCTAACTTGGCTGGCGATGTTGGCAACCACCAACAGACTCAGTGATTCTATCGGACTCTCAAGTATGCTGTGCAAGATAGAAAAGTGTATAATGAGAACTGAATGAGTCACTCTTCTCAACAATGTGTAGAGCATTACATTGATCTACTGTCCAGGTCATGCTGGGGTCAGGTTATACAAAACAGCTGATGTGTTTGCTGGTAAAGCCTTGGTGAATGACACCGAGATAAGAAGAGACAGGATTGGATTGATAAGAGCAGTCATAGATACCCTACGAGAAGACAGGAAGGAGGTCGAATGAGACAATGTACATATTCAGAGAATATTTAACAGAAATTGGAGAGACTAGAAAGTGCTCCCTCTGCAGAAAGATCAGAAGAACGCGTAATCAGCAACTGACTGGGACACTGAGCTTATACTCTTTTAGATAGCTGACGGAACAGCAAGCAGAGCATATATGAAAATGCCCCCAGTACTGTGACGCTTGATCCGAATCAAGAATTCATCAATAGATTACCTTATCCATTCCTCCATTTCTTGTTTATTTTGATGTGAAGATAATATATTACTAATTTCTATTATTCTAATTATATTTTCTCAGATATATGTGGACCTGCTCTCCCTTGCGTCATAAAGAATATTCATGTTTTCAATCCCCTGATCATATCCCAGTAATGAATGAATCACAGTTGAGTTTTCCTGCTAGCTGGCTGTCTCTTAACTACAGTGAGTTTGACTTCAACCTAACAGTCTTCAGCCTAAATAACTATGATATTGCTGATGAAAAGTTTGTGAAGACAGCAGATACCAGCCAAGTTATCCTACTTGAGACAGAAGCCAAAACCATAGAGTAAGTTTTATTTGTGTCTTCACAAATCTGAGTTCATATTGATGTTTCTTATTTAACATATTGTAGCTTTCTCTAAAGCAGGCGTTCTCAACCTTGTGCTTGAGGACACTTTGTTAGCTCACATGCGCCAATGATTACATTTGGGTAGTGCAGTCACTGAAAAGTTTAAGAACCCTTGCTCTAACGTATATGTAAGCAATTCATTTGTGTGTGTTATTTTTTTATCTGTACAAATAGAAGTTGGAACTTGAATATATTTTGTTTCTCTTGAAAATTGTAACAATCAACAGAAAGTATTTATGTAAAAGCAATAGAGATGTGGTTTCATAGAAGAATGTTGAGAGCAATATGGGAAGATGCATAATGCAGATATCTTGAATTCAAAAAGAGAGTTTATTCAAAAAAGAGAGCTGCTCACTCACATCAGAAGATGGCTCAAGTTCTTTGGACACATTGTGAGAAGAGTAAAAATAGAACAAATTGTGAGAAAGGGCAAGTTGAGGAGCAAGATGGGTGATGGGAAGACCAAGAGTAAAGATGCTGGGTAGCTTGGCATTGTAGCATGGGTAGACATCGATAATGTTCTTGCTTTATGTGCTAGTCCTCCAACATGTAGACCTTTCCTTTAGGCACAGATAAGTGATTCAATAACTGCACCAAAATTAAATTTAGTCTTTACTTTTTTGAAAGGTCTTCCTTGTATGCCATGGTTGGAAAGTCATTGACATGTTTATTACACTTAAAAGCACACAGAGAGAAAATGTTACTGGCTGTGGAGTGTGGAGAAACTTGTGGATGATGCAAGCTAAAATTTTTCAGTCTCTGCAGTGCATCAATGCAATTTTGCCAAAAACGAATATCCAGAAATATTTTTTTTAAATTGAATAGTCTTACTATCTGAAGAAATACATTCTGGAATTTTCTTAGAACTATCTTTTCAACATAGGCCTAGTGGTGCAGCTGTCTATATTACATGTGGGTGCAAACATATTAGCAAGAGCCCAACCTGAATCAAATTTACTTGATAAACTATATAGAATACACCCTCTTCCACTCTCAAAGATTGTAGCTTGACCAACTGATAAATCAACTTTACTACAACTGTTGTAATTTATAGACCTACTACGAATAATATTCGCTCAAGTTCAAACGATCTATTTGAGATTATTACCATATAATATTCTGAATAATCACCATCTAAATTTAATTCATCGCTCTCAGAATCATCAAACCTCCGCAGAAGACAGATGTGTTGATCATTGGCACAAATATAACAATGACACAACACAGTTCCATTCTCTGGACTGCATTCTGCTGGAAATCTAGGAGGGCCATTGTCCTGCTACAAGAGAGAACCAGTGGGAGTTTGAGATTGAACACTGAAGAAGATATATAATTAAACATAAACTTAACAATATGTTCAGCTGTTTCTGAACACACCCAAAAATGATTTATTAATAATAATTAATATGAGGTACTGTTTTGTGAAGTCAAATACTGGAAATCGGTATTTTGGGGGATATATATATATTGTGTAAATTTCGGGATCCCAGGTTCTAAGGGTTAAAACACATTTTTGGATTTAAAATAAGATAGGGATGTGGTGTATTCCTGATCTTCCCAGAAACAAAAAACAACCACTGATTATAATCTAACTGCAATTTTTTTCTTGCTGTCATGTTTTGTTTCCTTTTTTGTTTCAGTTTACTTCTGGAGTGTCCTCAATGTTGGCGAAACATGATTAACCCTGATAGAAAGGTGTCACTTCGTACTCATTGCCCTAGGTGTCTAAAGGGGCCACTAACCTATGAATGGGAAGTTGATGTTCTTGATTCTGAAGATGGCAATCAAAACTCATATTCTAGTGAAGTCCACAGTGTTTGTAGTAATAGTGCAGGATCTTTACTTCATCACATGAAATTGGGGACTGTACCTAGCACAACAACACTGCCATCAAAAAATTCTTTCTACGTGGGTCCAATATTTTTAGAAGGAGGTAAGGAACTCTTTGTTGGATAAGTAGTTTTCAGTATCCAATTACTGCTGAATAGTGCTACTTTTGGTAGCTATTAAGTACATTAAATAAGTGAATATGTGTTTGTTTATTAGCATTTGTTCTCAAACTCTTGCTGGATCTTCTTTTAACACTACAGTGATCCTGCTACTGGTAGATTACCAACAGTGTAGTCAAAAAACAGACGTTTTCACTGTTTTATTTGCATGAATGGCACAATGAATTTAGAATAATTGTGTATTTTAAATGCCTCTGTGTTGTCAGGAATTGAAGTAACCAGGAATGAATGAGAAAAAAGTATGTACTCCTTAGAAAGATAAACAGATCCCGTAATCAACATTCTATTAGGACCTTCAATTTGAACACCCTTGGATGATTTTTAAGAAATACTATAGATTATATAATATATGAGGAGCAAGGTAGCCTAGTTAATGGTGAACTTGTGTACTATCACTGGGTTATGGCGTGCCATGTTCAAAGTCACATCCTGATAAAAAAGTCTGGGTTAGTGATTTCTTGCCTGACATAGCCACTGTTCCAGTTGACCCAGCTCTAAATGAGTACCTGACTCATGAGTTAGGGAAGGTAAATACAGCAAGGAAGAGAACTGGCCATCTTACCTAATAGTTGCTGCATACATGAAGAGTTATCTTCATCCCCGATGGCAGGTTGCTGATATGGAATCTACCTTAATGTGTGTGTGTGTGTGCGCGTGCGTGCGGGCGGGGCGGTCCGTACAGCAAATTTTCTGCAACTATTAACATTAATGCCCTTCTTTGTAGTGGAGAGATTATAGGATGCATTTTAGTGGCCTAAGTACTAGGTTCAATTTCTGCCACATTTCATCAAGATCATTCAGAAAGAAATGGTAGCCGCCTGAACATACATATTGTCTGATTAATACTACAGCTGAAAATGGAGGACTGATTACTATTAACCTTGTTATTAACATTGATGATATATTAATTTAAAATATGACTATGATTATACCAACACAAGGTATTTCATTATTGCAGTTAAAGTTCTAAAGTCACAAAGTCAGCCTGAAATGATCACTGATTCTGGACCTTGTAAGTAATTTCAAATGCATGTCAGTTTAATTGTGTCCAATTTTCATTTCATTCTCTGTGACAACACTAGTACTTCCACTTAAGTTTCTATTTTTTGATTTGAGCAAATTTAACATAAGTATAGTGTGATGTTTTTCTAATTGCTGTTTCTATAACAATGGTGGTTTTTTTTCACAAGTGAGAAATGTCAGCATATCTCTAACTTTCCTTAGTCATTTCTTACAATGTGCCTGGAAAGAAAACTTTGATTCTTTGATCCCAGAACTAGAAGTCCTGGTTACCACACTGGCATTAAATGGACAGAGTTGATATCAAATGATGAGTGGGTTGTGGAAAAGAATAGACCAATTTCCATTGGAATTATGAATTATCAAACAACATGCTAGAACGGACTCATAAAAGCTCAGTTTCCCTCAGTAATTGTTAAAGAGAATGCATACTAATGGTTCCTGTGGATTATCGAATAGTCTTTCTACTTAGCAGGCATCCAAATTTACTAATTCACTTTTAATGCTAAATTTATTGAATCTTAGCTTTGATGTGTCATCTATCATAAAACAATTTCAGCATGTTCCCCTTATCCATTGTCAACATCTAATTTTATTGGATTGCATGCTCTCTCATTACCTCGAATACTTGCATGTTCCAACAGTAAATAAATGTGGTGTCATGGAGACCGGAAGCAGTTTTAGATACCAGCCACTCATATTGACATCAACCATTTTACATCTTTTGAAGCATACACTAAGAATATGACACAATAACTGCATTATTACCTGTTGAAGAGAGCCTTTTGATGGCATCCTTAACTGCTTTAACTTCCATCTATATGCTGGATGGACTTCTCACACCAATGCATAAATCCAACAATGAACACAATGTTTTCTCCAGATTTATCAACAATAAGTTTAGAAATTTTGAGATTTTATTTACTGTTGCTCCAATCTCTACATTCCCTGTCAAGAGTGAGTATTAAAATGTTATAGTCTGAGCTGGTTTCTTCAATCAAGCACCATTCTTCACTTGTAGGTGCCTAGATGAGGTAGATATACAAAAGCAGAAAATAGAGATGGATAGAAACCCTTAGCAAGAAGCCTTACAACATAACCAGACTTGCACAGGGCTGGAAACTGCATGGAAAGAGGAGAGCTGAAAGACAGGAACACCTGAACAAGAAAAGTGGAAGAAAAGAGAAAATCAGTTGGGACATAATAGTTGAAGATGAGCAGTACAGAAATTGTTTAAGAGCTATAGTTGCAGCCCTAGATTCTACAGGGAACTGAAAGGAAAGAAGCTGCTGCTCTTGGTTTACAGTAAAGCTGCAAGTTTTGGCCAAGCACATGCAATATTTTCACATTTTAATTTCCAAACTTGCTTATAATTTGCAGGGCAGTTTCTGTTATCAACATAGTTTACATCTACTTCACACATACAGCTGACTCTGTGTCCTTTTCTCTATGAGAGTACCGGGTAATTCCAAAAAAGGAATCTATATTCAGTTGTATGAACTGCTTGAGTCTGGTGCTTTAAATTAGTCTAGCAATCTCAGATAATGTCTTATTTCTTTGGCCTGTATTCCAGATAAGGAATCATACAAATTTCTTTTTAATCTGTGCTTGCTCTGAAAAAGTATTGTGACTGGTCTAGAAAACTGACAGTGTAGAACTAAAATGCTCATAGGAAACATGGAGACCACATCTCAGAAGATGACATTCATCAAATGTAAACAAACCACCAAATTCAGAACAATAAATATTTGTGGACTAAGAAACAAAGCAGAAGATCTTATAGAGGAAATGAAGAAATAAAATATCTCAATTTTAGGCCTGTCAGATACCAGAATTGAAGGGTACTGGATGTAAATAACTACATCAAAATTACACACTACTCTATGCTGGTGTTTACCCAAATATACGCGCTAAACATGGAGTCAGATTTATAATAGACCCAGTGACATCATAAGGCATTGTTCAAACCAACAACGTATCAGAAAGGATAACAGCAGTTTTTGTGACAGTGAACTGTGTAAGTACAACCTATATTCATGTGTACGCACCATGTGATGCCCAAAACAATGAAGTTGAGTGTGAAGAAATTTATGACAGCTTAAATGACACATTGAACAGTGTAAAGAGAGAAGATAATTTGCTTGTCATGAGTGACATCAATGCCCACTTAGGAAAGGACAGAAACAGAATAGAAGAATATCTAGGACCATTTGTATAAACAGGAAAAGCGACAATGGATATCAACTGTTAGAAACATACAACCAATACAATTTATTATTTATACCAATACATTTTATACCAATACAATTTAGCAAACACCTTTTTCAAACACAAAGAATCCCAAACATACACGTGGTACAAATGTAACTACCTAATTTGAAAAAGTCAAATAGACTTCACCCACCGAAGACGGATGTGTCTAGCCATTGAAGCAAATAAAACGGTGACACAACACATTTACATTTTCTGGACTATATATCCTGCTGGAAATCTAGTAGGACCATGGTACTGCTATAAGGGAGATCCAACGGGAGTTTGAGAATGAACTCTGAAGAAGAAATAGACTTCATACTAGCAAAAAGAAAGAACAGATTCTTCTTCTTCTTCTTTCGTTCACTTGAAACATGTCTATATCTGTAATTCTGTCTCCTTAATAAAACTCACTGTCTTTTGTAGTTCATACAGTGTCCCATAGAGCTTTGATTCCAGTGTTGTTTCCTCTGGCCAATATGTATGCCTCAGAGTTTCATGCTCAGAACACTCTTGAAGTATATGTTTGGCACTCTGTGCTGCCTGTCCACATGTACACATGGCCGTGTTGCCAATCTTGAACTTTGTATACATGTGACTGCGGAGTCGGTTGTGTCCTGTTCTGAGACGTAGAATTATAACTTGTTCTGATCTGTTCATAATGTGATAGTCATCTTGTGTTGGTGTTTGTGGCTTTCTTATTGACTTGATCATCTGTTTTTTCTGATGGTAGGTGATTGGTATATCTGGTTGGTCTTCGGCAGCACCTTCCTTAGCCAGTTGGTCTGCTTTTTCATTTCCTGGTATTCCACAGTGAGAGGGTATCCACTGCATGGTTACCCTATACTGGTAAGACAATTCGCTAAGTAGTTTCTTTAAGTCTGTTAGTTTTCCAGACTGGAGAGCTTGAAGCACTGACCTTGCATCTGTCAAGAATACCACAGGCTGTAGGCCGGAGTTGGAGTTCAGCAGTTTTTTAGCTGCCACACTAATTGCCTGGATTTCTGCATCATAATTATTGCAGAATTTTCCTGTCGGTGTTCTGATTGTATCTCTAGGCTTGTGTGGATATTCTATATATACACCTGCACCTCCATTCCTCACAGCATTCTGTGCTGACCCATCTGTGTACACTCTGACCCATATATCTTGTGGATATTCCTCATCCAGGAAACTGAGGGTGACTGTCATTCGCTGCACACTGTTCTGTTCGTCCTCGCTTAGTATTCCTTTCACATGGGTCTGAATGTATATTGGCATTCCATGTCTTTCACTCCACGGCAAGGCATAAGACCACACCTGGAATATGGTTCAGCTGCGTGGTGTCCTGCATCAAACACCACATTACAAGATCTAGATAAAGTGCAAAACCAGGCACTTAGAATAATGTTGGGAGCAATGAAATCAACACCCATAGCAGAGATGCAGAAAATGGGAAGAATGCAAACACTTGGCGAACGCAGAGACACAAAAGTACTAATTCAAGCAGAAAAGTTTCAGTGTATGCCAAGTCATCCAATGAAGGAAAGATTCCAAAATCTAGCAATGGGGCGACTGAAAAGGAGCAGCTTTATCCATCAAGCTAAACGACTCCGTAGACAACTTACAGACCTACCTGAAGTTGACAGCCCCTTAACGTCTGTACCAGAACAAATGAATTAAAAGAGATGCAGGAGCAATACCAAATATGAACGCAGGCACCGACCGCAAAGCAGTAATAGCCTCAGATAAAATAAATCGAAAGAAGAACATCGAGGAACACAACAAACTAGCTAGAACCAACATGCAAGTTAAGCTAAAAAAAAAACAAATGGATACCATTATATGAGAACAAAATAAACAAAGATTCTTAGAAGAATTTGAAAAGCTACCAATAACTACCAAGCCAATTGAAGAAGAATGGAAAATATTCAAGAAAACCATAGTGAAAATAGCGGGAGAAACTTGTGGATACATGAAACATAAAGGTAGAAAACTCAAAGTAACACCTTGGTGGAACAAGAAAATCAAAGGCACCATAAAATATAAGAAATAAAAATTCAAGAAATGGCCTGCAAGTAAAGCGCAAGAAAATTATATAGAGTACAGGTCAGCTAAAGCAAAAACATTCAAGATGCTAAAACTAAAACTTGGCAAGAATATGGTGAATCATTAAGTACAGATTACAATCTTACAATTGTATTATACAATAAATCAAACCATTCCTTTCTCAGCATGCACTTTAATACCTGCTCAGCATGCTTTGAGGGTCTGTGAGTATTACAGAATGTGTTGATGTATCAGTTATCAAACCAATTTAGTGCTGCTGTAACTTCCTCTATATCCATCCTCATGCTCGATGTGACAATGGAGTATGCAGATGATTTCTCCACCAACTTCATGCCATTTCTGTAGGCAACAAAATCCCAACAGCTTTTATTTGTATTTCTTTTGACTGAGCTATCTATGTATATAATTATATATTGTGGTTTTGAGTGAAGCTGAGGGGGCTCATGCACTGTAACCTGGGACCTGACTCCAGTCCATTCCCGACACGCTTTATCTAGTTGTATTATTACGTTAGTCAGTGATTTTTTTCTCAGTGTCAAAGATGGTTATGTTCATACCATCAAGCACAGAACACCTATTCCTGTTGCCACACACTTCATCGGCGATGGCCATCATGGTGCTCTTAATATTCATGTCACTGCCATTAGATCCTGCACCACCAATGATAGGTCTAGGTATGCTCTAGAAAATCGTCTTATTTTTTAGTTGGGTACCCTCAAGCCTTTTGGACTAATTCTGACCACTCTTTTGTCTAGCTCTCGGTTAGTGTGGTCTTTGTGTTTATTAATTTTGTTCCGTCATTTACGCCATATTTTTGTTTGTTTTGTTTCCACCCATATTTTCTTTTTTTGTGTACTTCCTGTTCCTGTCCTTCCGGCATCTCACTTCCATATTTCGGTTGGACACGTTTGTTTGTTGTGATCATTTCTATTCATCGTCTTTTGATGTTTTATGCGTATTTTGATAAAAGCCTTTTGGTCAAAACTTGATCATGTCGTGTGTATTGTTATTTGTATGATTTTGCTTGTTTTCCGTTGTGGGTATTATTTCACATGAGCTTCTGATAGTGTGTTAGTCGCTGTGCAGTAAAACTTCATCACCTGTTTTCTACATAAGTACAATTTTAATATAGGATAATCCATTCAGTTTGGAAACAGTTATGAAATAGCAACTTATGACTTCATCTCAACAATATTGTTTTATATCTGCTTACCTTGACATAATGATTGGACTATTTTCTTTGAAGTAGTTTTTAAAAATCAACTTTGTGATGATTGTGATGAAACTTCTATTTTGTTTATTTCCACTCCAAGACAGTTGTTGGAACATGAAATGGCATTTCAATTGTTCCAAGTCTGAAGTAATGATAGATTGTGATTGTTACACAAGTTATGTGCTGAGCATGGAGAAGCATGAGTTTTTTTACCATTCTTTGTCATCCCTGTTCTGTGGGCGAACATTTCTTCTTCAGCATTCATTCTCAAACTCCAGCTGGATCTCCCTTGTAGCAGGACCATTGTCCTACTAGATTTCCAGCAGGATGTAGTCCAGAGAATGGAAATGCGTTGTGTCGTCGTTTTATTTGTGCCAATGGCCCGACACATCCATCTTCGGCGAAGGACGAACATTTTAATAGTGTTCTATCTTGAAACAGAATTGCTTTTACTTTGTTTTATAAATACAGCCAATATGTATTGGGTTCCCTAATTAATAGCACCATATACTTTAATAATGCTGTGTGTGCATGTATTATAGAGGACAATTCTCTGGTGAGCTAGAGCCAACACACAACTGGCAAAGCTTGGGAAACTAGTTAAATAAAGCTCCTGATGGCTTCCATATTGATTACACCAATGCAACTTGTTCTGACAAACACTGACAATGGTATGAGTCCCGGACATGCCAAACAATATGGAAAAATTTACTTTTCATGAGGGGGTTGATTTGCATTTATGTGTAGTGCTGTATGATGGTTAAGGAAATAGAAGTGAGATACAAACATTTATGTTGTAATTGAGATATCATGAGAACTTCAGAGTGGATTGATGCACAGCACAGAATGTATATATCATTACAATTGATCACTGGCTTCACCTCAGAGCAGTGCACAAACACCATGAATTGGAGTTCTCTTGATATAATAGATAGTTAAGGAGAACACATTTTATTTACATTAGGAGAAAATAGTCAAATTTCAAATGGTAGAGATTTGAATTACATCAATAACATGATGAATTTGAAGAACAATGTGAAGTAAAAACAACTGGAGCATATGTTTATTTAAAAATGATAAATGTAATTATAAGTATAAATCTCATCAGCTGATAATAAATAATATCTTACTCAAATTAAATCAGTTATTATTAATATTATTATTATTTGTACTGAAAAATACATCATACATGTTTCATTACGTATGTCTCAGTGGAAAGGCAAGAGAGTAGAGGAAATGAAAGAAGAGAACGTGTTTCTAGTGGTAAGTAAATAATCTAATTTTTGTGTTTTATGTACTCTCTTTTTTTTTAAATTTCTTTATGTTGCTGTCTCATTTGTCAGCTGTACAGTATCATAATTTTTCAGTAACCGTGGGTATATGTAACATAGACCAGAAAAAGTTAACATTTCATAAGATGAACATACTATGCAATATTTCTTTGTCAATTAAGGTGAGAAAGTGAGCTCCTAGAAGTTGTGTAGGACCAATAACATAAATAATTTACTAGTTGTTACTATTACTAATAAATAAATAAATAATCAACAATACTAAATGTGAAATATTGTAAATAAAAAATAACAGACCAAAAACAAGGACATTCTAAGTTGCTGTCCAGTTGAGACCTTTATCAAGACAACAAAAAATTAACAGGAAGTAAAACAATAACAAATACACTGTAGCGACCTTACCAGTGCACCAGAGTATTTGAAAGCATAAGTGTGAAAAGTCTTTAAATACTCTGGGCACTCCAGTGTATTTGTTGTAATTTTAATTCCTGTTCTTTTTTTTGTCATCTTTATAAAGGTCCTAATTGGACTGCAACTTAGAATAAGTCCTTATTACTTATCTTGCATTTAATTTTTTTGAGTTATGAGTTTTGACTGCAGGTTATCATCAGCACACACTGGACAAGTTCATAGATGCTCCGAATCCTGTCTCAATAAATCCATTAGAGTGTTGTGTCCAACAGTTTCAGTTTCTTGCTGATTTATAAGCCTATTTGTATATCTATTCTGTTTCTCTTTATGGACTGTTTCAACTTTTACACTAATCTTGCGCAGGATTGATAGTGACCATGATTGACACTTGAAAATTTTCTGAGCGGACGAGGTCCCTCAATATTGATTATTGAAAATTATTCATGTCATATCAATCCATTGATGTACCTATTAACACTTTGGCCGTGCTTTCCAGTGTATCGGCCCGCTCAATACCCTCAACATCTGCATGTCTTGGCACAAATATAAAGGACATTTTTAAAGTACTATGATGGCAGTCCAACCCCCATTTTCGTTATTTTTTCCTATTAGTGTTTACCTACGTATTTTGTGGTTAATTAATCTAAATATTATATCAATAAATAATCAATAAGTAACTGAAATATTCACATTTTAGGGTTAGGGGTTAGCTATATTTTACATAACTAATCCTAACCCTAAATATAATTATATTTAATTTAATAAATGATAAACATAAACTGATAAACATGGGCAAAGGAAATAATCACACTGGTAGGCACTAACTGGCGCAGCGTGGTTGAACTGCGATCATAGTACAATATTTTTAATATATAAATATGTAGGCCATAGATTGTGGCAATAATTCCATCTATTGACGATGGATGATTCCCACTTCAATTTGGCGGATAATGTTAATTGAGTCACTATGTTTGCATGCATGGGAATAGTTCTATGACATCAGCCATGACAGTGCTTCCATCAAAGCTTTTATCTCTTGTATGTTTATTATTTATTAGTTTATTCATAAACAGTAATAACTAATACATTTGTCATAGTGTTATCATTTTTTATTTTGTTACTGCGGCACTCTCCACTTAGCCGGATACCCTCTGACACATTGGTTGGTTTTTTATTTATATATGACCAATACTATTGTATGGAATTGAATCTTGGACAATCAGCAAAATTGTGAATAATTATTTAGAGGTAGTAGAGATGTGGTTTTATTAAGGTTTTATTAAGAAGGTTAACACCATCCATGGTCAGATAGAAAGCATAATGAAGATATCTTGAAAGAAGTTAATTTTAAACAAGAGCTACTCAATCGCATCAAAAGAAGACGGTCAACATTCTTTGGACACATGGGAAAAGGAAAAATAGAGCACATTGTAATAACAGGCAAGTTGAAAAGCAAGATGAGTAAAGATGAAGAGAGAAGATTCTGAATATCTTGGCATCGAGGAAACATCAATATCAGCAATTATTTACAGTAGGCCAACGCAAAATAAAAGGTTTTAGACATATACAATAACCAATTCCACATGACGTGGGCTATGAGAAGATGAAGTAACCAATACTGATGTCTTAATCTGTGTACAGGCAAGCAATTATTTCTTTGTTGACAATTATTTAGTTTTGGTTCAGCGCTCAATCATATCTGTTTTATTGAAACACTCTCGTATTTCCCAGAGCTTACTGAAAACAAGGGGAGGGATCCTTCACTGGACTCTTTACCAGACCCAGCAGAAGATAAGAACCAGGGTCCAAGGAGACACAGATATCCCATATCAGGTCTTCCATCTGGAGAAGTGGTAGTTAGTGGAAGTTTGACTCCACGAAATAAAGGTATGTTCCATTTCTTAACCTTCTCTCTTTCTGAAAGAAAATAATTATGTCCAGTATTTGAACTAAAGAAATATACTGTATTATTTCCATATATGAGCCAAGAATTTTTGTATTATTTTCCCCTATTGATGTAGGAAGTTAGGCTTATATATGTGTAAAAAAAATATTTATTTCAGTTGGCAGTAGAAACACAAAAATGATAACATAGAATAATGTCAAATACCAGTACCAGTAAAAACACTCAATCAAATCATTTGCAGTCAATCACTGTCTGAATTCTGAAATTGTTCATGAATTTCATCCTGTGTCATGGAAACATCAGGGTGAATATAATCAGCCTCTGTTACATTGTCATCGCCAACATCATCCTCAAAGATAGCATCATCCTCACTTCCATGAAATTACTGATGAAGAACTTTTTGACATATCAGACGATCATTTCAGAAAAATATCAGAGCACGATTCTTTGAACCCACTTCACAATTATGATGTCAACATTTGACATCATCCATTTATTCCATTTTGCTCAGACTCTGTCAATGGTTTGTTAAGGGAAACATCAAGCGGCTGCAAGAGGGAAGTAGACCCCCAGGATACAGACAACCCCAACTTACTGCATCATTTTTCCACTCTTTCTATGAGATGTGTCCAAATCGAGTCCAAGTATAGCATGGATGGGTTTTTTATAGTGGCCCCTTCCTGTACCCACCAGAGTTTATCCAGACATTTCAGAGTGCCACTTTCATCCATCCAACCTTTCGTGTAGATGTGCAAAAGCACACCACTTGGGAATTTCGCCCACTTAAGCAGTCTTGTCTTTAAAAATAATCATGGGGCAAACATGCCCCCATCTGTTATGCAACCTAAAACAGCAGTGAAGCCCGTCTTCTAATGCCCAGTTGTCTTTACAAAAGCTGTCTTCGCGCCTTTTCATTCCACAGTGCGATTTGAAGGCAAATAACAGCAAACAGAGGTCTCATCCATGTTTTCTATTTGCGATAATTCAAAGTTGAACCTCTTCCGCAGGTTATTAATGTGAAATGTTGAAACAAATAAATTTTTGTTTGTAGTGTTTCAGCAAATTCTGTGCGAGCTTAGTGTGAGTTCATAGACACAAGTGATGTCTGTTCATAAATTGATTGCACCATCCCATTGACCATCCCATTGAAGTTATAATATGATGAGCGCCCAGATCCTAATATTGTGCAGGTTACAATTAATCCATTCTCGTTCTGCCTCAACTCCATTAACGATTCTGACACTTTTTCCTCCAGCGCAGGGAATGAGGCTGTACAGCCATGTGATGCTTTCTTTGTCCTTCACATCAGAAACAATTTTTCATTTTTTCCCTTCATTTTTGTACTTGCTTTTCATTCACAATGAAGTGACTGGCAGCCATAGAATTGTTAGATTTCTCAGAAAAAGTGATAACATCCAACTTAAGCATATGATGTTCTTTTATGTCCAGGCATTGTTCTTATAGAACAGTAATAAAATCATAATGGCAATACAAGTTTAAGAACTGGAAGCTTAAACTACTTGTGCGATATTCTTATATACACAGTTCTGCTGAAGATGGATGTGTTAGGCCAGTGGTGCAAATAAAATGACGACACAACACATTTCTATTCTCTGGATTACATTCTGCTGGAAATCTAGTAGGACATTGATCCTGCTACAAGATAGATCCAGAGGGTTTGAGAATGAAGGCTGAAGATTCAAGAAGATATACACAGTATGTTTTACTGTATTATACAGTCATTCTACTTGAATCTAGTACCACTGTTCCAGATTCTCTTATATCTAAAATGGGTAAGACTATAAATCTATTCTAAGGGCTCTTCACTGGTCAGTTTAGAAAGTACTTTGAATGTAAATGATTGATGCTATCTGATATTTGGCAAACTAAATGTTGACCTGACCCCCATTCCTTAACTACTTTGAATACTTTGAGTAATGGCTGGATGCCACCATTGTGGTCAACCTTTCTGGCTGACTGAATTAATGAATGAATCAGATAGCTTGGAATGCTGCTGGTACATGGTGGTTATGGGTGTTTTATGAAATCTCTTGGGAAAGGTCACACTGTAATAATACAAATATATTTTATATGAGTGGAGAAAATGAAAGAAATGACCTTGTGCCCTACCATTGCTGAAGTTTGTGTTAATTTCCCTTTATCATTATTTTGCTTGTCCCTTCATTCTTATAATAAAGGGATTCCACAGTATTATTTTTTTTCCCTACCTTGGAAAAGATGGTTTTTGACTTTTGTCACATTTTGGACATTAAAATTACATCCTTGTTTTATAAAAGGATCAGCTTATATATGGAAATATATAATAGCAATAAAATAGCCTTATTGTTGTAGCAATAAAGAGAGACATAAAAGAATGGTTTTTTGTTTTGCCAGAAGTGAGTTAAAAGATGTAGTATTAACAGTAGCTTCTCTAGCAGTATCATATGCACAATTGCTTAATATATCAACTGAGAAATGAGTTCAGTTCTCTTTTGCAGCAGTGTTGTGATTATTTCAGACTATTGCTTACCTTGCTGAATTGCTTCTAATTTGTCAGTCAAACCTTTTATGAGGTTTGAATTTGTATTGTTTTCATAGAAAATAATTGCATTCATTAGAAGTATAAAATTGTGATTATTTATGTGATTCTGTGAAAATAAATGTAAGTGAATTGGATATATATATATGTTTTATACAGTTTATACAGATTTATACATTTATACAATCTATATATATATATATACATATTTTTTTTAATATTAAAAAAGGTGGGGCTATGGTATATGCAGAAATGAATATTCTTTGTCTCCCCATCCATGAATCAGGAGTCTTGACAAAGTTAGCTAAAATTTCCATGTTGTGTGTAGAAACAACCACTGTGATCAATTATTTTTTATCAAAGTAGAAATCAGATTTCTAAATGGGGAAATTTCTAAATTTCCATAGACATACAGGCTGGCAAAGAAAAAAAATAACAAAGTGCTAAAAAATTTATGGATAAAAAAGGTAGAGGTATGACATATATCTGCATACCCTAAGGAAAAAAACACTGCATATAGATAACAGTAAGGCATGTTTATAATGTGAATGGACTTTATTTACTATGTATATATTTATTCGTGATTATTTTCACATGCACTCAGCACTAGCATATATTCATGAAATTATTCCGATCATTACTAAAGGGCCTTCACCACCAAGATTGTAACCCTGTAATTTTAGCAAATGAAAATTCACAGAAACATTCTGTGTAGCAGCAGGGCTTCTTGCTTATCTTGATATTGCATGCATTCAGTTATTCTGCTGACTCTGTTGCTAACAATCAATCACAGGTGACAGATTCATTAGAGGTAGTTATTATGCTTGCCATTATAACTATATCCTGAACTGGAAAGTTCCTTCACTTGACTTTACTTGATGAGAAGAATATTAACTTCATTATTTAGCTCAGCCTCTCCATGAAGCTACTCCTACTCATTTACCATAATGAAAATAAATTAACAAGATGGGTCAATGCTGTATGAAAAATGTATATTGAATATTTGTGGCATATGGGTAAAATTAATCTTTTATACATTTTATATGGACAGTTTGTAACTTCTTGTGTAGTTAAACTTCTTGATAATCTGTAATGTCTCATAGTCTATTTTGGACTTGTGCTGAAGAATAATTTTGTGAAAGGAAGTATAATACAAAATGAGATGTATACAGTTTTCTAATTATGGAGATTTAAATAAGTTATTGTGTGTAGAAATAACATGCGTTTGATAAAGATACTTACTCAGAAATTGACTATTGAACTAGCCGAAGCAGTAAATTCAATACTCAATTTGAGTGAATTGAGTGTAAATATATTAATTTTGGAAAGTTATACAGTATAGCACATAATTAGTTATTAATTAACTAAGTTGAGATCACAGAACTGATCATGTTCTCAGACTCTTTCAGTTGATGATGAAGTGAATGGTCACTGATAGTTGCCATAATTTGCAGGTTAAACACCTTCAACTTTTCTCTCAATTCCTCCTCCAACTCTATCCTCTCACAATGTGAAACAATCTTCAACCCATAGTCTCATTAATTGTAGCCTTATCCAAATGATGCTTGTAGAGGTAATATGGTATGTCCCCTTTATTTGTAGTCAAGGGTGTCTTTAAAGCCAATGTATCAACTCTTTCATTACACTGTATCCCACATGGAAACTCCTAGCACATGGGTCGGGCCACTCTTTATTACTCCAAATAATATTTGTACTAATATTAAAATTTGAATTAAAAGAGAAAATAATTTCCACTCGAATCTGACCATTTGACATCACCTTTGACATGACACTGCTAGAAGTGTGTTATCAAATAAAATATTGCAAAAAAATTATAAAATAATATTTGCATCACAATTGATATAAAATAGTATATTATATATAAAATTTGTTTGTCTTTATTGCCCTCAAAATTTTCATTTTTACCCATTTTGTGGTAATTTTAGCGAGTTAAACCCTTGCACCAAACTGACTTCTGTTCCCAGACCGCTGTTCTAGCACAAAAAGTGGCATCTTATTTGGCCTTATGGGCATCATTGAATCTGGGATATTTATTTCCTTCCTAACAGTTTTATTACCTGCCTACCAGGTGGGTGGGGGGGGGGGCAGGATGACAGCAGAATAAACAATTTGACTCTTCCTGAGAAAGTATTCTTGAAAAACCTTATATTAACCAACAATTTCATAAACTATTAACTGAATAATCAGTATATGTAACAAAGGAATGCAAATTCATTTTATCTGTCAAATACTGAGAAGATTAGAATGTATTTGTTGTTTGTTTGTGTTATGGATAATGTAGTGGACATTGCTATGAATTCTAGTAAATATCACAATACATTTTAAGAAAATAATTAAGCAAGAGGTGTCAGAAAAGTTACCACAGGGATAACTGGCTTGTGGCAGCCAAGCGTTCATAGCGACGTTGCTTTTTGATCCTTCGATGTCGGCTCTTCCTATCATTGCGAAGCAGAATTCGCCAAGCGTTGGATTGTTCACCCACTAATAGGGAACGTGAGCTGGGATTAGACCGTCGTGAGACAGGTTAGTTTTACCCTACTGATGACAGGTCGTTGCTACGGTAATCCTGCTCAGTACGAGAGGAACCGCAGGTTCAGACATTTGGTTCACGTGCTTGGCTGATAAGCCAATGGTGCGAGGCTACCATCTGAGGGATTATGGCTGAACGCCTCTAAGTCAGAATCCCGCCCGGATATGCGACGATATTCTTAGCACCACTGCGTCGGGAGGCAACGATATGGTCGGGATGTGGGGTACCCACTCCAGCCCGACCTGGTCGAGCCGCAGAAAGAGGTCTCTGCCGTCCCGCTGATCAAAGCGGGCGGGGACCTGTCCGATATTCACCCCATGCGGCGTGGAGGTGTGAAATCATTTGTAGACGACTTAGTTCTCGGTCGGGGTGTCGTAATCAGTAGAGCAGCCACCTCACTGCGAACTGTTGAGACTCAGCCTTGGACCAGGAGATTTGTTCGCACACCAAGACGAGCAACATCTCCTCCGAGCAAAAGGGACAACGATTTAGCCCTGGCCCAACTCTACTGTCAGGTTTTCCTACACCGGAAATACACTTGAAGAGAGAAAGGGTTCAGTACCTGATGGGCTCAGGCGCTATTGGGACAAGGACGCTCAGCTCGAGAACGCCTTGCTCTCAAACGCGTGGTGTGAGACTCGAACTTGGACAAGGGGTACACGATGTCTGTGAATGACACCTCGGCTAAGAGGGCGAAAGAGCCAGGGTCCAACTCCTCTGTTGAGTTCTTCCCCTTAAGGAACCAGGCTCACGGATGAGAAACGGTTCAGTACCCAATGGGCACAGGCACAGCACGTCCAATTACACGAGGCAAGTTCATAGACAGTGGAACACCTCGTTCGAGTCAGACGAGAGCAAGAAAATTGTCTGGGCGAAGAGTCTCCACTACGCGTGCCTGGAGACAGATATAGAGGCTGTCACAGGCTAAGGGTAGCCCACCCGATTTGTCAAGGCATGCCGAAATCGGATGTGCTAGGCCTACAAGGCGCATAACGGTGGCACAACGTAATCACGCTCCCGGCGAAAATCGCACGGATATCCGTGATGGTTACAATGGAGCGAACGAAAAACAAACAAACAAGAAAATAATTCATGAAATTTTTTTTTTCAAAAAACTGAATATATATTTTAAAGAGGTACTCACATGTACCTCTTCAACGTTACACATTTTAAACATTGTGTTCTCTTCTGCAACATGCCCTTTGACCATAGCCCAAAATATATCGACTTATTGTGAGCATGATATGCCACGAGTCGCAGAGATGTGTGGCCCTATTGTTGAATTGTTTTATCAATATGATGCAACTTTTTCTTATTTGTCTTCTTCACAAGCTTTAACAATTCATGCTTCAAAAAAGTATCGTTGATGTGGACATTTTCTTTAGTAAGCAATGTCTTAATTTGGTCTTTTGTATTTGATGCATTTGGTATTTTGTCTTCCTGTGATACTGCATTGTGATAGAAAGCATTGTCCATTACTAAACATGATGGTCCTTCTAGAATTTGGAGATGAATATTCTCCATCCAATGTCTGAAAATATGTCCATTCATTTCAATATGATAATCTGTACATTTTGATTGGAAAATAAGTCCAGCGTCATAGACTAGGCCGCTGTTGCTACTTCCAGCCTGCGTGAGTATAATTTTCTGACCTTTGCTGCTTGGAATGTTTCTTATATATTCACTGATTACCATTCCTTAGCATTGACCCAGAATTCGTCCAAATATACAATATCATGACCTTGGGTTTCCGCTCTCTGATATGTCTTATGTATTTACTTCATGCAGCGATCAAGTGTGGCTTTTCACAAATAATATTCCTGCTGCCTAAGGTTTTTCTGAAAGTGAAGTTGGCGTGTTCTTACAATTTTCCACAGATAAATTTTAGGGGGGATATTTCAATACCACAATCGATCTGCAAACTGACTTCCTGCAATTTCGAAGAGAAACAAGTTAATTTTTAGGAAACATTTTCAATATCTGCCATCTTATGATCTATGTCAAAATTGTAAATTTTCATTTTCTTCCTTGCTGGACATGAGCGCATTTTAATAATTTCCAACTGGAAAAAAGATGATCTATCCAGACTAATAGCCAATTGAGTTAGCTTTTTAGGGTTATTAATATCTCAATATAAATTTTCTGCACTGTAATAAATGCACTTCAAACTCATTTTGACTTATATATGAACGTGAATTGTAAGAAACTAAGATAACACAATAACCACATGCCGAATTAGGGATACGACTTTGACAATTTCAAACTATATTTGAGACAAAGAGTTTTTGGTGTTTTGCAAAAACAAAAACCCTAATGGAATTCAATTTCTATTGCATTACTATTGTTATATATATATATATATATATATATATATATATATATATATATATATATATATATATATATATATATATATATATATATATATATATATATATATATATATATATATATATATATATATATATATATATATAAAAATCACTGAAATAATGGTTGAACCAACATAAGTAATGCAATAGTTATTTTATATGTTCACTCAGGAAACCATGTTCCAATTTTGAAACATGGGTTATATTCCCGTGCGAAAGAAGAAATGAAAGTTCGTAGATTGTTTATAACATAAAAATCCCTGTTTTATAACAAGACATATCAACGACAGCATAGCCCTGCCTGTAGATAGGGAAAACGCCGTGATTGGTGACGTTCTTAATTTGTATCATGTCTTAAATTAGTCAATATATTTATACTTTCCGTCACAGCAAAGTAAAATCCCCCAAAATATAAACGAAAAGCAGTGGTGTAGCTTGGGTCAATGGCGCCTGGGGCTGAATCATAATTTTCCGCCCATGTGACATTAAAAGAAATATGTCAGTGATTGTGAAAGACTGGACGAAAATAAATTTGCCGCCCTTCCGATCCGGGGCGGTCCGCACCTCCGCCCCCTCCTCCCTCGCTACGCCACTGACGAAAAGTCACCAATGAAAATGTTTTCCGATTATTTAGACAGTTAATTTACTGTCGGTAGACTCTGATGAATACTGCAAAATATCTTATATTCTATGCAATCTATATATCTATTCGCTAAACTCTTTCTTGCCTTTCAGCGTCAGGAGTAGAAGAGTTTTCTGGAGACAGCCCTCTTGTGGGCTGAGTATATTGTGGAATTTGTCACCTCTTTTATTTCAGTGGTCTATCGTTTTCGGTTCCCCCTCTAGGTCTGCCTTCACTGTATCTGTAGCATATCTTGCTATGGTATGCTGTCTGATGGAAGTCTGCTGATGTGTGAATACCATTTGATCTGTTGTCACTTAATATATTCCAAGATTGGGGTGGTGCCGGTTTTTTTTGTCGAGTGTCCTCTTTCCTCACCCTGTCTATTAGCGATATCCCTAGGATTCTGCGTATGCATGCCATTTGAGCTGTCAAAAGTTTACCTTTGCCTTGTGCTATCATTGTCCATGTTTGGCATTGGTAGCACAGCGTTGGCATAATAATCGTTTTGAATAGTGTTATTTTGGTGTTGAAATCTAAATTTTTATTTCTGAAGATTGTTGTAATTTGTCCTAGGCTTTACTGCATATATTGTGTATTTCTTTGCTACTCTTTCTGTTGTTATATTACTTCTTATGCATATGAATTTTGTCACCTGGTTAAGTCTGGTGTTTCCTACACACACATATATATTGGTGTTTCTTTCTGTTCTTCCTATCTTCATTACTTCGTCTTTTCTATATTTATCATCATGTTAAAGGTGTGGCATGTTTGACGTAATCTATCTATTTGTTTTTGTAGTTCCTCTTCTATTGATGCCACTAGTGTTTGGTCATCTGCAAACAGTAGTTCATTTAAATTATCCCTCAGATTGTTTCCTTCCGTTGTCTTTGCTACTTTGCAGATGTGATATATGTATGTTGTGAACAATAGGGGGTATAGTACACATCCCTGTCTCACACCCGAGTGGATTTGAAAATTAGCAGATGTGCATATACTCGTTCTTACTGAGCACTGACTATTGGCGTATATGCTATGACATAGGCTAATCAGATGTTGTGGAACTCCATATGTCGGTAGTGTTATCCATAGTTGTACTCTATCCACTCTGTCAAAAACTTTCTTTTGGTCCACAAAAGCCAAGTATTAGTCCTGGTTATGTTCTATTTCTCTTTTTTACAGTTGTTCTATGCAATTGATGTTGTATATGTCTATAAGTTATTGAGAGAACGTGTTGAACATATTTAGAATGACAAAAATGTTATAAATCAGTCGGTATAAATGAAAATAAATTTGCATTCAAAAGATCTCTGCGATCTTTTATATATATATATATACATACATACATATATTTTCCTCCAGCGATCACCTTTTGTGTACGCACTATAGAACTCTCTCCAGAGCCAACGGCATTGAATTTGGCAGACTGCCCTGTATGGCAATGTGTGGGAACGGAAGGGCATTGGTCTCGCCACAAAACTAAAAATGTATCGCGATATTGTGCTCACTGCCTTGTTATAAGCTTGTGAGACCTTGGCAGACACGCCATTGTGGTAAATCACTTCCAGACGGGATGTATCCGCAAACATCTCAAGATAAAGTATCTGATGTTGAAGTCCTCACTAGAGCCAATATCCCAAGTACTGCCAAATACCGAAGAAGGCCCGACTGAAATGGGCTGGACATGTACGCATGTCTGACAAACGCATCCCAAAACAGCTGATGTGTGCTGAACTTCTAAGAGAAAAAAAACGACTGTCAAGTGGACAGAAGGTACGCTACAAAGACTCTCTCAAAGTGTCCATAAAAAGCTTCAACATCGACATCACATCCTTAAGAGTTTGTCGCTCAGAATCGCCCAGTTCGGCGCATGACCACCAGCAAAAGTGCTTGTATCGCCTAGAGGCATCAAATCTCGAAGGCACAGAAAAAACGCGCTGACTGAATAGATAGAAGAAACACACAGATGCTCAGTTCGGATCTTACATGTCCCAAATGAGTCAGGGGAGGATTGGACTTTTCAGTCATCTCCGCACATACCAGAGAAGCAACAACACGTCTGAAACTGTTGTCATCATCGCATGCGATGGATGTTGATTATTATTAATGTCGAGGGAATCAGCTAACAGCATCTCGGTCATATCTGTGAAGATCTGACTTCTAGAGTAATTCTTAACAGTTTTGAGCATAACATACATTTAATAACGTGGCATGAGAAAGTCTACGACATTGTTAAGCGGGGACTAAGAGCTGATTCATGTTGCAAACACATTGACGTAAAGCGCAACGGCTATCAGATTATTTCCCACTAGTAGACGTCACAATCTTATCTAAACATGATAACCTAAGTGAGTGAGCATTTATGAAATGACGTATTGAATTATCGTATTTAGCTACTCACCATCACTTGTAGAGTTAACTGAGAACTAGCTGGCCTTACAATATATCAAGTGTTATTGTTTTATGATACAAGCAAAGAATATGATAATGATGTACATAAGTATTGATTTTTTTCAAACATGTTTGATATTTATGAGTAGTACATGTAGGTATGGTATGTTGATGTACATTAAAGTTTGCAATACAGCATGGTAAATATAGTATTTCACACAACAGCTGTCAGCTTCTATCAACGCCCACCATGTAACAACAGGAAACTGTGGGTTTTGTGTCGGTGAAAATGATCCGTTGCCTGCCTGTCATTATATGCGTCTGTCTCTTTATTTCGGTAGCCTGGCGCTAGCTCAGTGTTTCCCAACATTTTGTGACCGTGTCCAACTCTAAAACTAAAAATGTGTTCTCCCCACCCCCACACTTAGCATACTAGTCAATCAAGCCTTGGAAAAAAATAGAATATTCAAATGTAGAGTCCCCAAGACCTTTGCAGTCTAGAGACCCAAAGAGAACAAAGAATAGCAACACCGTTGCCTGCCTTGCATGAGCAAGAGGCGACTAAGGAGGTTTTTGACGTGGATTTGGCTGGCCCACCTCCTAGGGGTCGAAATGACTCAGAAACCATACTGAAGTTGGATATGTCGGGCCGTTATATCAAAGTTGTAAATCTCGACACAACGTTTTCAGTAATCTGGACTACATCCTGCTAATCTGCAGGAGTTTAAGAATGCACAATAAAGAAGTACATCAAATACAAAGTAAATGCTAATAACCGTCCACCCATCCACCGCGCAAACCTATATATATATATATATATATATATATATATATATATATATATATATATATATATATATATATATACATACATACATACATACATACATACATATATAGGAACGCGTCTATTAAATTGCCTCTCTGTGGTGCTTATGTTTCACTTAGAGAAAGGCTGCATTAGCTTGTCCTCCTAACTTATTACTATATCTGTCCACAGTTTACTGTACACTCTTCCCCTACTGACATGGTCCCTCACAAAATCTGTTCTACAATAATGCTGACAGTTTTTCCCTGCTATTTATTTTACATTGTTCTGTTTCTTGTAAATAGATGGACTCATTGGCGAACCGAAGGAGGCCCCAGGAGGAAAGAGGAGCTATCCTATCGGTAAGTAATAAACATTAATGTTGGCTATGTCATTATGATAGAGAGAGACACAGATAATATGTGTGTGCGTATATGTCAATCAATCAAGTACTATGCGCAGTGACGGACCGTGTTTCTTCACCACGCATTGTCTCCTATGTTGGCAATAACAAACCATCCAACAACTTCTTTGTCTCTTTTCCCCTTGACTTTTTGGTGGCTACTAAATGTTCAAGTATTTCTCTTCTCATCACATGCTCTAATCATCTTGACTACTTGCTTCTAATTTTTGCTCTAATTTTTATTTTTACTATATCATCTCTGAGGACTTTTACATTGGTTTTCTAAGATGTCAATCGTATTTTCACCATTCTTCTAACCCCCCCCCCCCCCCACATCTTGCGCTTATACGAACTATATCCTTTTTTCAATAACATGGCAGACTAACTTACGTTGTTTATGAAATATTTCCAAAAACTACGTTTTTGCTTTGTATATGTGATATATTGTTTCATGAAACATCACTATAATATAATAAATTGTGACGTTTCTGTTCTAGAAGGACTTATTTTGTTCTCTATGCGACCTGTCCTTTACAAAACATTGTCACCACTGCCACTCTGTAAGCCTCTCTTACAAGCTGCCCAGCTTTTCCCAGTGTCATGTTGAAGAAGGTCTTCGATGTCATGTGTCCATCATAGTCTTGGTCTGCCTATTGTTCTCTTCACTGGAACTTTGCTCTATGATTAATCTTTCTAAACCATTGTGTCTATTTATATGTCCGGCATATGTTAGTTTGCAGTTTTTGATAGTTTTGAGGAGCCATTCTTCTTCTATGTTCAGATATTTACGAACATCTGCGTTGGTTCGTCTATCTGTCCATGATATTTTTTAGGACCTTTCTATAACATTTCATTTCTATTGTCGATATTTTCTTTTATATTTCAGATGTCATTGCCCGCGTCTCACAACCATATGTTGTCACTGGAAAGATATAACTTTTTAATAGTTATAACTTTTCTGTTTGTCTCTTGCCATAGATTTTTCATCTGTAATGTTTTTTGTAGGGTCATTGCTACTCTTTTCTGATCTCTGCAGAACAATCTTCTGTGATGTTGATGGTTGACGCGAGATATTCAAAGTTGCTGACATTTTCTAGTTGTTCTTTGTCAATGACTATTGTAGCTGTGAGTTCATCTCTGCTGATATGCATTAATTTTGTCTTTTTTTGTGCATTGAGGAAAAGATTTTGTACCTCGCTATAATCTTTGACTGACATCGTGTGTTCTGAACCTGCGGGTCTCCTTGATATTATTGTGGTGTTATCTGCATACCAAATGTATGGAAGTTCATATCCTCCGATATTAAGGGATTGAAACTTCATAATGTGGGTCTTCTCGTATATTTCGCATGATATTTTCTGTGCATATGTTGAACATGTGTTGTGAGAGAATGCATCCCTGTCTGACTCCTTTTTGAACCAGACCTCAAACCAGTCAGATGTTTCTACCTCGAGGCAGACAGAAGCCTGTTGTTCCTGATTAAACATTTTAATGAGTGATATGAGACGGTGTGGGAAGCCCATACTTTCCATTGTGTTTCATAATTTTTGGTGTGTTACGCAGTCACATGCCTTTGAATAGAGAATGAAACAGGTGCATTGTCTGCATTGAACTCTGCATTTCTCTATTATATTTCTCATGTTGAAGATGTGATCCCTAGTACCTCTGTGCTGTCTAAAATCTGCATGAACTATATTTATTTCTCTGTTGTCTGTTTATTCGTTGTACAATTCTTTTCATGATTATATTGAGAAGTATCTTGCTGGTATAACTGATCAGTGCAATTGTTCTATTTGTGCAGAGTTTCAAATTGCCCTTCATTGGAAGTGGTATATATCCTGATCTTTTTCCAATATTTTGGCCATATTTCACTTTTCCAGATCGTAACACAGAGGGCATGATAGTCTTGGATAGTGGGCTTTCTTGTTTGTATCAATTCAGCAACCAGTTCGTCGCATCCTCGTCACTTGGCAGATTTTAAGTTCTTAATTGCCAAACATACTTCTTCTGTAATGGGTTCTGGTTAAAGTTATGTGTGTCTTGTTGTGTTTCCAGCCGAAGACGGATGTGTCAGTCCATTGGCAAAAATAGAACGGCGATACAACGCATTTCCATTCTCTAGACTACATCGTGTTGGAAATCTAATAGGACAATGGTCCTGCTACACGAGAGATCCAGCGGGAGTTTGAGAATGAACGCTGAAGAAGTTGTGTTTGAGTCTGTGTCTATGTTTGGATCTTCGTACATTTTCCTGCAGTATGCCATCCACCTGTTCAGAATGTCTTATTTTCTGTTAGTGTGTTTCCAGACTTGTCTTTAATTGCTGAGTGGCTGGTTGTAATTTTGCCGTCAGTGCTTTTGCTTCTTTAAACATTCTGGAATCCCCATATTCCTGCAGTTGTTAAATTTATTTACACTTGTCCATTTGTTGTTTATCTTGTCCTGTCTAATTTTACTTCTGATTTCTTTAGTTTGTTTCTTTTATTATAAACTTTGCTTGTCATCTTTTAGTGATTTCACTGTTGTTTAGGACCGGAGACAATTCTGTAATTGGCGAGAGGATGTTTAAATCTGGCATTAAATATGTGCTTCTTTGTAAAATATGGATGTGTCCGGCTTCATTAATTGTGACCAATGAGTCCTGATGGGTCAAATATTATACCGATTATCAGTACAGACTACCCCGCCCCATCTACGTTATGTGATCACGTCTTAACCATGACCGTCTAGTATATACGACCTACTGGCTAATGGGAAATCAATACTTCTGAATGAAATTTAACCATTCCGGGATTTTCATTGGTTACTAGATTATACTGTGTGACAGCCAATGCAAATCAAGGAAATAGTCGTATTAGTCATTTTACAAGGCTTGATTTACCATTAGTCAATTGGTTGGTTACATATCCTATTCAGGACGTAGCTATCAACCCAGCATTTGTTGGCAGTGGTGATTTTATAGGCAATATACATACGTTCAATAGTTTGCCTTGGCTTTATGAACTGTCCGGATGTACAATTGCCTGTGGCGGGGATCGAACTCTGTACCTTGGCCCTCACAGACGCTCCCTGTACCACTTTGCCACAGAGTCTGACATTAGTCAATAGGTCTTATAACATCCGAGGGTCTTGTCTAAATCTCTATTGAAAGGTGTTTGCTTTTTTTAAAGCAGGTTCGACGCTCACCACACAACATACGGCAAATATCTGCTGGGAGTCGGGTGTGATTAAGCTATTCGCCTTGTGTTCAAGAGATGGCGGGATGGATGCTTGGCGGTAACGTCTTGTTTGCAAGTACAGTTTTAAAAAATAGATCTCTGTATTATAGCCTGAAATTACGTAGTCGTGCTTGAGTGGTACTCCTGGTAGACTGGCTCTCTGTTAAAAGGAACGGAGTACAGAAATAAATTTCTAATGCCCCTCCCCTATGTAACATATACATATTTTTTAATATTCAAAAATTGTATTATTCACCCTTGAATTGCCCCCTCCCCCCTGAACAATAAAATTGCCCCACGTTGGGAAACACCGCTCTACACTTTTTGATCTTTTAGACTTCTTTCTTGTTTTGCATTTGTTCTCAAGCTCTTGCAGATTAGTAGAATGTGGGGTGCAAAGGAACGCATTGCTCTAGGCGGACCCAGGGTTAGCAGATAACCAAGATCCCAAATGTACCTCCACGCGGTGCACCCTGGAAACAGAAATACAGCAGCTCCAGCTGGTTCTGGCCAAATCATTTGGGGATCGTGTCCGAATGTGGAGGTAGCAGATGGAAGGAGATTTGACTGCATAAGAGACAGACAACATCTCCGACACCATTTTCATCACCACATACAGTGACACTGTCGACATACAGTGACGCTGAACATTGGAGGGGCGGCCGATGTTAAAGGTACGTGGAGATTGATTGCATGTCGAGAGACTAATAGATGTCATACTGAGTACAATGACACAATGAAAGGCAGAACAGCGCCAGAGGGCAGCGCGAACTACAAATAGAAAGGAAAAGTTCATAGGAAAGGGGAACTACAAGCTCTGTTAGCTCGAGACGAGCTCTAGTTACCTGTGCTCCTTATAGGCAGAGACCCATGCCCAATCATGGGCATTCGGAAAAGCAAGAAGACCTAACGTCGAGTCTTCCTAAACCAGAAATAAACTCGCGAAGAGAAAGGGATCCGTACCCGATGTGCTTAGGCAGAAAAGTGATAACGATGGCAGACCTGGCCCAACTCTACTTTCAAGTTTTCCTAAACCGGAAATACACTTGCAGAGAGAAAGGGTTCAGTACCTGATGGGCTCAGGCACAAAAAGGACAACGATATTAGCCCTGGCCCAACTCTACTGTCAAGCTTCCTATACCGGAAACACACTTGCAGATAGAAAGGGTTCAGTACCTGATGGGCTCAGGCGCTATTGGGACAAGGTCGCTCAGCTCGAGAACGCCTTGCTCTCAAACGCGTGATGTGAGACTCGAACTTGGACGAGGGGTTCACGATGTCGGTGAACGACGCTTCGGGTAGGAGGGCGAACGAGCCAGGGTTTTTCTTTTTTTTAACAAGCCAACTCTTCTTGCGAGTTCTTCCTCTTACGGAACCAGGCTCGCGGATGAGAAACGGTTCAGTACCCGATGGGCACAGGCACAGTGTGTTCAAATGCACGAGATGAGTTTATAGATGGTGTAACACCTTGTACCAGATAGACGCGCTCGACTAGCGTCTTGGCGAAGAGGCCCTACACACCAGCGTGCCTGGCGACAGATAGACAGACTGTCACGGACTAGGGACCATACTCGAAATAAAGGAATGACGAAAACGAATGTGCTGGACCTCGGACGTCCTGACCACAAGTAGCCAACCGGGGTGCAAATAATCACAGTTTTACTGTGGAACTTGCAGCACAACGTACTCTCCCTGGCGGAAATCACACGAAATCTTTGTTGTGGTTATTTGAGAGCGAACGCTGAAGAAGAAGAAGTAGAATGTGGTACGAAGAATGGTGTGTGTTGCGTCAGAATTTCGTGCTGAAGTCTGATGTGTCAGGACGAAAGACAGTTATCGAAGCTAAATTAACAATTGCACAACGCATTCATTCTCTGGACTACATCCTGCTAATCTGTAGGAGTTTGAGACGAATAAGTGTCATAGTTTACACTTATCTGTAATGTCTGCGCCTTCAGCCTGACACATCCGACTTCAGCATGACTTCTTGTTGACTTTAACAATTTATGGCAGGCGTTCTCAACCTGGTGCTCGCGAGCGCTTGGTGCTCTCGTAAGGGCATGCTTTCGTGCCGTGCGAGTTAAACAGTACTAGCGAGCATTTATGATTACATGTGGGCGGTGCTCGCTGTGTGGGACAAAAAACTATTGAGAACCCCTTCTCTATGAGATAGAACAATAGAACATCTAACTCCATCCTCAAAGCCTCCTTAGTAGCCTCTTACAACATGCATGACATGCAATAGTGTCATTATTCTTTTTTGCCGTTTCGGATCCCAGTAAAAAAACAAACTCGATCATCGTTGAAAGAAGATAGCAAGTTGTGTTGATATTTCACTGTAAGTTTCCTTCTTTGATTAAACCTCTGCTAATCTGAAGAGAAAATAACATGAGAAGGAAGTAAGTGTTACAAAGTAATTTACCAGTATATACTTTGAATGGATATACATATACAATAACAGTGCATAATGCAACGTGGTTCTGAGTAAACAGTTAATGTTATAACTGCATATAGTAACCTAGACCAATGGTTCTCAAACGTTTTCATTGACTTTATTATAATAAGTCACCAATGCTTATTAATCTGTGTTGCTATAATTCTTGTTGTTTATAGTTCAAGTAGCTATCTTGCTTTGTGCCCCTTCTAGGATGGCTCAGTACCCCCATCATTCCCGCCGATGTTTCAAAAATATTTCTCCTTGGCACCAGGCAAGTTATTTTGGCCTCCAGGAGGGCATATGGCCCACGTTGAGAACCACTTGCCGTGAGAGTGTATGAGTAGGTGCGTGTCAGTACATGTGAATAGTTCTTACTGCAGGATTAATCTGAATAATTATCATTTTCATTGGGTTGCTTGCAGAAGACTGAAATGGAAATTATTTTAAATTTGTTTTCGTGACAGAACTGCTTGAACAAGTCTCGTCATATTGACTGATATTTTTTGGGTCTTCTTTTGTGTTCGTTCTCAAACTCCGGCTGGTAAGTAAGATGTAATCCGGAGATTTGAATATATGGTTCACAGCTTTACTACGATATTTTTTATGTCATATATTTTCTTTTTCCATGTTGTACATAGTGTCACGCACACTATTTTGTGACATTGAATCGGCAGTGTGTGTTTCTTCAGTGCCCCAGAGAAATGAACGTTATTGATAATTGCTAGCAGTCATCATGAACATCACTGTTAGTGTTACTCCACCTGTCACATACTGTTTCATTAGTGACGAAGCTAGACATGGGCGACCACGGTTAAGAGCTCCAAAAACAATTCTGAGAGGCGCCACAATGTCAGAACAGGACACAACTGACTCCACATCCACATGTATATACGTAAATATTGCAATGTGTACATGTGGACAGGTACCTCGGACAGCAGAACATACTCTTCAGGAATACCAGGAATATGAAATGCTGAGGCAAAGAAACAACAATGGAAGAAAAACTCTACGGACCTCTGTACGAGTTACAAAACACAGTCGTGTTTATAACAGAAATAAAACTTCAGATACAGACATGTTCCGGGCGAACAGAAGAAGAAGTAAGGGGGCCTAGGAACCCGAGCCTGTGAAGGGTGATAAATTGCATAGATTATACTCTGCGTTTCATAACCAATCCGTGTGTTCAAGATAACCTCGAAAGTGGTAAATCTTTTGTACGTGGTATGTGTCACTACAATGTCACATACTTTGTATTTCTATATGGACATTTTCTTTGCAGGAGGAGGTGATTCTAACCAAGATGTAGATTTGATACCACGCCCTTGGTGCAATCCAGATCAACCAGACTGTCTGCAGTATGAAAAACCACATAGTCCCCCACCCCCTCATATAATAAGCAAAGGCAGGCTTCCTATTAACTTACAACAAGATCATACCCTGACAGGCCTGGACCAAGCGTCACTGGTCATCAAGCCTGGAGTTCTAAAACAAGGAAGAACGTATTTTATTCAAGTTAGAGCCAGAGCCCAAGGTGAGTTCTGTGAGCAATACAACAATTCTTGACTGAATGATTTATTTCGTGATGTAACTAGCAGATGATCCTGTTGTCTACCCTATTGCTATTTGCATGTATATATGTGCTTTGATGTGAATATTGTGATATTGAATGTGGTTGGGGTAGCAGAGAGACGACAGAGAGTGTAATTTTGTGTGTGTGTGAATTACAGGAAACATCAGTATTCATAGAATATGTGAATATTGAGTTCATGTATTATTTGCTTATGTGATGTTTCCTGGTCTTCTACTTCGTTTCCGTAATCTTATTCAAACCAGTAACTGAACGGAATTCGTTATGATTATACATACTCAACTGTTTGTTATGTTTATTTATTTAGATCTGTAGGAACTGGAGCTATGAATATCTTGTTTCCCATGTGCAATGGTGCGTTTCTTCAGATTTGTTTTCCTTTACCCAGAATATTTCAACTCTCGGCAGTATGAAATGCTTGGAGAAGAAGCCTCCTACTGAGAGCGTGTTATGTGTAAGACGTATCCCACCATATTATAAGCAGACATTCAATCACCTTTGAATATTCATTTAAATCTCACTTTCTAATTGGCCTGAATTTATGAATTTATCATATTTATGTGATAACATAAATTTAGATGTGTACAGTGTAAACAATAAATATAATTGGGGATTTTGAAAAGATAAATAGGAGAATTTGCTATAACATGCTCTGTATGGGGGATTACACTGTATTAATGTTGGCAACTTTTGATCATACAGTTTATTTAATTTGCATTGCTTCACTTCGGGCAATACACTTTGCTGTAAATTTATACATTGTGAAATAAATAAAACTAGCAATTATAACAGAAAGTTAAGCAAATAAAGTGAACCAATATCAACAGAATATGAAAAGTATAATTGTATAAATATTTGCACTGTATATGTAATATCAGAAAGATATAATCTTAATGTTTTGGACACGTTATGAGACGTTATGGTTGGTCTGGAGAATATAACTACAACAGACAGGATTGATGGCAAGAGAGATCGGGAGCCATAGTGTGAAAAAATATGTTTACTATCTGTCTTCGCAAAGAGCCATCAACCATCATAACAAGATACTAGAAATAGTTGTGGAGATCTATGATGGATTAGATGCTGTCCGTAAATTATGTCAACAATTTGTATGCTAATTTTTGACACCCCTCCTCGTGCCAACAACTGCACAGAATTCAGGGATCATACACATGCATTTAAAAAAAAAAATTGTAGAAAAATAGTTTTCAACTTCAAACATTTGAATTGTTGTATATTTTTGTTTCTAAATATTGTTGACGGCAAGCTTTGTCAACATCCTCTTCCCTTTCTTGTCATCAACTCTCAAACGTTTCCTGTCCCCTTTCTCCAATTGGTGACGCAATTATCTTCAACCCTTACGCCAGTTAACACGGTGCCTGATGATGATTATGATTATACATGTAAAGATTCTACATATACGTCTATTAACGTGATCAGCCTAAATGTTACAATTAGAGCTCTCATGACAGGATATAAAATACAGTAATTATAATTAAGTGACAAGTCAAAAATAGAACAGAAACCTTCCCTAACTGTGTAGGCCTGTTGTATGCATAATACTGCATGTGATGATCATCTTTTTCAAAACTAGTGTTTTAAATATGTATTATTTGTTAAAAAAAACTGAAAAGAAACGAATATACAAGGGCATATGAAACATTATCATATTATTTAAATGTGAATGCACATGCCTCTATTTATTTTCTTATTATATGATGTCTATATTATATGGTGTCTTTCTCACCCCGATCGAGCTTTTCTTATTTAACTAACTTTAGAATATTTGAAAAAGTGATTTCAAGTCTTTATGTCTGCATATAGAAGATGCTAATAAAATCTTCTTGTAGTATATTACTGCTACTTGGAATATTTCTTGTTAATCACAATTTTGTTAGTGGTCGGATGGACATACGCATTGCTCCGTTGTAAACAAATCTACCAATTCCAAATTAAAAAAAAAATATTTACACCGGAGTGGCCAAATGAATGGTGTTCGCACGCCATAGTCGGCCCGCCATGCTATTTTTACAGACTCACCAGACTTATTTAAAATGACTATAGTCATTGGCCTTTGAATTCACAGAATATTCAAGCAATAAGCTGTTGCAGTGAAACGTTTGATGCTAAACTGAGATAAATAGGACATGATTACGTCAAATCTTTGATGTTGAGAGTTGAATACGTGTTAAGAACTAAAAAAAAAACCTTGGTCAAACAGCGTCAAAATAAAAAATCTGCCAGCACGTGCGATGTTTGAATATGTTTTCTCAATTTCATATAAATGGCTTTGAGTCACATATGGAATGGGGCAGTCAATTCCACCCCATCACCTCCTTAGTCGCCTCTTACGACATGCATGGAAGGTAAACAGTGTTGCTATTCTTTGCTTCCCTCTCGGGCCTCGGTAACCCACGGGCGAGAAAAGAAATAACAGCGCTCTAAAACGTGCAGAGATTTGTGACGATGTAGTAACCTTCGAATGTGAGTGTTATATGCAACTTCTACGCATTTCCTATGGAGAAAATATGTCAAAAGTGTATTTGTGACATAAAATATAGATGCATACAGTTCCCCTGGAATTTTCAATGCTTTCAATAGTTAAAAGACGAAACTTGCATGGCTTGGACATTTCAACCATAATGATTCTTTATTAAAAAAAAAAAAATTCGAAGGTGGAGAGCAGAGGAAGACAAAGAAAATTCAGGACAGATATCTTCTGAGATCAATTATTATACATTCATCCTGTTATTGGTCATGTATAAATAAATTTTGTTTAGGTCATTGTGGGTTTCCCACAGTTTATTTTGCAGGGTCGCTTATATGTGTACACTTTTGTTGTATTAAAGAAAAGATCAGTCATGTAGTATGTGTTCTGGTGTCTTTGTTGTTGCTCCACAGATGTAGGTTGCAGAGTCGCTGATGACAATTCCGTGTAAGTGTGCAATGAGTCTGCTGTGCTGTTCTCGGCCGAAATATTGTGACTTGTTCGTTTATGTTTAATCTGTTGATGTTGGCTTGCTCAGGTTCTCTTTAGTTCTCTCCATTAAAGTCTCATAGAGTAGCAGAGACTTCACTGAAAATCATGGTACTTGGTACTGAGAGAGAATGCTTCCCGTTTTTGCCAATTTGTCTAATTTTGCATTACAGTGATGCCACAGTGAGCTGGTATCCATTGCAGTACTAGTTTAGCTTTCCTGGATAATTCAGATATTTTATATCTGATGTGAATTAGTTATTTACTTAGTATACAGCGTAAAACAAATATATACAAGGGCAGCCAGAATAACTATGAAATACACCTCTAGCTGTTGGGTTTCTACAGCCAAAACTGACACAGAAAAATTAAACAAAATAAGTTCAAAATAATAAGAAGACCCATAAACACACACCCCCCCCCGGGGTCATAGTGGTGCCACAATGGAGACATCAGGCAGTGGAATAGATTAGCAACAAACGCTACAGTGAATTGCGACAGTGGAATAGATTAGCAACAAACGCTACAGTGAATTGCGACAGTGGAATAGATTAGCAACAAAAGCTACAGTGAATTCCGACAGTGGAATAGATTAGCAACAAAAGCTACAGTGAATTCCGACAGTGGAATAGATTAGCAACAAAAGCTACAGTGAATTCCGACAGTGGAATAGATTAGCAACAAAAGCTACAGTGAATTCCGACAGTGGAATAGATTAGCAACAAAAGCTACAGTGAATTCCGACAGTGGAATAGATTAGCAACAGTGAATAGCGACAGTGAAATATACATCATCTTTCTAGATGATACCACCTATAAGTAATCCCTTTTTACAGGAGTAAAATGCATATTTCGGGGCATGTTTCGAACATACCAAATAAGACATCAAAGAAGGGCTGTAAAGTTGTTTTTCTTCTGATCCGCATCACGGAAGATAGAAATTGCTGGAGGACTTCGTGTGTTAATGCATACAATACAGTACTCCACTACCCTGATTGTATGTTGATGCATTCAAGATTGTATGTTGATGCATTCAATTTAGTACCCCTATACCTTGATGCTGTTGATGCATTTATTGCAGTAATTCTATAGTTTGATTTTGATGTGTCCAATGCCGTTCCATTATACTATATTGTCTGTTGACAAACATCGGAGTATCTGTACGGTTCTGATGGATAATGTGATTATAATTATTGGTATAAATAGATAAATCACAACGCATGACAGAATAGCAAATATGACTAGTGAAACCAGTGCAAGTTGCAAAATTTCTTTCATAGTATGCTAATTGAATCTCATGACCACTTGTGGCATTATGTGTTGTGTATCTTCTCAAGAATATAACCTTTGTTATATTTGATGACATTTCTCATCTCTTTATTCTATTTCTAATCTTTCTCCTCCATACATCAAGGTCCACGACATCATGTCCCCATAACTTCATTCCATTGTTTGTATCCTTTATTTAGATACCATGTTCGCAAATCATTGTGCCGAAATATATGCTGAAATCTCTGCATCTCACCATTGACTAATTCATACTAAAAGTTATGTTTTCTGAGGGAAGGGAAAAGGAAATGTGCTGAATGCCTTATCTACGGACTTGATTATTAGCCAGTTTGACCATTTCCACTTAACCTGTTCTATGTTGTTGCAATTCATCCTCACCTTCTCTCTCTCAATTCTCACTTTACTTTTCATTTATACAGCGCCCTTGGCACGTCTTTATATTTTCCTTCACAGTCTTCTAGTGTCTGGGTGTACAATGCAAATTAAGTTTTTCCACTCCCTAACTTCTTATGCAAATCAGGTAACAATGCGAATGGAAAGCTCGTCACAAAGATTCCTCGGCACCTACTCCCGATAGAGTCGTGATTGAGTGCTTGCTTGCTAAAAATACTGAAGTATTTTTCTAACTGGGCACAACGAAAGAAAGGCTTATGTTAATGTGGCTTGACATTGAAGATTCATTGTTGTTATATACAGGAATTCATTGACAATAAAGAAATCTTCGTTGTTTCGTAAACTCCTGCAGATTAGCAGGATATAGTTTCTGAAAATATTGTGTCGTGCTTTTTTTAGTGGCTGTGATATCTGCTCCTTTCGATTCGTCACGTCTTATTTAATTACGACTATTTATATCACTGACTTTTCTATATGATATAGTGACGAACAATACGCCAAACTACTTAGATGTCTCTTCCGACATTCATTGCAGGAAGCATTGTTATTGTCCTAGAAATATCGTGTAAGCTTTTATATATTACTTTTTTTCTTATCGTATGGTTCATATAAGATGAGTTACGTCCTAGTGCTGCACTCTTGACAAACAGCTAGCATTTCATTTCTGTATAGGCCTACTGTACAGTTGTGAGAATTTGACTTTTACTACATATATAGAGAAACGAATACAAATTCGAATACAAGTGCCATGGACGTATTATAGACATTTTCTATAGAAAGCATAAGATAAATGTGTATGTAAGAAATAAAATAGATGTATACAGGGCAACTAGGAGTGAGATAGCCTAGTTGATAGTGAGCTTGTTTGCTATCACTGGGTTACAGCGTGCAGGTTCGAAACCACGTCCGGATTTTAAAAAAAATCCTGGTTGTGATTTGTCTCTTGACGCGACCACTTCTCTAGGCGACTCAGCTGTAAATGAGTACCTGCCGCATGAGTTACGGGGAGGTAAAGACAACAAGGAAGGGAACCGACTACCCCACCTAATAGTTTCTGCGGCTTAGTACATGAAGAGGTGTCTTCAACCCCGACAGCCTGTTGCTGCAATGGGACTTACCTTTAGAGGGCGACAAGACTCCCTACTTTAAATAGTGAAACGAAAATTAGCTTTGTTTGAATGTTCATTCATTCATTGGTACCATGACTTCCGGCGTAGGCCATGATGTCTCTCCACAGTGCTCTGTTTGTTATACATTTAAATATAGTTTCTGATGATTCTGCATCATGCCAGGCTTTCAAGCCATCCAAAATTTTCTCACGTTGTCTTCCTCTGTCTCTATTACCCAGTCTTTCCAGTTGTTACGATGTTCCCCGGCCCACCTTTTCTCATGACATGACCCAGGAACTGTGATTGTCGTCTTCTAATACAATTAATAGGTTCTATATTTGAGTTGATCAGTTATAGAATTATAGTATTACTCTTTTTAGCTGTCCATGATATTTTCAACATTCTTCTATAAAACCACATCTCTGTGGCCTCCAGATGTTTTCTTGCAATATTTTCAATTGTCCATGCTTCACTGCCATATAACAGTATGGGCTCTATGTAACATTTTAGTATGTTCTTTCTTACTTCCAATGATAATGAATTATTACATAAGATATTCCTCATCTTCTGGAATGCTGCTTTTGCGTGTGCTGTTCGACTTTTTATCTCAGTGACGAATCTACCATCTGAAGTAATAATTGTGCCCAAATATTTAAATTTGTCTACTTGTTTAAGAACTGTCCCGTTGACCTCGATGTTACATTTAGAAGGGTTAGATGTTTTAGATGTAACCATTACCTCTGTTTTCTTGGTGTTCAAGCTGAGACCTTTGTGTGTACTTTCTTCTACTATAGATGTAATCAATTGTTGTAGTTTTTTTCACGCTTTGCTACCAGAACTGTGTCGTCATCATATCTCAGGTTATTCACATTATACCCACCAACAGCTATTACTGGCATATTTTCTATAGATATAAAAATCATTTCCCTGTATAAGCTAAACAGATCAGGTGATATATAGCACACACCCTTGTCAGACTTCTTGTCTTATTGGATGAAATTCCCAAATTTGGTTGTTGATTTTTGATTGCTGCTGTTTGTTGCCAATATATGTTCTCTATTATTATAAGGTCATTACTATCAATGTTGATATTCTGTAACATACTGATGATTTCCTTATGTTTTACTTTGTCAAATGGTTTCGTATAGTCTATGAAGTATAAAAATAGATCTACCTTCATTTCAATTGATCTTTCTATCAACATTCTAATGATATAGACATTATGTGTCCCTTTTTCCGTTACAAAACCGTTTTGTTCTTCGCCGATTCTGGCCTTAGTTTCCTTCTTACTCTCATCATGATGATTCTAAGTAAAATTTTAGTCATAATACACATTAAACTTATGGTGCGATGGTTATCACATTCAATAGCTCCCGGGTTTTTAGGTAAAGTTATGAATATGGATTTTAATAAATCATCTGGTAAATAACCAGTGTTGTAAATATCGTTCAGTAGCTTTATTATTACGGTTATGCCAATATCAATTATTGCATCAGTCTCTTCTAGTGTTATATTATCTTGTCCAAGTGACTTTCCCTTTTTCATTTGTTGAATTGCTAGTTCCACATCAGATTTTAGTATATGTGGACCTTCATATGTATTTTAACTTGTCCGGGTTAAGTCTATTGTCATCGTATAGCTCTTTACTATATTCTGTTCATCTTTACATTATAGGTTCTTGTCCCATTAAAACGGATCCGTCCTTAGATTTCAGACAACCGATGGATGCTGTTAATCTTTTGTCAATAAGTACATTTATCCTTATATGCATAGTTTTCATGCCAATTTTGTTCTATTTCTTGGCAGCTTAGATTTAAACACTTTTCCTTTGGCTCTGACATTTGTTCTCTATTTCTTCAAACTCCTGTAGACCAACATGATACTCTTTGTCCAAAACAATTATGTCGAATGTGGATGAAGCAGGGGGATACAAAAGAAATATATAGTGAACAACATCAAATAATAGACAGGTTATGATTCTTTTACTCTCATCCTCATCATTGAAGATATAAATCGTTGATGGACTCTGTCTTGGTGCTTCCAATGCAGAATTTCTACGACCATAAAAAGTTATAAGAGTTTTATGGATGTTTCTTCTTGTGTGTAACTAGTTAACTTTCCTTCTAGTAAGCTCTTCACCAAGGTATCATGTGCGTATGGCCAAAATATGTTTTCTTCTTTTTATTTGTCATCATCATGAAAAGATTGTTATCATGACAAGTCATCGTCAGTATGTGTTCGTTTATTTCCGTCATAAGTCTATTTTATTACTAGTTTTTCTGGACTTTCAAACATTATTTTGATATTTCTCTCTGTAGTTGTTATAAACTTCCATGTAACATGTTTTCGTATATCAATGTTATCTCTTGTATTAAGATATTGCTTCTTCGTCTCAGCGGTGATAGGAAAATGGAGTAAGCGTATAGATAGGATATTCCATATGTTAATACTCTTGTGTTTCTTCTGCGAATAATTGTTAAACATTTAGTCCAATATTGGTTATGTATAGGGCGATTTGTTTTAGGTTATATTGTGTTCCCCACAACTTGTTTTGCAGAGAAACTCATGTGGGCCAGATTGTCGTTCTGTGAATAGCGATGCTGGGACAGTTCTATAGTTTATGTTCTGGTACCTGTGTTGTTGTTGCACAGATGCATGTCGCAGTGTAGAACATAGTTGAACTGATAGTTACCTCACCAATAAGAGGATTTAATATCTTTAGTTTTAAAGGTATTTCCTACCCACCAACAAATCTGGCATGCACGTTGTGCATGCAGGTGTTGCACCAGAAAGCTGTTTATAATTGACGGTTTCTATATTGTTGCTTGTGTTATGCTTAGTTTAGTTATTTGTCAATCATGTGCACTAGAATAACATTAGATGTGGTAGGTAAATTTGCTGCAAAGTACCTTATTATTTACTCTGGACTGTTCGTCTCGAGTAGTTGTGCACAGGAATCAGTGGATTTCCGTGACTGTAAAAATCTATCTTCACCAGATAAACTCCCAAGGGACGTAAACACCCATACAATGTGTCGGGGTCCGAGAGGGAAGCAAAGAATAGCAACTGTTATATATATATATATATATATATATATATATATATATATATATATATATATATAATGGTATTTTAAAAAAAATATTTCTGACCTCAACATTTGTCAACCATCTCCTTCTTGTAAACAATTGCCAAATTTGTTGACACACCACAACCACCACCATCCCCCTCGGTCAAAAACTGTTGCCGTAAGTTGTGAACAGCTGTGTTAGAGATGCTGTGGCGATGTAATAGATGATGTTTAATTGATTTAGTTAGAATACTCGTTCCTCTTGGCTATGTGTTATTGTCTATCATACCCGTATACCACCTCTGATTAGGAGACTTCTTCTCAAAGCATACTACTGAAAGTTGAAGCCTTCTGATTATGAGATAAAGCCATGAAGTAAATTTCCAATTGCACAAATAGATGATATAAGATATCTATTACTCGTAATTCCTGGGGATTGAAACAAAAAACTTATCAGACCGATACTGGTTCCCTCTTTATAAATTAAATTTTCTTAATTTGTTCTTTCTAAGGTCTTGATATACTTGTATTTCCTTCTGGATTCATAAATTCACGCTGAAAAAATATATATAATTTAACACCAGAAACGTACTCCCAAGTATGCAGTTTTAGGTTGTATAAATTATAGTATTGTAGTATGAATATTTTTGTAGTACAACTGCAAAAAGAATATCGGCATTCGATCTAAGTGTTATAGGGCAATTAAGAATTTCCTTGACATGGACGATAATGAACAGTGAGATTTTAAGGATGCTGAATATAGAGGAAGAATTGCTGGTGCGTGAATACAATTTTACATAGAAAACTGAAATATTTCGGATACATAAAAATACATAATGACATGGAAAGCCGCATATTAGGGGGCAGAATTCCAGAAATAAGAGGTAGACCTAAGAAGGATGTGCACAGATGACAATGACATCAAAGACTGTATGAAGATATCATTGGAAAAGGCAGGCAGAATGGCACAGGATAGAGTCGGATTCAGGACATCAATTGCAAAGACAACGTTCTGGAAAGAAAGAATATGTCACGTTATTTTGAGGATGATGAGTATGGATGTTGCTTTCACTTGTTAGATTTGGATTTAGTTTATATATGACATTCATACCATTATTATTATTATTCAGCCATTTGTTATATTTCCCGAAAAGCGGAGTACAGGATGATATACTGCCACCATGTTGAAAAAGGTGATTTAAGGAGATAATACGTTGGTTGGCTACTGCACCCCATCATTGTCGTTGTGATGAAGCATGCCGAAGCTTCATGTCTGGATTGGGGAGGAATCGACCCTCTTATCTTCAGTAATCCTTGAAATTGCACGAAATTCATGACATAGTCATTCGGATTACTTCATCTACATTCGTTTTTAAACTCCTGCAAATTAACAGGTTGTGGTCCAGAGAACGGAATGTATTGTATCATTGTATACAGATTTGATGCCATATCTGTGCATTTTGGCCTGACCATCCGACTTCAGCGTGGCTTCTGGATCACTTTGATCCAATATGGGATGAGACAGCCAACTTCATCCCATAAACATCTTTGCTCTCCTTTGAAGCCTTAGCAACACACGGGCGATTCATATTAGAGGAACACTGTCAGTTGGGGCCTGGACTTTTAGTTCCGGGTGAAATAAATAAGGCCACTGTATTCTTTCCATGCATATTGTAGGAGGCGACTAATGAAACTAAGGAAGATAGGCCGACAACCTGTCACCTGTGCAAGAATCATCACTATCATGGCATATCTTGCCTCAATTTCTTACTTTTTGTTTTCCATCAAATTATATCCATAGATGACAAAGAGATGCAGGCTAGAGGATATTGCATATTTGTCCTTCTGTAGCAGACTTTTAGCTGGCTCAGAAGTGTGGACTGCGCTCCTGGCAGGACGTGATCCTGGCGGGATGTGATCCTGGGATACTGTCGCTCTAGAATGCCTCCTTCGTGGACTAAGCATAAGCATGAATCCGTATACCCCACTTGCGCAACCCTATCTGAGACAACTTTATACAAGTCAGGATGTCACCTCGGTTACTGAACTGACGAGGACCTGTACTTTTGTCAGAAAGGTTATGCGCTGTCAAGAGTTAACTACTCACAAAGTTATTTCATCATCATGTCACATTTAATTGTATGATTTAATAAATCTGTTAATTGAAATTGTATGATATTTATTCCTAGTTTTAAGCAATTTGCATATGAGGGTACAATTTTTGTGGGAAATTGGTAGGGGGTGGTGTCGTTTTAAAATTGTTAATGGGGGAGGGTTCCGAATCGGGTGAGAACCACTGAGCTAGATGAGCTAGTTTAGTCACTACTAGTTTAGAACTTTTTTTAATGTGGTGACACTTTTTGTCAGACTGCATAATGACATTTTCACTTATATATTGCTGTCAGTGATTCATACACATGATAATTTGTTGTACCTTTGCTTTTTTCTGTCCCTAGATGGCTCTAGCGGACTAGCGGTCGCATACTTTGAAGTGAATAGAAGTCCTGACAGAGGAAAATGTTCTGTCCAGCCACAAAGTGGTGTACCTTTGAAAACAGTGTTCAGGGTATTCTGTAGCGAATGGCGAGATGAGGTGAGTACATCTTGTTCCTCTTGCTATCGTCCTGTAATGGCATGCTTATTCCTACATTGTGCTAGTGGGATAAATATCTTGTAGGCTACTGTCTTGTATCATGTTTTATTGTGATATTTGTCCATGCCACATTAATTATTTTAATAAGGTACAGTTAATATCAATTTTCCCGAGTTGGTTTTATTAAATCGTAAGTGCATATTTTGTACACCGTGTATTATATGTTTGCTCGACCCTCACTCACACACTGCTCACAATCACATTTTGGTGTTATCCTTACACAAGCTGATTATTTTTATCTCACTCTTTGACACGCATGGACGTGTTCGCATGTATGACCCCTCACATAGATACTAAGCCATCAGTGGCGTAGCATCAATAGCCACCAAATTACTCGACGTCGACTCTCATAATTAAGATGTTTTAATAGTGCGCACAAATTTATAGTTATTTACTATAATCATTAGTAAATATGTAAAGATTAAAAAAATATTTTGCCAATTTAAAACTAAAACGTAATACGAAATGACGCTGCAAGGCATACAGGGTATAAAGCGAAGAGAAAGAAACAAGACTATAATCATTATAGAAAGATAATCGAATAATCGAAGGTTAATTTTTTTTTTAGTTACCCGGTATCTGTCCTTGTCGCCATAACATTATAGCATATGTTTCTACTCAGAGCTGCAACTTTCACTGACTGCAGAAGACCGGACCTGTGATCTTTTAATAACGATTTTTGTTCTTTCAGACCCTAGCTTCAGATCAATCATACGTTTAGAAATAATTTATGATGATGTGTATTTCTCAGAACTGAAAATAGAAATCCCCTATCTGTTGCAATATTTTGTCCGCACATAAGTTATAAGCTATTAATTTGTGCGTGTATAATTAGTATGTGAGAGTAAATTTATAGATTTCAGCAAAAATTCCCCCAGAATATATTGAATAGTTTAATAAAAGAGTACTCATTCTTTGATAGCAAATTACTAGAAAATGATTTTCATAACGCATGTGGAGATGAGATATAGCATTTACCGCCTAAAGAACCCCTGGCATATTTGGTTGTAAATGGCCTAGACACAATCTATCAGGAAGTAAGGTACTACTCTGTTTAGTGCTAACTATACCTCCACTACAACCGGCAGTGAAAGAAGAATGAGCACCATCAAGAGCATCAAAACATGTCGCATAATTTCATGAACAACGATCGTCTGTCATGTTTTAATACCTTTGGGATTGAAAAGAAACTAAGTGCCCTTTCTTCAGAATCAACATTTAAACAAGTTAATATATAGGGCCATAAATGTGTATTTCTGGTGGGGGGAAAAGGGGATAGAGCTACCTACATACTAAAATAAGGATCACTCGGCGTCCCCACTCTAAGAATTCACGCTACCCCACTGTATTCATACTGACAGGTCATCACAAGTAAATAGTGTGCTGAATATGTTAGATCATCATCACGTGACATATTCTTTCCAGAACGTTGCCTTTACAATTGATGTCCTGTACCCGACTCTTTCCTGTGCTAATCTGCCTGCCTCCTCCAATGATATCTTCATACAGTCTTTGATGTCATCTGCCCTTCTCCTTCTAGGTCTACCTCTTCTTTTACTTCCCAGAATTCTGCCCTCTAATATGCGTCTTTCCATGCCATTATGCTTTTTTATGACTGAAATATTTCAGTTTTCTGTGTAAAATGGCATTCACCAGCCATCCTTCTTCTATATTCAGCCAGCTCAAAAACCTCACTGTTTCTTATCTTTGTCTGTTTAGGAAATTCTTAATATTGCCAGATAACACTTCAGTTCGAATGCCGATTTCTTTTTACCGTTGTTCTATTTATTTTCAGTCTCGCAGGCGTATGTTACAACTGAAAAAAATGTGTGATGTAAGAAGTATAACTATTGTCTCTTTATAACAGTTTTTTTTCATATATTTTTCATTTCTTTTAATTTCGTAATCGCTAATCTTTTCATAATCTCCATTGTACAATCACCTAAGCTGTTTATTTTTGCGCCCATATAATCAAACTTGTCGACGTTTTCCAGTTCCTATCTATTTTAATTCTTGGTGTTACTTTGATTTTATCTGTTGTAATGATTTTGGTTTTCTGTATGTTTAAGTTGAAGATTGTGTTCTTCGCTGTACGCTATGAATTTGTGAGATACTTGTCATAAATGTTAAACGCCTCTACACACACACCCTCACATATACATCACACATATAATAAATCTCTCCTCTGTCCCACACGTCATTGCCTTCTCTGTTATTAAAGCTATGTCTCGTGTGTGCACGTACTCGATTAATGTGCAAAATTCATTTTCTATTTTTCTGTCGTTGCTATCGTTTCATCTGCCTCCTCATTTTTAATGTAAGACGTTTATAGTCGACACGCATATTTTGTCTAAGCCAAATCGCTTTGACCATCTCACGTGAGACACAGGTAATGAAGTTTTAATGAATGACGACTAACACACTATCACTGTTGGTAGCTCATGTGAAATAATACAATACACAAGACATGATAGACGTTTCGAACAAAAAGGTCGCGGACACGTTTGTGTGGTGTTGTCATTTCTACTCGTCGTATTTTGATGACTTCTTCTTCTTTTGCGTTCGCTCTCTTTTAACAACAACGAATGTATCATGCGATTTCCGCCGGGAAGCGTGAAGCACGTTGTGCTACAGATTCAACAGTTGGACTGTGTTATTTGCACATCGGTTGGATTACTTTGTGATCTGTACTTTTGATACGTCCGAGGCCTAACACACCCGTTTTCGTCATGCCTTTAATTAGGGTAGTTAAGTTGGCGCCGACCTGATGCACAGGGTTGTAGTTCTTAAGTGTGGTAACTGGATATCTACACCAACGGTTATTAGCCTTGGCCTGCCACAGGGATCGCCTCTATCTCCTGTACTTTTCAATGTATACACAGTACATATCGCTGGCAATCAAATCACAGGTGTTGGCAGAACGATGTCATATGCCGATGATATCCTGGTGTATAGACAGGGCAGAAATCGAGAAGAGTGCGTCGTGGAACTACAGAAGGAGCTGGACAGACTGACAAATTGGTGTCGAGATACGGGAGCAATGGTTAATCCGTCTAAGGCATTCGTGACGTGGTTTTCCTTGAACAATCACATGGTAAAGGCACCCATGCCACAAGCTTCGTTGTCCGGGAAAAGTTTAGAAAGAACTAGCACAATGAGATATCTGGGTGTGTTTATTTACAGAAGCCTGAGTTTCAGGGAACATGTTGACCACATTATCATAAGGGCAGGCAAAGGCTTAGCAGCAATGAAGGTTATGGCTGTTGCGCAGTGTGAGCAAAGATTGTTATTTCTTTTGTACCAGGGTTTGGTTGTGGCTGTGGTGGAATATGCACTGGCAATTCTGACTCTTAGCCAAACTCAGATTGAAAGACTGGATAGAGTCCAGAATGCAGCAATGCGTATCATTCTGGGATGCACAAGAGACACATCGGCAAGAGCTATGCGATACCTACTTGACTGCCCAACAGCTGAGCATAGATTACAGTATTGCCGTGCACGGGCGTACCTTCAAATACATGCAGATAAGGAACACCCGTTGCATTCCGAAATACAGAAAGTTAAAGGCAGCAGACTCAAGAGAGGAAGGTCGTGGATGGGACGTGCTGAGGATGTAATACAAAGCGTGTGCAGATTACAGGATGTGGCAGCAGGTGCGGAATGGATAGGTCTACCCACAGATTTCGAAACTTGTTTGAGAGTAGTAATATCACTTAGCAGGGAATGCAGAGAATGGTGTCCCACAGCGGTGGAGAAAGAAGTGCAGGCTTTAATCAGTGAGAATACCAAAGAGGGGGATGTGATTATATACACTGATGGATCTGTAATTAGGCATGTTCGCAGTGCTTGGGCCTTTACAGCTCAGTGCGCAGGTAAAACGATCAAGGAGGAAAGTGGTGCTTTTGCGGTCACTACGAGTAGTATGACCATGGAGACTATGGCGGTGACCAAGGCATTTGAGTGGCTACGCACACAGAAGGTAACGCAGGTCTGCATATTGAGTGACTCTATGAGTATGATTAAGAAGGTACAAGTGGGTCTCGTTCGCAAACAGTGGATTGAAGCCTTGAGAAATGCGAGTTTGAAAGCGGTTATATTTATTTTCGTGCCGGGACATGTGGGCGTTCGAGGCAATGAAAGAGCGGATCAACTGGCATCGTGTGCGATTGTGGCACAGGGCGATCGGGCAATGGATCGCGCTGACGTTTTGAACTCCTTAAGATATATAACACGCGAGAGTGAGACTAATGTGGATGATGATTCCTTTTCAATGGCTAGGATTAAAGATCAGGGATTGAAATACGGTGTTGCTAGAGGTGAACATTTTGGAGGGCGCAGAAGAATGATGGTCAACCAGCATAGGACCGGTACTGTCAGCAGAAGTGTGATGGCGGATACACTCAAGGAGAGATCGGAGCAACTATGGATGTGTCTTGTTTTCAGTGATGATGATCCGACGACTGACTAACTAACTAACTAGTAGGCTTCCCTAGCCAGTGACAGCATGTGCGCCTATCTGTCGACGGGCGCGCGGGTGTATAATGACTCTTCGCCAGACGATTTTCGTTAATGTCTATCTCGCACGAGATGTTAAAACCGTCAGTGAACTTGCCTCGTGTAATTAGACGTTCTGTGCCCATCGGGTACTGAACATTTTCTCATCCCCGAGCCTGGTTCCAGTGAAGGAAGAACTCGGCAGAAGAGCTGGACCAAGGCTCTTTCGCCTTCTTAACCTAGGTGTCGTTCACCGACATCGTGAACCGCTCGCCTTTTCGTGCCTTTTTCATTGGCCGCCCTATATTGTTCGGACTGGACTGACTAGCGTCACTGTGTGACGACAGTGCCACTGCAAGTGTTGGAGCTGGTCGTGTCGGAGATATTGTCTGTCTCTTATGCAGTCAGATCTCTTTCCATCTGCTCCCTCCACATTTACTAACACGATCCCCAAACGATTTAGCCAGAAGCAGCACGAACCGATCTATTTCTGTTACCAGGGTGCACCACGAGGAGGTACATTTTGGGATCTTGGTTATCTGCCAACCCTGGGTCCGTCGAGAGCAGTGCGTTCCCTTTGCACCCCGTATTTTGATGTTATATGCGTATCTTGATAAAGGCCTTTTGGCTGGAAACATCGATTATGCCCAGTGTATTGTTATTAGTATGATTATAACCTGTGTTTTGTTGTATGTATTATTTCACGCGAGCATCCGACAGTGATAATGGGTTGGTCGTCATTCAGTAAAACTTCATTACTTGTTTCCCATGTGAGTACTATTTTCATACAGTTTTACTAGCAGTATTACCTTTTATTGATTGACCATCTCAATAGTTGTTATCACGATTATACCAAAATGGCCATCCTTCAACGTACTGTGTTTGTTCTTCAGGTATTCTAGACTGTGAGCGCACTTAGAATGAATAGGAAGATACAATTTTCTATCAGATCTGTTTGAGCACAAAAGTAAATCACGACATTTAATCGTTGTTGAAAATGTATAATCGGTAGTGACCCCTATTCCCCTCCAGTCATAACCTTGGTGAGTAGCAATTGATATTTGGAGACATCATAAATGTCCTACTAGCAACAATACTGTGTTCGCAATTTCCTGCTCCCTGTGTTTCCAGCAAGCCTATTCAAGCATTGGTTGTTAAACTACTCCAGCAGTTGCCGGCGTTCGATCAGTCAGAATCCCACAGGGGCCGACATTTGTTTTGACATTATTACCAAGTAGTTCTCATTTATATCCTAAAATGGAAGTTTCAAATGTGGTAATTGGGGTTACAAAGACCATTTGTACTTTCACTCTTGTTTTAGTGAGACAATCTAATCAACGATGATTTACCGCTTCATCCATTTATGTGATTAAAAAATTAAAAAGTTATCACATTCTTCTTACCTCCCTTTTCAAATTAAAAAAATGGTAGCATATCCTATTCATGACGTGGCTATCAACCCAGCATTTTTTGGCTGTAGTGATTTTTTTCTCTCAACTAAATGAACATAAATTAATTTTAAAAAATTGTGCGTAGTGCTAAACATTACAAATCAATCAAAACCAATATCTGCCAACACGCCTTTGTGATGGTAAATGCAGCGCACAAACTAATAAGATCAGTAAGTTCAAGTTTAATTATCCAAAAAATATATTTTACTGATAGTTCTGACAAAGATAACAAGACGTAATCAGTTGGAAAAGCAAGCGAATGGTGCAGCGTGTTACTGATCCCTGACTATAAAGTTACAATTAAATAAAAAAATCAATAGGGCCTATGTCTTTATATAAACAGAAGGGATTCCGGTCCTGGATTGAAAGAGGCTTACTTGGGATTAAGTTTAATTCCATAATTAACAAATAATGGTGCGGCGTGGAAACATCTTACTAAAGTAACCGAATACAGTATTTGTCGAAATGAGTATAAACAGAGGCAGACCTTGGGTAGGAATGGAACCCTCTTTTAAATCTAATTTTCCAAAGTGCTTCCTTTCCAACACTGCAGTGATAATTGATAATTTTCCCCAAATTATGCACATACGTATGGGCCCGAGGGTACAAATCTAATCTTGAACTTCTCAGACAGCTGTCTGGGCCAGATAGAACTTAGTTCTAGTAAAATATCTAGCATACTCTTTACCTGAATGCAAAAGAAATACGTTTCGTCACAAATATACGTTTCTCTACTCGACAATATTGCAGTTATATTATTTGGTCAGTAAGTTCCCAGTTTCTATTGAGCAATATTCAAACACTGTGACACAGTAAAATCTTCCAGTAATAACACAAAGTTAATCGAATGTCTTTGTGTCTTCAAAATTAAATATCATAAGGTGTCGGGAACAGCTGTGAATTCTTTTTGACGTTTGAACTACTTCCAGCAATATTTTGGCTAGAATAATTGCGTGATCACCCTAATGTTTCGATTATATATAGTAAAGCCCTAGTGGATCACCCATCGAACTTTCTGTTTTGATTATGTTTTCCTCAGTTTAAGGTTATGCTATTCTAGTTTCAAATAGTTTTCAGTAAGTGTACCTGTAGTTTATGATGTGACAATAACCATACAGTCTTAACAATAAACAAATAATAGATTTAATTTTGAATATGGATGTTACCTGTGTGTTGCCGGACCTGAAAGGGATGTAAATAACGACAACACTGTGATCTTCCATGCATGCCGTTAGATGTACTTAAATAGGTTTTGGGAGTTGGGTTGACTGTCCCATCCCATAGAAGGCCAAATCAATAATGCAAGTAAAAAACATTCAGGATCCACAGGAAAAACAAACTAGCATGCACTTTGCCCATATTACACTATTGCACCTGAAACAACATTGCTTCTTTTTATGTTATTCATGTTTACTAGTAGGCCTAATTTGGTCTTTGCAATACTGAGACCTGATAACACGTCATACTTGTGTTGGATGTTTGTGGTTCTCACGGAGTTTGCATCCTGTGATGTTGTTGTTGTCTGTGTATCAGTGGATGGTCCGTGTTCATAGTGACTTGAGAATATACATGTTGGAAGACTTGAATAAAAGCACATGGGGGGGCGCAGTTAGTTTAATTTGAATACGGGAAAGGAAAATGTGTTGATTTAAATTGAGAGATGAGTGGAGTATCTGTTGACCTTGAGTCAAATTGACCCAGAAACCATTCTGATTTCAGATATAAGGTTCAAAAGCACACATTGCAGCAAATCTGTAAACCATGGCACAACACATTCTGTTCTCCAGACTACATCCTGATAATCTGCAGGAGTTTAGAACTAATGCACATTAAGAAAAATGGGTATAAGATTTCAGGAGAAGTAACTTGAGTTCTTTTTTTGTAGGTCACTATAATATTGCTTGCAAATGGACAAATATTGTAAAAGTTTGTTCAAATTTCTTGCAGCATTTGCCACTACGTTATGAAGTGAGCTACCGTTTGAATGGATCTGATAGCAGTGAAGATCTTCAAGTTATATACCATGGTCTCAGACACAAAATCAACTTTCAGCTTCCTTCTGGCTTGGCTTCCAGTAACTATCAAGGTATGTATCATCGAAGATAATCACTGACTATAAGCATGTACCATACTGTTCAACAAGTTTCTGGACTTGATTTTGATTTTTTTCCCCTGAAGGCTGTTATTTCATATTTTCTATAGAGAATTTCTATTTACTGGATGCAGTTAATGACAATGTGCCTATGTATGTAGCAAACTGGAAGTCTGAAACTGCATGACTGCACTAGGTGAAGGTGACCTAGTTTATCTTGTCAAGTTTCAAAAACAGATGTTATTCTTCAACATATGTTCATTGATTTCTACTTTTGGTTTGGAAAAAAAAAAAACTGATTTCAAAGCTTTTAAAATACTGCAATCAGCTTTAAGAGAGTCCTGTCTAAGTAGATTTACAATATTTGAGTACTATTCTCATTAAAAAAGTTGATGCTGTAGATCAAGTCTGTAGAGATGGGGGAGGGGGTATGTTCAACGCTCCCTACCTCTCCCATCAAATCAGAAAATTTTTATTTATGCTAAGAACATAACTAAAAGCTGGGTAAAAATACAATTTTTCATTAACTATTTTCTGCACACAAAAAAGACCATCAAAAATTGAATGAAAGAGAGGACGTTGCACTGAAATGGACAAATAATCTTTGTTTAGGTTTAAATCTTCCCCTCTCCTTTCACCGAAGATGTATTTACGACCCTGAAGCAGATAATTCTAAAATAACCTGTTTAAAAGCACAACAGGTTACGTCCAATGTCAGACCATTTTGATTGCATTCTTTGACACAGATGGGCTGGTTCATCATTAATATGACCATAGAGTAGAAACTGACAATGAAGAATTGTACAAAACAGTCATATAATGTCTCAGAGGCACTGTGTGCAGAAATGGTCATGAGAAGTGATGCACAGGCAATTGGATTTATCCATCATGAGAATTACCCCCCTTCCCAAATCCTGCCAATTCAGTCATCAAAAAAGAATTTTGGACTGTTGTTTCCACAGCTTGAGAGAACAATGGTTTGATGACATTTGGGAGAATCAAGACAATGCAACAAGAAGAATTAGGGCTATTTTGAAAACTTACTATCAAGGTTCATCACACGGTAATTACTTTGGAAGTAGAGGCAACCAACTAATATATAAGTATAATGGTTTATGGAAAATAATATGCCCTGGAGCTTGTTAGGCATCCTTCATTAGACTTTGTGACAATGGACTGAATAATTAACAATAGACTGAGTAATTTCTAGGTATGTTTAACACAAAACTGATAATGAAATAGTTGCAATTCTGTGTGTTTTACAAGCGTTGAAATCAAGGGGCACATTTTTTTTCTAAATTAAAACACACATTCCTATTGCTGGTGATTTGTATATATTTGTTTTGTTTTTTAATATGATAAAGGCACAGAGAAAGTGTTACACGGTTGTGAACAAGTCATCATATTTCAACTCAAAATTACCACACAGTAAATTAAATAACCATATATACATACACTATAGCATCTGTAAAGAGTGTTCTTCAAGAATGCAGACTATGACATATCAAGGCGCACATACTGGTCGTATACACCACGAACGGGGAAGAAACCCTCGTTTATTTCACGAGACAACATTGCAGATATAGACATTTTAAGTTAAGAAAGAACAACTACAGATCATTTGTGATTTCCCAGTTATTTGAACCAGATGAAAGAAGCATCTCTTACTTCTGTCTTGTCTTATGAGAGGTTTAATTCACACAGTTTGGCCAGCCTAACACAGACCTGCACTATTTGACAGTTGAGCTGCATATCGCGTTATGTTAATGGCAGAAAGTTGGTAGAAATCTAAGAAAAAAAGGAAAACAAACTGAAACTTTACTTCAGGCATTTTAGCCATTGAGATAGGAGAAGTGAACGCTGATTGCACGGTTAATTGAGTTCACTTGTTGCTAGTTTAAGGATGTATCTGCCCTCAATAGACTAAGGTATTTTGTGTAGCAAAATATATTTATATCATTCTTGATTCTTGATTAGCAACAAGCGTCACAGCACTGGGGGAATTCCCATATATGCTCTGCTTGCCGTTCCGTCAGTCATCTAAAAGTGTATACGCTCACTGTCCCAGTCAGTTGCTGATTACACGTTATTCTGACCTTTCCGGAGCTTTTGGCATTTCACCAAAGCTTTACCAGCAAACACATTGGCTCTTTCGTATCCCCTGACCCCAGCATAACCTGGACAGTAGATCCATGTAATGCTCTACGCTTTGTTGAGAAGAACCCATTCAGTTCTGATCATGCACTTTTCTATCTTGCACAGCATACTTTGAGTCTGATAGAATCACTGAGTCTGTTGGTCAGCCAGCCAAGTGAGAGCTACTGTCACCGATTCTATTTCCATTCTCATACTCGATGCTGTAGTGGGGCACGCAGCTACTTCTCAATTAATTTCTTGCCATTTTGGTAGGCCACGATACCCAAACCACACATGTTTGTTTCTTGTGTTACTGAGCCGTCTGTATAAAGTACTGTATCTTGTGGCACGTTTTTAACACAATTTCAGGAAAATAAACCTTATCAATCTATATTCGCATGTGGTTGCGTCTGTGGGTCTAATCAATGGCCCACTAGACATACCATCCATACAAAAGAAAACCTTAGTAGATGACATGCCGTTATATTGAGGTTATCTTCTTATAGAAGCTTCACGTCACGTCATCTATATAATTATGCTTTTATTTTGCTTTTATTTTGTTGTTGAAATGTGTTTCATATTTATTTGAATTTATGTATGCACCCTCTGTGGTTGGGAGGGAGCCAGAGATGTACTGTGCAGAACTGGAGAGGAGGAAACTGACAGCACTGTTTTTTTACTATGACTGAGATCCATCATAGAGGCACAGTGACTCAGGATGTGACAGTCCTTTTGACTTGAACATTTGGTTGTATGCCTGGAGCAATAGAGAAGTTTGGCATAACCAGTAGTCAATTGGTGGCGGAGAATGAGCACAGTGAACCCTATCTTGGCTACAGTGGTTCGGAGCAGTGCATAGGTTGAAATCTACCTACCTGGTGGTGTGATATCCTGGTGGATTCTCTGGCTCGGGGTGGGACGAAAATCCACATACTTCCCAGCAATATAATGTCATTTAATGGCATTGGGTCAAAGGGCATGAGCCCATGGACCGCGGGATCAGCAACAATCAATATATATTTAAATGAAAAGATAGGAGTTATTCCAACTAAAATATTGGATTGTTTTTTTGTGTGCACATATCGACTAAAATCAAGCCCGTATATAAAGGAAGAGAGGGGGCGGAACTAACTTTGTAGGTGAATATTCCCACCCATACCTTTGGAAAATAGAATATAACACTTGGCACTTTGCAAGACTTCAAAAGTAATGCACCCCCCTCCCCTTTCACCCTTAAAAAATATTAAAGTGAGAAGTTGCATTTCTGTTTAGGAAACCACACCTTCTTCGAAATTCTCAATTGGTCCAGTCAAATTACGACCATGTTTTCAATGCGTTCTAGTTAGTCGGACGATCTTACATGCTGCTATAGTTCGTTCTGAGAGTTATTCCCTTGCCACCTGGAATATTCTTGTAAACTATTGAATGTATTCTACAAATTCTTTATAAATAACAAGTCAGAGGATATCCGACACGAGGTGGAGAGTGCCACAGTAACAAAACCAAGAAGCTTCTTCTTCTTTCGTTCACTTGAAACATGTCTATATCTGTAATTCTGTCTCCTTAATAAAAATCAGTCTTTTGTAGTTCATACAGTGTCCCATAGAGTTTTTATTCCAGTGTTGTTTCCTCTGGCCAATATGTCTGCCAGCGTTTCATGCTCAGAACACTCTTGAAGTATGTGTTTGGCACTCTGTGCTGCCTGTCCACATGTACACATGGCCGTGTTGCCAATCTTGAACTTTGTATACATGTGACTGCGGAGTCGGTTGTGTCCTGTTCTGAGACGTAGAATTATAACCTGTTCTGATCTGTTAATAATGTGATAGTCATCTTGTGTTGGTGTTTGTGGCAACCAAGAAGCGATACAATCATCATCATCATCAAGTGCCGTCTCCGCAACTAAGGTTGGCTGCAACAGACCTACAACATACCATATGTCTTGTTTTCATGGCGCACTGTGCTAGACCGTAACCTGTCCATCTTAAGAAGCGCTAACAACTAGGATAATGTAAGGTTACAATAATTTATGTAAGACCAATGTAAAAGAGAAATAAAACACAAAGGAACAATGACTTTTTCTATGTTATGGTCAAACAAGGAACTTTATCAAGAAACCAATTCGTATTTGTTTCTTTATAAAGGTCCCTGTTGGACAATAACATAGAAAAAGTCCTTGTTGCTTTGTTGTTGTTTATTTTTATTTTTTTTTATTTCTCTTGTACAATGGTTTTACATAAGTTATAGTAACATTGTATGCTACTAATTATTTGTTGCAAGTCTTGGATTACTGATGACGTAGTAAAAAAGTATGTCAACGAGTTCATTTACTTCTAATGTGCATTGCACAGCAGCAAATTCCTTTGATTTTTTTGCATATATGCAAGTGGCCCAAATACTGATATTTCATGATAATAAAATACAGCGTATAAAGAAACTATGGTATTAATAGAAATAATAAAATGTGGTATTAATGGGGAAAGTGGAAATAGTAGTGATAATAGTAGTAAAGTTGCAATTTCTTGGCTCAATATGATGACAGTTCACACATAATATCCACCATGTTGATGTGACGTACCAGAAGATTTCTGAAACCATTGGAAATGGGACCCTGAACTACAGAACTAGGAAACCAGTACACTAACTACAGTAGGCTGGTGTTAAATAAATCGTAGAATCGTGCAGCATCCCCAGTTCTTAGTAGCTTACAGCATAGGTAAAAAAAAAAAGCTGATGTTTCAGCACGCCTGCTGTCTTTGTTTATTTCTTTGGCTGGACATGACTGTTTAGTACAGGTGAACATTTTTGTCTAGCTGACCATTTATATTCCGCGATAGCACAATATTTAAACATCTTAATTTGTCAACCCCTTTTATTCAAAGTTCACATTGTCAGATCTGTACAGTAAAAGGAGCCAGATATGTGAATGTGTGCTGATTATCTTATCGGCACCTCGGCACTAGGTACTCGATGTTAGCAATGTTTTTTTTTTTTACTGCTATCCAAGATCAGCTTCACAACTGTTTATCTTCCCTAATTATTCAACCAAATTGAGGAACCTGTTCAATTGTCTATCCTTTATGCTAACACGAAACGATGAGTTTGTTTGATTATGACCATTATTGTCCAGTTAAGCGTTGTTCATTGTGGTGATGTGATCTCGTGCAAAAGTTGTGATAGGACCAGAAGGCAGTTATTTAGCCTGAGAAGTCATCTTCGTTCTTTCTTAAACTCCAACCGCGCCTGTGTGTTGCCGGGGCCCGAAAGAGGAGCAAAGAATAGCAACACTGTTTACTTTCCAAGCATGTCGTAAAAGGCGACTAAGGAGGTTATGGGATGGAGTTGGCTGTCCCATCCCATATAGGGTCAGTGACCCAAAGCCATGCTAAATTGGATGAGTCAGGCCGAAAGGCGCAGATATCGCAGCAATGCTGTAAACCATGCCACAACTCATTCCGTTCTCCGGACTACATCCTGCTAATCTGCAGAAGTTTGAGAGCGAACGCAGAAGAAGAAGAAGAAACTCCAACCGGATCTCTTTTATGGCAGAACAATAGTCCTACTAGATTTCCAGCAGGATGTAGTCCAGACAATAGAAATGCGTTGTGTTCCCGTTTTATTTGACTCAATGGCCCGACACATACGACTTTACTTGTCACCAAGCTCCATGCTAACCACAGTCACATATAATCTTGATATCTTGCGTCGCTATCGACATAGCGTCAAGACCCACTCATCTATCGGACACAATATGCACATCAGAGCGTGTTTACTGGCTAATTTTAATGACAACTAAAAATGTGTTGCGGACCTACCTAATATGCAGTAATGACAGAGAAACAAGTAGTCAGATCATAACTCGTTTGCTAAAATTTAACAACAATATTTGTGTTCTAGTTATCACTGTTACAATTTATGGGGGAAAGTAATCTGAAAGTATGAATGCAGAACCGTGTGCGTCATTGTGGGAATCCAAAAATGTGCAAAGAATAGTAACACTATGACTGCCATCCATGTCATGAGAAACGACTAAAGAGAATTGGATAAAATTGGTTTGTCGGATCCCATAGGTCTAAATAACACAAAAGCAATGATGAAGTCGGATGTTTCAGGCTCAAATGCGCATATATCACAGCCAAGCTATAACCATGGTAGAGCATTCCGTTCTATGGACTACATCTTGCTAACCAGCAGGGGTTTCAGAGTTAATGAAGAAGAAAAAGATTAATTCGAACACAACAATATAGGTAAATGAACATGGTACATTCTGGTGTACTAGTGAATGTACTCCTCTCCCACCAGTTGTTTTCTTTTCATTATCAGAAATAATACAGTTGACTTCTGCATTCAGAATTATTCTGGTGTCGTTAGGACAATGTTTACAGTCTTTTCTAATCCGAACTTTTTCGTCATCTGAGTCTTTCTGTGGCCATATCTAGTCTAGCAGTTATCAAAGGTCAGACAGGGTCGAGGCATGTGTTCATGAGTCGGTATATATCTCCAACATGTGCATTTTTGTCTCCTGATATACGGAATTTTGTAATCTGCAGTGACCATTTCTAAGTCGAAAGATGGTGATGTTGTTGCCTATGCAGTTAGTAGGAATAATATACATAATATTAGCTTATAAATAGCTTTATTGAAATCAATATACTCTTTATCTTGCATTCTCTTTGTGCGTTTTATATTGATGTGTTTTCTTGTCATTAATGTTGGTAAGGATTCAGTGATTAAAGTATATTTGTAATAATCTCATGATATGTAAGAACAGCCATAATTCTCCATACCTCCACTGTAGTACCATACATAGCCTTAGTGTCATACATGCTGGTGCTGGCTTTGTGAAGTACTTGAGATCTACATTTAATCATAAGCCACAGACTTATGGCCCCCTATATCGTGTCTAAGAAGGTACATCACTTCTGCAACCCATGACGCTTCCGTATATAACAGAAAAATAACTGTAAATTGTCATCATTCGTGTAGATTTCATTAATAGTGTGAAGTAATCGTAGGGACGTAGATACGTCGTCAATTAAGGGGGAGGGGCGGGGGTGGGGTTACCTAAAAATAAAATTAAAAGGGTCATTCGTCCATCTTCGTGCGTAACTCCCTCTTTTTCATTTACAGTACGATGACCTTTCTGTGGAAAATTAGTTGGGGTAAAGGGGGAGAATGAACCTACCTTTTGGTTAAATTACTGATAGCCATTATCTGATTTCCTAAGGAAGGGAAGGAGGCGTTGGAACACCCCAAACCCTCATCGCCTTATCTTTGGGCTTAAGGAGTAATATAATAGGTTATTAATTTTAAAACTACTGGTACTATTTTCCAACATGCAGCCCACATAACACATATATGTAAGGGAGCCGAGTGCTTCATTTATATACAACTATCTATATTTTACAGATTTATATTGTTTTATTCTTCTTAAATATAAGTATATGCAGTTAAAAATAAACGTTTATACGCGCTCCTATAACACAAAGAGCATACGTTTTTCCATAGGTTTATGGTACTAAGTCATCTTTCGCACCTGCCTAATTGGCGTGTTGGATGCTAGAAGTAAAATCCGAACTTTCTACTCATTTCCCTCGCAGGCTTAAGTTTATGGAATATATGCTTATATTGTGGTCTTGAATTATACGATCCATTATATCTTTAAATTTGCAATTCTTGATTGGATCAGGTTGTGCTGTCGATCCTGTTATTGTAATAATGCCATGTTGCATTCATAATAACAATGGTTTAATGAAAAACAATTAAAGGTCTACTTCTCAACACGTAATTATGCAAAGAGGATAGATGCATCTGATCCAGATCGTGTTCTTTAAAAAAAAAAAAAAACAGGCACGGACTCATTCATGCACCTACACACGCACACATTAGCTGGCGAGGCTTCTCTTTTATGATCATAAAGTGTTGACATGCAATCTGTCACTGCTGTGAAATTTAAACTATCGGTGTGTATGTTATACTTATATTTCTGTTGATCCCTTGTTGTGCACGCCCTAACATAGACTAACACAGACAAACCAAGCTGTGTCGTTTATAACATTGATTCTCGACGTGGGGAATATAGCCCCTTGAGGGAAACAGTTTTGCTTGGCTGCAACAAAAGCATTCTAAATTGGAAGACCATGTACTCGTTTAGATCTGTGGGGCCACAGACAAATCACTATCAGGAAATATGTAATGAGATATATAATAATAGATACAAGCTTCGAAAAATGCTAATTTCACACAGAAATAAATGTTTTTGGTCCTGAAAAGGGAACCCACGAGCGACGAATACCACTGGTTTGTAACGTTGGTGTTTGCTTGCGTTAACCAATCGTAACATAAATGGAATTTTGCTGTCTTATGTTATCTTGCGTTTCCTTTCATTGTTGTAATTATCATGCTATACCATATTTTTCATTTGTGTATGCATCTGACCTGTTATTGTTTGTTTTTTTGAGATACTCAGGAATTGCGAGCGATTAACTCTTGCTTCCTATGTGCAATGTTATTGTTTTTTTGAGCTTTCATTCATGCCTTGGAGACTACAGCTATTATACACACTGTATTTGCACCTTAATCTGACTTCAAGTAATTTATTGCATTTTAGTGCCATCAAATTGTATCCATTAGTTGCAGTACAGTGTGTCCAGCAGATGCTGCTTAATAGATAGCAGCCATTATCTACGCTATCTAATAAAGAACTAAAATTATGTAAGTTTAGCTACCTACTACTTTCGTCGTGTGAGTTACTATTACATAACTTTCATTGTGTAAACTGTCCATAAATTATGTCAACATTTTGTTTTGCTAATTTTTTTACCTCTTTGTCAACAAACTAAACAAAAAAATTCATAGACTCCCACGCGCGTAATGATGTAAAACGCTTTTTTCTCTCTTCCAAAAACATTTTTTTTTTAAATTGCAGAAAAAGAATCATAATTCGCAGGAACAAAATGCAAGAAACTACATTGGTTTTTTTTCCAGATCCTTTTAAAATAATATCTAATTCAAACAATTTAGTTGGTATATAAAAACAGTTGTGCTGTTGTCAACTTTTGCCATCTCCCCCTTATCAACAACTCTTATTTTTTTCTTATTGTTGAAGTAATTTATGCACATCCCCATAAATACGTAAACCTATGTCTTGAATTGTTTAAATTGCCTAATACATAACTTTCCTCGTGTAAGATGTATATTGTGTAACTCTTATGGCACTGTCTAATGCATAAATAACTCTTCTCGTATAAGTTACGTATATAATTGTCATTGTGTTACAGACGCGTCTGTGACGGCAAATGTACGAGTTCGATCCTCGCCACATGCAGTTGTGTATTGAGACTGTTCAGAAAGCAATGACAAACTACTGAACGTATTTATATTTTCTAGAAAATCACTACAGCCCACAAAATGATGGGTTGACGGCTACGTCCTGAAATAGGATATGCTACCAATGTTTTCTTCAATACATATCCCCGTGAGTAAACAGCCAAAATACGTAACTACTTGTGTAAACTGCCTAATTGGTCTACATAACTTTCATTCGGTAAACTACCTAATACTTAACTTTCCTTGTGTAAGATATCTATTACATAACTCTTCTCGTGCAAGTAACATAATACATAGGGCCTATTGTCATTGTGTAAGCTAATACATAACTCCTTCTTTCTCCCTAATACATAACTTTCCTAGTGTAAGATGTATAACACGTAAATCCTTATATAATCTGCCTAATAGGCCTACATAACTTTCATTGTGTATCTCTATTTCCCTAAAGCAATGTTTGATTTATTGCTCTTCCTGGATTGTCCCTAGTTTTTCTTTTCATTTCCGCATCCAGCCTTTATTTTTATCAAAATGAGGAGGGAGGGGTTGATCAGACTGAAACTGAGCGAGTGGTCTGGGCAAACAAGCAGGCAGCAGGCGGAAAACAGCAGTTCCCTTCGTCCCACCGCGGGGTCTGCTAGCAACACTGTATCCCAGGACAGCTGCGCACTGACAGAAATTGACTTTATTTTCTCTTATTGGCAATCCCAGGACAAACTGATAACGACAGGGTCCCAATATGAAAATGAGATCGCATGGAAACCTTGGATTCCTTCTCATATAATATTAACTCTAACTATTCTGTCCGATTGCAGTACTGGTACACGTCGCTATCATAGACAGATTGGGTGCCAAAACGCTGATCTGTCGCATTCCAATCGAGGTACGTCCCAGTCTGAGTCTCGGACTTGCTGAGAACAAGGAAACAAATGTCACTGAAGCATTACTGTGAGTACCAATGTTTTCACGTTACTATATTATCTCAAATACAATTGAAGATCGCTTTTTCTATTGATGTTTTATATCAATAAATAATAATTATTTACTACTTATTTGTAAACATTCATTATTTTTGTATATGGCCTAATATATAAAATATAATATAGTCCCTATGTCTTTTGGTGACATATGACATAGCAGTGTACTGTACGAGCTTTAAATGAAGCATAATAAGATGTGTAACCATCTAGATATCACATAAGCTCAATACTTCAAATCATTTACTTTTTCACACCACAAAACCCGTGTACCAATCTCCCCCTTTTCTATTGGGCAGTAAATGTTTTGTTAGATGTCATCCTGTCCACATAAAAATCTACTCTTGTAATTTGAATTTTACTTTATTTCCCAGCCCACAAATGACATTGTACTTTTGCGCATTTCATACAAGAATATTATATTTAAAAATATACATAGTTAAAATATAGCCAAAGATAGCAGAAATAGAACTACACAGTTAAAATAATGGCATAATTGAAATGTAGCAGTAGCCTACCACCATTAAAGTTGCTAGTGGTTTTCAAAAAACTGCTCTTGGTAGAAATAAAACTTCATGTTGTTAAAATACAGCAAGTTTAAGCTAAAATACAGTTAAAACAAAGTTGGCTGAACTTAGGCCTACCTAATACAATCATTTATATGATTTATTCTTAATATGTGGTGTTGAAAATAACATTAATATATAGTATCCAAAAGTCTAGTAGATATTTTCAATGGTGGTGTATGTTTGTCTTCATGTAAAAACTGTGGAGTTATATAATTGTATCTTTTATTGAGCAGTATATATTCAACATATTGAAATTATAGAGTACAATTCTCATTCTTATCATCTGTAGTCATCATAATTTGACATTATGTTATCTGCACATTTGCTTCTGGAACTGCCAAAGTCAAGGGTCATCTATCAGAAATAATTGTAGGATTGTGACATCTTAGTAAGTCACAAAACTACTGCAACCAAATTTAGCCACACAGTTTTTCAGTCTTCAATTGTTAGTCTTATAATAGTAGATCCAGTGGTGAAAGGTCACAGAATACCAATTTGAAGCATGGCTTTCTTACGCCTTGATACTTCTTTTTTGACTGATTGCCTGTCATTGCTAGGAATTCATGTTTTGATTTGTGTTGAGATAACTGCAAGCCTACATTTGTGCGTCCATGTGGACTGACAACCTGATTTAAACAACTGTGTCCCACCGACAACCTGATTCAAACAACTGATTCATGCCAAAGATGGATGTGTCTGGCCATTGGCGCAAATAAAACGGAGACACACCGCATTTCCATTCTCTGGACTACATTCTGCTGGAAATCTAGTAGGACCATTGCCCTGCTACAATAAAGATCCAGCTGGAGTTTGAGAATGAACACTGAAGAAAAAGAAAACAAGTGAGTTTTCAATAACCCTAATTTGCACAGTTTGGGTTTTTTTTTATTAACCACAAACTGATTGAACTTATGTATCTTGATTATTTTTTTATCCTGCATAGCTAGATATTTTTTAATGGATCCCTGAATCTTTCAAGATGATACATGATATTGTGATGTTCTGCGTGTAAACATTTGTAAAAATGATTTTTTTTTAAAATTTGCATTATTACAATATTTCTCTTCAGTATATTTCATTTAGTTTAGTTTTCTAAAATAAAATATTCAGTATTGGTAGAATTTTAGTTTACTTATGCATTGAATTTATTTGTCAAATAGACTTCCCTCCCACACTCTAAACCACACATAGAGAGAAGGGTATCTCACCTAAAGAAATATTATTATGCAACTTTACCAATATTATTTTACATTTGTACATATTATGCATGTGTGAAATTAATATACTTGAAATATTCAGTAAATATTTGTATCATGGAAAACCTTAAATGGTGTAATAGAGGGTTACGGCTAAACTTAGAACAGGATAATAACGTTCTGCTAATCTTTGGTAATGCACATAAACACACACAAATCTAAATTTCTACCAAAAGGCCTTTATTGAACAAAACATAACGAGTAAAAATTGGCACTGTTGACGTTTTCGTAATTGTTGGGTGGTATAAATCTTTAAGTATAGAAGAGCATAAAGTATGGAAAAACAAGAGGGATAGAGATGAAACTAAACTAAGCAAAAAAATTGGCAGAATATTCTGGGATTTTGTCAAAATAAACAGAAAACTTACAAAACATAACCGGACATCTATGACATAAGAATAATGAACTGCAATGTGTCAAATTAGAGGAGATATCCTTCTCAGCAATACATGGGCGATTCTGATTTATTAACTGAGAAGGATATCATTCGTGTAATTGACATTGGCCAAAGCACTGCTCATATACTTAGTAAAGTCCAGACTCATAATTTTCAGCAGCTGGATGTGTTTAGCAGTAGCAATGTCATTATGACTTTAACACCAGTACATAGAATGCTATAGTGTCGTTATTTATGTTCTATAAACTTGACGAGGATCCTTTCCTTAGTTGCTCAGTACCTGCCATATAATCTCTGTACAAAATGTGAACTACTTTGGAAGATGGTCTTTTCAATAATCTTTTCATATCTGATATGACCTGGAATTTTGATGTGCATGCTCGTAGATAGGAAGGAAACGGGTAGGGGTGACCTCTTTCCCTTCTAGGAAAGTGGAACATGATACTTAGCACTGTGAACTAATATAACAAATATTTTCCATATTATATCCTTGAAATCCAAACCAACTCCCATCTTTCATACAAAAGTTGTACCAAGAGGAACAGGCATCGGTTTGCCTCAAGAGAAACATCAGAGTGGTTCAAAGTCCTAAAAGTGTGTCAGACAGTGCTGCAACCTTTCACCACTTCTGTTTCACATATACACAGAAAACATCATGAAAATGCACAAGATGACCCGCATTATGAACAATTCAACTTCTTAATATTGGCGGCCATGAGATTAGATATTAGATTTTACAGAAATTAGATATGCAGAAAACGCCCTATAGGTCTATAACACATGTTTTATGTAAGTTAAGTTAAACATAGTAAGGCTCAAAATAATTTTCTTAATTGATAAAGCATATCAATAGAAATGGACTCTCACTCACAATAGTCATTGACACAGAACAAGGAGACAATGTCAACAGCTTTGAATATAGTGGCCCACCAAAGACGGATGTGTCACAATATTGGCGCGAATCAGTATCACACACTTTCCATTCTCTGGACTACATCCTGCTGGAAATCTAATAGGACCATTGCCCGGCTACAAGAGAGATCCAGTGGGAGTTTGAGAATGAACGATAAAGAAGAAGGATATCGTGGTAAAACATTAGCATATCTACTTGGTGCGGGCGTAGTATGTTAGTTTGTGATTAACAGTGTATGTATCTGTTGGACACCTAAATTAAAGATAGGCATTTGAAGTGAATTGGGCACACGTCCAGAAGACAGTACCGTAAAATATTTAATTATACGATTGTTTATATGAAATCCGCAGAGAAAAATAAACGGGGAAGACAGAAACATGGAAAAGAGATACCATGAAAACTTGACAGTGAAGGGATTCACATGGAATGAAACTGAGAACATATCCTATGATAAAAGACAAATGGAATACATCGTCTGTGGCTTATGCACCCGAGATATGTAGGCACTATATGGGTTCCAAAGACTTGTTCGATTGTGCTGTTATATGTGCTTTCATGTTTCGGTTAGTCATGAGCAATGTCACTCTAACTTAACCTTACAGTTCTGCCTAAGATGTAAGAGCTATGCGTTGCGATATAATTGATATTTCTAGAAGAATGCAGTAATACAATCATTTGAAAGCTGTTCGTCTGTGTTGTTTTCTGACATCTATTCCCGAATGGATATGTGAGAATAATGTATTGTGTGACATAGCAGTAATAGGTACCAGTCCCAGGATGAACATCAAACCGACATATGAATGAAACAAGCAACGATGTGTAAATGTCAGCTGTCAATTTCACTAGTAGCGAAACGCGATTCCACAGACATTAAGTTAACACAGAATTGCCATGGTATATAGTAGTTTCTGTATGTTTGAGTTTACGATATCCAGTAGTCCACATACTTAGTGTTTTATTGCCAGCACTCGAAAATACTTGTTGATACCTATTGTTATTCCGTCGCTTGTTAGTGGCGCTACAACAAAAGTCAGTCGAGGTGGGCAAGGAACACGATATATGTGATTCACATTGTGTGGCCCACTTTCTGTTGTCAGATCTGTCCGTGTGTGCAGTCGATAATTAAATGAAATAAATTAACAAGCTACGAGTATCTCATATAGGAACAACACCAGGCATTAGCATCTGAACTTCTAAATGTCTGGCAACAGCTTAGAAGTGTTTTATAAAATTGTACATTTGTGGTGCCGTGTGTACAACATATGACTGCTCGGTGTTAAAATGGATAGTGCCTAACAAATCCTACTCGAACTCACTCGTAGTTCATTAAACGATCATTTTTGTATATTCGATGATTTACTGGTGCCTAAAAGTTCAATGATAGTTTAAATCTGTATCATAAGTATGATGTTTCAATATACAGACATCTATTTAGATTTACTCAAGATGTCGGGGGGGGGTGTATGTGTTAGATGGACTGTGATAATATAATAGTGGCATTTGAAGTGCTATAGGTCTGGCAATTCTTAGCCGTGGTATCTAAAGATAAGGTGAATAGTTCACTTTCGAATTTTCCAAACGAGTAAGATATCCAGTTGCAGTTTCAGAATGTGTTTCTCAATATACATGAGTCTTACGGACTGGTCACACTAGTTGATTTAACCCCCCTCCACTCCTTTTCATAGACTCTGTACACAAAGTATAGGGGGGCCTACGCAAAATAACCAATGAATAGTTCAGATCAGACAAGATGAGTGATATAGACTGCAGGACCTTGAGAAAGGTTGTTTTTTTAGGCAACTGATTCGTATATATATCAGAAAGCTATCGGGTGTATTTAATGGCCTGACCTATCGTAATAGACAATTATTTAAAGCGTTTTAATAAATAAACATCATGGCATATTGTTTACTCAAACCGTGATATCTATTACTTTCAATTATCTCTTTTAATAACACGAATAATGTTACATACCATCTCGCTATCGGTATGCCTCTAATACACGAATTGTGTGCGCGCCCTTTGACATGACACTTGGTAAAGAAGTTGATAGAAGTTATCAAGAGACTTAATTGTAGGTAAAAATAAAGTAGCAGTTAAAAAGTCACTAAAGAAAGTCAGATTTAAAATATCAGTCTATCTATTGTCTTTTCTAGAAGTGCTGTTAGGCGTCGTGAGGAGTTGAGGTTTTCTGTATTTGGCCATCTGTGTTGCGCTTGCCATGGTTAGGCCATGTTTTTTTTTAACAATCTCTGGTTGAATCATCCCATCGTGTTCTTGGTCTTCTGCTTGCTTTTTAGCTGTTATTTCTGCTGGTGTATGCCTGGATGTCTGGTTGAGATGGTTCCATTCACATAAGGTGGTCGAACTACTTGATATGTTGTCTCTCTCTATATTGTTTGCATGATATGACATTTACTATATTTCTGATGCCTTCATTTCTCATTCAGTCTCTTCTGGTGACGTTTATAACATTTCTAAGGCATTTCATTTCTCATATTATAATCTTTTTCATGAGTGTTTTTGTCAGGGTAACATAACGGAGTAAAGAGGTTTTCTATTATATGTCGTTTGGTCACCATGTTGATCGATGAGTTTTTTTAAGCATCGGTGACAGTTGGGTATGTTACAGCGTTTGCTTAAAAAGTCACAGAACAAAAAAAAACAACAACAAACGCGGGGGAAAGTCAGAAGGAAAAAAAACGATATTAGTCCTTTCATTGCGTTATTATTTAGTTGCTGGGGGGGGGGGGTGGCGAAAGGGATTCAAATAATAACCATACTGTAACCTTCCCTGCATGTTGTAAGAGGCGACTAAGGAGGTTTTGGAGAATGGAATTAGTTGTCCCGTCTCAAAAAAGGATCAAAGTGTCTTATAAGACATGCTGATGTCGGATGCGTCAAAAGGTGCAGATATAGCAGCCAAGCTTTAACTCAGACACAACGTATTCTGTTCTCTGGGCTGAATCCTGCTAATCTGCAGGGGTTTACTGGAGTGCTTGTTTACTATCACATTTTCCGGATCGTGATTTCTCGCCTTACACGACTTCTCCTCCAGTCGACCCAGCTAGCTGTAAATGGGTACCTGACGCATGAGTTAGGGGAGGTAAAGACAGAAGGGAAAGGAGCTGGCCACTCCACCTAATAGTTGCTACGGCTTAGTGCATTAAGAGTTATCTTCATCTCCGACGGCAGGCTGATGCCATGGGAATTACTTTACCTTACTGGAGAAGTATGACGAGTAGTTCATATCTCAATGACATGTGTCATGTGACGTATTCCTTCCAGAACGTTGTCTTCCCAATGAACTCGCTGAACCTCTCTCTGTCTTGGGCGATGTGGCTTGCATTTTCTAGCGATGTATTCATGTTATCTTTAATGTCGTCTGTCCATCGTCTTCTTGGTCTGCCCTTTATCCTCCTCCCAGGTACTCTTCCCTCCAATATTTGTCTTTCTAAACAGTTATGTCTCTTTATATGACCAAACAGGCGTAGTTTTAACGTAATGAAAATAGCTAATATAATTATAGTCCAATGACATATACGTAATGAAAATAGCTAATTGGATATGTTCTGTGGGCTCTATGATAGAGTGATTAGCTGGTCCCACTTCACGAACCCAACTGCTGTTATCCTTAGCAAGTGAAGATATGCATGGATTTGAGATATTCAATTAGGCTTGATATTTGACAGTCCTCAGATGTATGTGGAGTTAAATCGGAGCTTTGAAAAGCTTGGTGCTGTGTGGACAGGAATTGAGAAAGCCTTGAGCTAAGAGAAAGTAGTCTGACGTCTCATCCCGTTTGTCTGCAGTGTTATAACTCTTTTTAAAAAAATGTTAATTCCTGCATAGATCTGGTCATGTCAGGCTGGGTGATAAAAACTATAGTTTCGCAGGAGCTGGTGTCAATACTCAATACTTGAAAGATGACTTACAAGTAGTTTATCTAACTATTCGCTAAACTCTGTGCTACCTTTCAGCGTCAGGGGTAGAAGAGTTTTCTGGAGACGGTCTTTTTGTGTGCTGCGTATATTGTGGAATGTGTCGCCTCTTTTATTTCGGTGGTCCATCGTCTTCATTGAAGCATATTTTGTGACCTCAACTTGAATACTTACCATGATTCATGATTACACATAGCTCACCAAAGCACAATCTCTTTAGAAAATATTCCTCCTGTATGTTGATTACGTGATTGATCCAACGAAATTAAGATTCGTTAAACATTACATGTATGTTTTCCATCTTGGACCTTCAGAACTCCTGCAGATTAACAGGATGTAATCCTTAGAACATAATGTATTGTGTCATTGTTTACAGCTTAGCTGCATATTTCGGCTAGACACGTCAGACTTTAGTATGGATCCCCTTCACAGATCGTTTACCGTTTCATGTGGCTATTTTTCTTCCTGGGATGTGGTACAGTGGGCAATTCTGCAAAATATGTTATGTGTTTTCTGGAGATTGCCCACAGGGGCACATTTCGGTGTTGCTAACTCCAAATTGAGTACATGTGATTGTTTGCTTCTTTCTTCCAAGCCTGGGAGCGTGTTTTATGTTATATTGAAATGAGCGATAAACTCGGTGCAAGCTGCAGACCTTAATGGCCAACTGGCAGTTTTAAAATTGATTAAAGTAGATCAAAAATTCGATGTCTGGGCAAACAATGTGATGAAAAATGACATCGGGGATTATTGCATATGCTACATTATGTTGTACTGCTTGAAATATTTATGTATAAGAAAGATAACAACAGAGCACAAATGACTGTTGGCTTAATCAAGATATCATTCAAACAAGCATTCTATCTAAAAAAAATCTGCTGTATATATGACATAGATAGTTATGAGTCCCCAGTGTTCTTAATCATGTCCGTGTTAGAATTTAAGAGTTTGCTTTTGTTACGTCTCGAAAACTGGTGACGTAGAAACAATATTGATTATAAATGAGCAGGCATACCTAGGTTTAAACACAAGGAAACAAGTCTTCCCCTGGCGTGACGAATGAGATTGGAGTGTGGTGGCGCCGGTAACAAAACCTAACTTGGCAAGCTTTGATCTCTCTCTTATTAAATTGAACAATGCGTCTTTTGTCTAGGGGAATTGCCGGTTCGCGAGGGTCTTTGAACAAGATAATTTACTCCGGTTGCAGTGGGCTGACGTTAAGCGTTGTATGTCTAGGCATAACAAGGGGCTATAGAAGTGACGGCTGAAACAGTGATTTACGTCTTTGTCGTAACCAAGGCTCTCCCCTAGCGGGCACACTGCTGGATGCTTCTCAATTTTCCATTTTTCTTCTGTCATTGCTATCAGAAAGGAAAGTCGTTGTAGTGGTAAGAGTAAGCTTTCATCTTTCCTACGTGAGACATGTATAGTCAACCAATTATTAGTCTAATATTTCTTAATTGAAACCCACGTGTAAAATAAACGTGATATAAACGTGATATTAGAGTATCGATTAAAATAAACACGTGGGTAGATCTCACATCACGCAATTATAATACGCCAAGAGAAGTGCTTCACATTATAATTACATTAGCATAGGAACGTGTTACTGATACTTGTAGTAAATTCCTTATTTTAAAGAATTCACATTTGAACACAGTTTTTAGGACTACTGGTATATTTTTACTTATACAAACAATATATTTAACTCACTAATATAGTAACTTCTGTTATTGATATCTTAAATATTCTATATTGATAGTAGACCAGTACCTGTGTCTTTGACACATAATAAAAATGATGGTAGATGGGAAATATAAGTTAAAATGACAATAGGAATAGCTAAAAATACTTTCAGTAACATGGGGTAAAATTAACATCGTAACAAACCACAGACTAAATAAAAATAAAAATGATAAAATAATATATCCTACATTAATATATGTTTCTGAAACATGGATAATAAATTTATAACTAGAAGACAATAATTAATTATTTTGAGATGTAAATATATAGAAGAAAGTAGAACTTCAGACACAAAAATTAATGTGACATCCTCCAATTTCACCTCCCACAATATGAAGCAACCTACCGTTCACTAATATAGCCAGCTTGTGTTATTCTGTTCATGCTCATTGGGTCGCTGAAAACGCAGATGTACGGTGCACACTGTATTCCCACCCAGTTTGAGGACCTTGTCACTGCCATAATTTCCATTGTCATGTTACTGGTAGTCACAGTGATACCTCCAATCTCCTCTCTGTAATAGTTTTCCCCACGACACTGCTCATTGAAGGCTCAATAACTAACTACACACTCTAATAACAGAACCGTCATGGCATGTCACCATCTCTTTAACTCTCTTTTATCAATGTCTGCACCTTGGATTCAACATTATTAGGGCACCTCTCCCAATATTCTCTAGATAGTGTTATTGCTACCCGGAGGAAAGTATAACAATCTCTTGTAACACATCCATTTCCACTATGTGTCACACATTCTCCAGTAAGCACACTTAGTATGACTTCCCTAGTACGCCCCATTCACGAATTCTCTTTTTAGTCTACTATCTTTCACACTATGTATTTCAGTATAAAACGTCGTTGGTCCTACATCGGGCATGTCCTACGCGCAGGCAGCTACAGAATACACCACCAATCTCTTGAATGGATACCTACAGGCTAAAGAGCCAGGGGTAGACCAAAGGAAACACTCAGAAAAATAATTAGAGAAAGTAAAACAATCAATATACGCACTATTCAAGAACTTCCCAGAATAGCTTTGAACAGACAAAATTGGAGAGATCTGACCTCCGCCCTGTGCGCTAACTTCAGCGTTAAAGGAAAATGAATGAATGAATTTCAGTATGCAGTGGGTGCTCTTTATCAATGCTGATTTTGCGGTAGGCTCTTGCTCGGCACAACTGTAATCTATCTTCCATGGAAATCAAGAATTGAATTGCTCATACAGATGTGTCACAAGAACGATGCGCATCACCTCATTCTAGATCGTATCCATTAAGCCTGCGTCTGGATGAGTCATAAATTTCAATGCATATTTCATAACAATCAACCAATCCCTGGTATAGAAGAAATAGTAACCTCTGAGCAGCAGTCATTACTTTTATTGCCGAAAAGCTCTTTTCTTGCCCCTGAAATGATGTGATTAACATAATAATTGAAGCTTAAAAAGCATACCACAATATTTCATTGTTATCGTTCTTTCTGGAGTATCCCCACACAAATCAACACTTGGCATTGATGAATTTACACTATGATTGTTGAGAGAACCAAGTTACAGATGCTTTAATCGGATTACCTTATTCGGATTACCTTATTATTTTCCTATTCGATGTAGTACATATTGTTCTTCTTCTTCTGCGTTCGTTCTCAAACTCCTGCAGTTTAGCAGGATGTAGTCCGGAGAACGGAATGGGTTGTGTCATGGTTTACAGCATTGCTGCGATATCTGCGCCTTTCGGTCTGACACATCAGACTTCAGCATGAGTACATATTGTAATTTCTTGACACATATTCTCAATTTCTACTCTGCCTATGCACCAAAATTTGATCAGTATATAACATAGCCTATCCCTGTGATCAATGTAATGAATATGTACTATGATCACTAATAGCACCTGTAATATGTACTATGTACACATTCTATCTAGCTGTCTATAAACCCGTCAGGGTCGTATGGGTACCACATCTAACGCATCAACACACCGAGTCCTCCAGTGAATTATATCTTCAATGATGCAGACGAGTGAGGAAAAATCCAGTCCAGCCCTTGATGCATGTCCATGATTTTGCTGTTCCCCTCTGCTTCTTCTACCTTCGACCGTTCCGTGCAGTATTTTTTTTTACAAGGAATCATGTCGGCGTACATGTCCAAACCAGTGGGCGATAGGTTGAGCTGGTGGTGCCCATTTACACTACAGTTATCGTTACAACGTGATTACGTAGATGTGCATTCTCTTACAGAATGTGTAAACATTAAACACTATTGAAGAACCCTGTGAAAGCACAGGACTTAAGACTTGATGTAGATGCGCAAATACCACCTTTAATAACAACTTTGTCTCTGAAAGCAGGGAGGCAGCAGCCCAATTAACAATAAAGAGGCTGGCTTCGAGTTTCAAATGTTGATTCATTAGATAGTCCAATGGCACTCTATTGTGCGTGTCTTCAGAGTATATTGCCGCAGCGCGTCTCAATCCGTGAGTCGAAACATTCAAATACATCCCGTGCAAAGACAGCTACATTGCACCAGATCTGCTTTGTGGGACAATACGACATTAGAAAACTATTATGAAATTAAGAAAAAGGTTACAGAAATGTGAAAGGACCATAGTATGAATGAAGCAACAACAATTACTGTTGTAAAGATCAAAACTGCACTTTAAAGATAACAAATACATAACCAGATGGCGAGGACCTAAGCAGAAGAACGAATGGTGAAATTGAGGAGCTGACAAACATTCAGTAATAGTCTATTTAACTGAGAAACCGTAGCGGGCATGTAACCCACCGCTACATGATTTCGTTATCAAAGCCTGGTGCAGATCACACAAATGTGCAGGATGATAACCATGCAAAACACAGTTGATAAATTAATGGAAAAGATTGTTGCATGGAAATTGTCTTATCTAGAGAGTAACACGTTGTTACCACCAGTTGCTAAAGATATGTCCTTTACATTTCGAGTTCATGTATTTTACGTGCATCCAAATTGGCGCGTGCCAGTACTTGGTCTTGATCATAACCTGTTTCCAGTATAGAAGACATGTGTACAGAAAATTTAAACATGATCCAAAAGCCGATTTTGATTATTTCCTTTCATTTCGTTGGTTGACCGTGGCTATTTTGGCATGCGACCCCAAGTCTATAAATAGTGACCGACAAAAATCACGACAATGAGTGCTAATTAATTATGTACAGAGGTCTTATAAGTACTGTGGAAGGTCACAACTTGATCCTAAGTAAATTCGGTTGAGAAGCTTTTGTAACTTTTTTAAGGAAAGGGGGGGGTTGTAGTGTTTAAACTAGGCTCTACCTTCAGAAAAAGAGAACGTGACTTTTAGTACTGGCTAATCTGTAGGAGTTGAAACTAGCACTAAAGTAATGGGAAATTTAAAATGTAGGGTAACCCCACCATTGCCCCTTTTAGAAGTTTTCCTGAAAAATAAGGTGATATGATTTCTGTTAAGGTACACTATCCAGGCTGTAGCCACTTGATCACACCACATCTCAAACATATTAGTGTCACTAAGAACATGCTATAACTTGCCAAGATCTAAGATCACGTGAAGCAATGGAGACTTAATTTGACATGCGGATCTAACAAACAGCCAGGGTAACTAATTTGTCTGATCACACATTTCACATTGACAAAGCGGCCTGTGTACATATAAAACAGTACCTTCCTTAGAGATTACCTAGGTGAGCTTATTTAAGTAGTTTTGTTACTGTTACTTAAAAGAGTGTTCCACCTTCAGGCTATAATCCCTACCTACAACCACCAAAATGCAGGCTTCTATTGTTCACTAACATAAATGATTGATAAATGATCACATAAAAGTACAGAGACTACATCTGGCATTTTGGGGAATCAGGAGCATGGTAAGTGTAATAGAAATTTCAAATCATATCAATATTCGCAGGATGTGTAGTACTCAAAAAGGTTTCTACATTTTCATATTCAATACAATCTTAAAGAAAATTGTGTTTTGAGCATGAAAAACGCTCGTAGACCCTTACTGAGAGCACACAATGATGATAATGATAGAACCCATATGGATTAAGAAGCAGTGATGATCAACTTTTAGCTCCATATTGTTTGTGTGAATAAACTATCAAACCATATATATTATCTATTGTCTTTTCTCTGCTTTTGTTGTAAGCCATCGCAGGATTGAATGGACGATTGGTTTTCGGGACATGGTACGTTTTGTCGCTTGATATGCAGTTATATATTATGACGTTTCAGAATGTATGTAACTCCTTCAATCCACCTTCGTCTTCCTCTGTATCATGATGTTTCTATTTTCATGTTGTATGCTTTTGCCGCTGAGTAATAAGGATTCATTCTCATTAAGTGGCCGAACCAGCCCAGTCTCTGTTTTTCAATATATTTGACCACAGATATTGTTCCAACAGTTCTTGTAATCTCCTCATTCCTCACAAGTTCTCTTCGTGTTCTGTTTGCTGATTTTCTTAGACATTTCATATCACACATAGTAATCTTTCTCTCTTGTTCTTTTGTTAGTGTCCATGTCTGATATTGATAACACAATGTTGGTATGAAGATTGAATTTATGATTTGACTTATGGTTTCCATTGAGATAGATTTATGTTTCAAAATTGGCGAAGTTCATAATTCACATAGTTGACATTTTGAATTCTTGTCTCAATCTCTCTTTCCATTCTTCCGTCGTCTGTAAAAATGCTCTTAAGATAATTAAATTCCTGCACTTGTTTCAATAGTTGATCATTTATTTTGTTGTTGATTATATTGGGTTTTCTGCCTATAGTTATTACTACTGTCTTTTATATGTTGATGTTGTGATTGAGTCAGTTTCGTTGAGTAGGTTTATGTGATCTTGCAGTTCTTCATTTGAACTGTGGAGTAGCCACTGGTCGTCAGCAAAGAGTAGTTTAGCTACCTCGTGTGAATGATGGTGGTGTTTTTACTTTTTTTGGTAACATTATCCATATAAATAGTACACAATAATGGTGATATGACACACCCCTGTCTAGCTCTTAATATTACTGAAAACCACTTTGTAAATCCTGTTCCTGTTCTGACTGCACTTTCACTATATTTGTATACGACTCTTACACGGTCTAATGGTCCTTTCATTCCAAATTCATTTAGAATACTCCATATTAATTCTCTATTTATTCAGTCGAAAACTTTCTCATTATCATCTATGAAGGCAATGTTCATTTTGGTCTTTGTATTCTAGTCTTTTCACTAATTTGTCGTAGCGAATATATTGCATCTGTCTTTTCAAAACCCAAACTGTTCTGGGCTAAGCACTGGATCCACAATATTTATTATCCGTTGGTCAAGAATCTTAGCGAACATTTTACCAACATGACTAAACAGAGAGATACCTCTGTATGTGCCACAATCTTGCTTGCTTCCTTTTTTTTCCTTCTATATTAGTACATGATGGCTCTTTCCCAATCTATTTGGACAGCTCTTTCTTTCTAAGCCTCTTCGAGATATGAAGTAAGCAAGTTACTCCAGTCTCTCCAAGGCCCTATATTGCGTCGGTTATAATTCCATCAATTTGCGTCGATTTATTCCTAGGTTTGTTCTTGATAACTTCTCTGACGTCTTGTTCCAGGATTTCAGGTTCTTCTTAGTTTGCATATCTTGGTTTGAATGATGTTATATGTCTCTTTTCTGGTATGTTCAAGAGCTCTTTAAAATATTCTTCCCACCTTTCCCTGATCTTATCCTCATAGGTCTATATGGCTGTCACTTATATATTCTGTTAGTTGAAAAGGTTGGTCTCATTATTGCTATGGCTTATATGGCTCTCTACACACAGTCCGCTAAATTTTTCTCCATACATGATTCAAGATTTTTCCTTTTCTTGTATCATTGCTGTTACAGTCTCTCGTCTTGCTAATATGTACCTTATATAATTCTGTTGTGTTCTTAGCCAGGTCTTGTACTGTTTTTTTTACTGCCTGTTTAACTTCCATTATTTCACCAAGCTGTTATTTTCTTAAGTACTTCTCCTGTATATCTAGTGCCACAGTATTTTGTTAGGCATTCTAGAATGATGTTTTTGAATTTTTGCCATGTTGTTTCTAAGCTATCTTCCTATATGTAGATCTCTGTTATAGCTGCCGTCATATCTGTGTTTATGTTTCCTTGTGTATCTGAGTCGGTCAGTTTTCTTGTATCAATTGTGTTTGTTTCCATTGCTTTTCCGTGTTTCTTGTTATGTGCTGTTTTCCCAAGGTATGGGATTACATGGCGATGGTTTGTAGTTACTGTGGAGTTGGAAATGACCTTGGCATTTCAACATTGTCTTCTTGCCTGTCGTGTCAGTGTGAAATCTATCTGAGCAGTTTGATCCTGATTGTTCTATTTATACCATGTGTGTAGTTTACACGTTTATGCTCGTAGAAACTGTTAGTGATGTAAAGTCTCTTTTGTGTACATTTCTCTATGTCTTGTTCATTGTAATTGCAATCTCTGTTGTTATCTGTAAATGGGCATCGCTGGTTTTCCCACGGTGTTCGTCTCTGCACTACATGACCGTTAAGTCTCCCATCACAAATATATCATTTTGAGAATCTGTCCGATGACATCTGACAGCAAGTCGAAGTATTTGTCTTTTTCTCTGTGGTGTATCCAGAGCGTGTCGGTATGTAGTGCGTAAGTTTGATTATGGAGTCGTATTTTTTATTTTCCCTATAGGTTGCATAACTATTATCCTATCTAATAGGCTGACAAGAGCTGCCTGCGCACAGCGAAAAGGGGTTGCATCATCATACTATCTGATATGAATTATATTTTGTTTATGGTCTTTGCAGTGTCTTGATCGAGAATGAACACCTCCTGCCCCGAATTAGCAAATCAGAACATGACTTTTAGTACTAGGCATGTTTGATGATGTTGTTCCTCCTTCGCAAGCGAAGATGAGCATGACATGAAAAAACATTAAATGCGATGGAAAAAAATATGTATATATATAATAATTAAAATTGGTAATTAACTAATTTAGTTTGTGAGTTCGTAGATGTCCGATTCGTGCACGGAAAGTTATATTGCAGTGCATGCAAGGGTGCTGAAGGTTCGGGGTAGGAATGTACTAGGAATGTAGCCAAAATTTGGGAATACTCCCTTAACTTTTAGTACGAGGAGTATAGCCAAAATGTGAGTAAAATCGCTCCTTTGAAAAAAAAATTTCAGAAGGGCATTATATGCCTCATCAAAAAGGGGAAACTGCACACGAAAGAGTATATGCGCTCATGATAGTAAATGATAATATGTTAACAATAAACTTTTCTGTTAATTATTATACGCTATATTATAGTCCATTAATATGCCGAATTGTTCAGCTATTGGATGTAACAACAGATTTATAGTCCGTTTATAAATTCGTAATCACACATTCAATCGAATATCTCATAAACTGTCTGTTTGCTTAAGAGATCTTTGGCATGCAATATTATATTTTATTTGACGCAATAATACTTTTATCATTTAGTTGATACCTGCTCTGAATATTGGATGTCTGCGATATTCTTTGACGTTTTTGGTCCACTACAAATGAGATTAAATTTTAAATATTATAGTAAACTTGTTACTGTCAAGTAACATTGCATTCAAATGCGTATCGTTTAAGTATACTTAATAGGTGAAATTGCTGTATGTGGTCAATTGTATATGTTGTCACTCCTATGTGCAATAGTAAACGTCACTGCAATACGAATCAGTTAGCTGCTCGGTCACCATTAGACTCCATGGTTTCTTAACTGTGCTTAAATACTGTATTATTTTGTTGCCATTGTATGGTGTGGCAAGACCTATTGGTGTGTTCAACATAAACTTATATTCGGGCATGGGATGACCACTGTAGATAGTTATTTTTTTTATCTACTCGTGACTTTCTAGCTACTCTTCACTGTTGAGCTGCTGCATTTTTTTTCTTTCACAAGATCTTGCGCCTTTTTTTTTTACTATGGAGAGATAGAAACCTCTCTTTCGAGCAGCTTCTTCTTCAAAGTATTTCAGTGAGGTCTTTAACGAGTCTTTGTTGCGCTTATTGTGATCACCGCAAGAAAGTATGCTATTCGTGGATGTGAAAATGATTTGTACTGATGATTTGGATTTACGTAATGAAAAGTTGTTCAAGTGTAGTCTTCATTTGAAACCAGTTGCAAGACGACTGGAAATGTTCTATACAGTGGATTACCATATTTTTCTACGTGTCTCACCACGATATATGCGGTCCCCATATAATGAGACGGTGGCGATAAAGTTGGAAGCATGACACAAAGTTCAACAAGCAGGCGGATGATAATTGTAAAGCAGAAAACTATGTGCATCAGTAGGTTTACAGTATACAGATGTGTTACGGTACGAGGGATAAATTGTGTCAATTATTTCAGGAAAGTTGACAAAAGTAGGAGAGAAGTTAGATGCGAATTGAATAGCAAGGTTAAAATCATTGAAAAACGTTGATGAAACGAGACAGGCACGCCCTTGAAAATCAGCTTGGTACCCTTAAATACTAATATGGATAATTCATTTATTTATATATATTTTTTATATATTTTTTATTGAGGGGTGGGGCTGTGTTATGTTATCGTTCATGCTTTCAGCCATAGTTTTATATCGTTGCCATTCTCCATATCCTTTTTTAATGCGCGTCTCTATGACAATACTTGTGTGTTTACTTATGTCGTTGTTACCTTGGATGTCTCTTAAATATTTGCTGTAAATACATTTGTGATAGGGCCATTATTTGTATTTTTTGTTCACTGTTTGTCCAGTATTTTATTTTAAAAGACGTTAAGGTTGAAACTATCGTGTATATACTATTATTTATATTTTTTACATGCACATACAGTCTGATAATCTGTGCGTTCATTGTAAAGCTGATCGACATTGTGCTTTACGTAAATACTATAGTTATACAGATTTACAACAGTCTCAATTATTATCTATTGTTTATTACTTATTGCCTGAACTGCTGGAAGAAATTATGTTAAAATAGTGACACTGATTGGAGAGTTTTTGGTTACTACTTCTATTGCTTTTAATATTGCTATCAACGCTGCTGTACATATAGACGCATTTTTCCAGTTTTCATAAAAGGGGACCTCCAGTCGGCCAAAATTTCAGTAATCTGTGGCAATTGATAACAGAGCACATCGGTCAATTACATAAAGTTTGAAGTCATAATCAACATCATCAAGTGTCGAAGGTTGGCTAAATCTGATCTCCAACATCCGCCGTCTCTTGGTTTGGTGGCGCACTTCTTTCTTTTTCTTTAAAGCGAAAAGTCTGTGCACTTCGATCGACTGTAACATGTCCATCTCGTGATATTTTCTTTCCACTTGTATCTCTATCTATCTCTTGTTCAACTCTACTCAAGTAAGGTCTTCAACCAGGTGTCAAATCTTTTAATTTATGCAAGATACCTGTTTAATTTTAACATTCTTAGTTTATGGTCGATAATATTGTCGGTAAAAAATTACAAACTTCTCAAATTGTGAAAACACAGTAAAACGTATAGCTTAAAATTCGTTAAACTGCAGCTAAAAGGAAACATATATTCTGCCTTTTTTCAGTATTTGTGTGACACATGTTCTTACGCAAAATAAGCTTTAATCTCTTAACAATTTATGAGAAAATATAAATTTATATTTTCACTCTTTCTTATGCTTATATGGTGACGATGACGACTCACATGATAAATCCTACATTATGTATTTCTTTCATAGACGCGCATACCCTGATAACATACCTTGACTACTACTTAGGGTACTTCTACTTCTGATAGAGTTAAACTTATCCTCTCTTTTCATCCCAATAACTCTGCTGTCTGTAGAATCTTGTTGAAACATTATTGACTTCCCTAGTCTGATTCTCAAACTTGTGCCGTTGCCAAGACTTTCCTCGGGTTGCCTATATACGTCACATTAGTCTTAGCGACATATTGGTCCACAGTCACTATAGGGTTAATGTTCCAAACCATTTTGGCACGGACTCTGGAGATGTTATACCTCCCTATGTAGTAATACATATGCCCCTATATCCGCCCCGTTTCATTTCCTAAGGCCGCTTTCACTATGTTTCACTATTGACATTGTATTACATGTCAATCATGTAACGTCATTTACGTTATCATCTATACACGTTGTGAAAACAAATATGTACGTTAAACAGGCAAAAGACTCGGTGACCGTTTCTGTCGACATCTTCATTCCATTAACCTCAGAACATATACTTCTGTCGCTATACATTTCAATGGCGCTGGTCATAGTGGTGCTCGTGATGTTCAGGTCACTGCCTTAAGATTTTGCACCACATATGATAGTGCTAGGTACGCCCTTGAAAATCACAATATATTGGAGTTTGGTTCCCTTAATCCATTTGGTTAAATGACGATCGTTCATTTATTTAGTGAGGCGGGACCTTTGTTGTGTTGTCGTTCGTGTTGTTTTCATGCATAGTTACTTGTTTCGTTCTCAACCCCCATATTTTTTTAATGCGCGTATATATGACAAAACTTGTGTATCTGTACATCATTGTTATCTTGGATGTCTGCTGTTAAATGTCTGCCGTCTAATGATGTTATGATAGCGACATTATTTGTACTGTTTGTTCACTGTCTTATTTGTTCTTGAAAAAGACCCTAAGGTTGAAACTGTCTTGTATAATGTTACTTGTATTTTTATCCATTCCCTATATTCTGTGCATTCATTGTAAAGTTAATCGATCTTTTTTTTGTGTACGTAAGTACAATTGTAAGCTATAATCACAGTAATCAAAGAGGAAACATTGTTAAAGAGATCTAACATAGAATTACAGATCTACATTATTTAGGAAAAGAAATAAAGGTAATACGAATTTCTTCTAAAAAAATAGGAAATGAAAAGGCAGATCAAAAAGCACAAGGAGGAAGAAATGGAACTAAAGTTAACGTGCAGTTAAACAACAATGAAATTGAAAGTACAATTAAAGACATTATCAAGAATGGGTAGAGAAATAAAAAGAAATAGAAAAGTTATACATTCATTTAAATTAATGAAATATCCTAAAAAATAAAAGCAAAATATACAGGGACTAAAAAAATTCCCATAAACCAAAATTATTTAAAACTTAGGCTAAGATCAACCAAATTTAGTAGACCCGAATATGCCAAAAATGTAATCAGTTTAATAATGAACATTTTCTCATGAATTGTCAAAATATACTAAAGAAATAACTAATCGTATTGAATAAATCACAAATAAATATAGAGAATTATATAAGGAAAAACGTTACAGAGAACTTAAAAGACTAACATAGTTGTGATATTTAAGCCAAAAAAGATATATAGATCAATAAATAAAATAAGAACACACCCTGATATAACCAAACATATCTTACAAAGGTTGAAAAGGGTATACCCTTCATAATAGATCTTACAAAAGGAGAAGAAGAAATCTTTATAATTGATTAAACTCTACATTTGTTTGGTATAATAGACGCCTTGATATGGCTTCACACGACTATTCAGCATGTTTTGAAATGTGAGGTTGCAACTTTTCTAGGTTGCTGGTTTCGGATTTAGTAGTTACCATGTTAGACGGGGTGAAAATAAACGCTTTTTTCTAATCCTTTGAAATTCCAAGTATTGTTTTCTGTGCTCGTGGGAAGTGCATATAGTAATTTTAAATAATTCTGGCGGGCCAGTAAAAATGGCAAGACGTGATTTGGCCCGCGTGCTGTATTTTGACCAACATTAGATAGCTAGTATGTTATTTATTGTTATCTAATATATTCGTACAAAATACAAAGACTAAGCTGAAAGTTTACAGAGCAGTGGTACTTCCAGTGCTGCTATACGCTAGTGAAACATGGACTGTGTATAGACGTCATGTGGAAAAACTCAATCATTTTCATACAAATTGTCTCAGAAAAGTTATGAACATCAGATTGCAAGACAAGATTCCAGATACCACTGTCCTTGATAGAGATGGTATCCCAAGCATTGACACGATCCTGATGCAGACACAGATTCGTTGGGCAGGTCATTTGGTGCGCATGCCAGACCATCGTCTGCCAAAGATACTTCTCTATGGTGAGCTAGAGAAGGGTATACGATCTCAAGGTGGCCAAAGGAAGCGCTACAAGGACTCGTTAAAGGACTCACTAAAAGCCTTTGAAATAGACCACGATACATGGGAAGAACTTGCACAAAATAGATCTACATGGCGTTCTAAAATAAAAAAGAGAGCATCATCTTGTGAAAAGAAGATAAATGCAGCAGCTCAACAGCGGAGATCAGCTAGAAAGTCACGGATAGACCAAGATCCGTCTACAGTCGTTATTCCATGTCCAAACTGCCCAAGGATATTTACAGCTCGAATAGGGCTCATTAGCCATCTACGAACTCATAATCAAGGACATAACTAAAATTGAATTTTCAAAAGTGGATGTAACAAGTGGTCACCATCACTTGTGATGGACGAACAACAACAATTCGTACAAGATAGCTAGTATGTTATTAAATATGTTTTTGTGTGTGTTCAAATAGGCACAATGAAACCACTTCACTCCTTCAGCTGGCATCACACTCAGTGTACAACGGATTCAACAACGATTTCTTTGGGCCTCTCAATCAGGTGGCTTCCAACATCAATGCTCTCAGTGTGTTTGGTCAGTTGGACAACTCAAACATGCTCACCCGAGCAGCCGCCAGGGTGACAATTCTGGACACTCTTAAATATATACCTTTGCGAGATGAGGTAAGCTTTTGTATCATTTTGTTGTTGTTCTTGGTTTGTCTAAACGTTGTATTCTAATCTTGTCTACTTATACAGTGTACTATCAAAGTGATATCCTCTCTCAGTAAAAGCAAACATAAATTATAAATTCTAAGACTATTGTCTGTCTTTTCTCCAGCCACTAGTTCAGAAAAATGTCTTGGGAGTCTCGTTTCATGTCGCGCCGTGTGTTGTCAAAGTTGTAGTATTTATTACGTTTTCAGTTTGCCTCAGTCTCCTTCCGGTATGATGTATAATCTTCTAATAAGTGTTTCTCACACTAATTCATTCTTTCATTCCATTTGTTATAGATTTAATAGACCAACCCTCCCCATACTTATTCTTCTTATTTCCTATTCTCCGTTAGTGTGCACAGTAAACAATGATTCAAATTTTAAGAATTATTTGCTGCTCTCAATATCAAATTTAACTCCATATACACATATTACAAGGTTGACGAAGTAAATATACACTAAAAAAATATTAAAATAAGTCATTTGTATCATGCCTTATATTAATAATAAAACAGTAAAGTTATATAGCAATACTACATTTGTTCTTATGAACATATATTATTTAAAGAATGAAATGTCAGTGTGTGTGTTGATTTGCGCATATGAACTTGAAAATTAAGAAATTGGCACATTGAATGCAAAATGTTGACCAACGCTAGCTTTTATCATTTTGCTCATTTAATTGGTTATAGCGTCTGCTAAAGCTTCCTTGTCCTTTATTGCCACTTGACCCTTCAGCGCCTATTGAAGTTTCTCATTGCTACTTGGGGGACGATATCACATACTTGAGAAACCTTGTTTTAATTTTAGAAATTACATAGTCTTCAGTCTCATAGAACGATCAGGTACTTTATTTCAAGGCGTAGTGCGGATTGACTGATCTCCATAAAAAATATTGGCGAAGCGATACTGTTACACATACCATCATTATCTGACATATTCTTTCCAGAACGTGGTCTTCCTTATGGGTTCTCTGAACACTCCGCGATTCTGGGCGAGTTGACCTGACATGTTTAAACAATCTAATATAGCACTGCGCCATCGTCGTCTTAGGAGCCCTCACTCACGTTGCCGTTAACTCTGCCTTTATACATTAATCTTTCCATGCTGTTATGTATAACCAAAAAAGTTCAGCTTTCTTGTTATGATGTCATTAAGGCTTCAGCCCTCTTCGATGTTTATTGATCTTCTTGATTTTATTTTTACACATACAGGAACGTGATATTCAAATTTCTTTCACAGAACCGCTGTTGTTGCACGTTGTTATATAGTGCTATTATCTATGTCTGTGCACCACATTTGTCGTATATAATTCATATTGTATTAACAATGTCTAATTATACACATTGAACATATTGCTGCCACATCGATTCCCACATATAAAATTGTAACTTTTGGATGTGTGCCGCACTGTCGACGTTCTTTCTCAAAATACCAACCTCTTCAGATGGATTGCGTATGTGCTCCAGTCTCCGGATTCACGAAGTGCAACAGTTGATTCACATTTTCGTGTCTTATGCGATCTAGTGTTCCGACTGCATCATATGCGCTCCATTTATCTGATATCCCAGTACTTCGTGGATGATTTCGGTCGTTTACAATAGGCAGTAAAGTTGAGGGTACAGGAATCATAAAACATGTACCTGTCTCATGACGAATCTCACTGAAGACTAACTGCACTAGAAAGTGAAGACCGATAGAAGGTTCCTAAAGTAATTGTACACGCACATTTTTCGTTCCAATGAGCAGTTGTAATTTATTGTAATTCCAAATTATACAATTCACTAAGCAAACAAAAAATCAATGAGACATGGTACCAAATGATACTCAAACACAGAGCTCGAGCGTTTACAATGCAGTGACGTATATAATGATATTATAGCAAACACATAGACCCGTTCGACCATTTATTCAGTTTAGATATCTACAAATAATAATGGTTGAACTATTTTACAAAACAGTACATATTCTAAGAATACCATCCTTAATAAATGGAGTCTTAGTAGCCTACTCTCTGCATCCTACTAACACTGGAAGGTACCCATTTGTGAAAACAATGACATTATCACCTTTGAGCTTATCATATATCTGTTAATTAATGCCCATACCCGCCTTACCATTGTACTAGTCTCTATATTAAATAGCAATTATAACGTTGTAGATGTATTTGATTATGGTACTCTTTATGACATTTAGTATTATCATATACTGGTGTCCCTTCAGATCAAACGTACTTCCGATGACAGGACCGTAGATATGATGATGCAAGACATGAGGGGAAAAGCTGATTACTCATTTATAGAGAAACCTCTCCTAAAAATATTTCAGTTGTAAATGGAGAAACAAGGGGAGAGGTTTAGCGTCATTTGTATTGCTTATTGTTATATGTACTATTTAGATAAGGAGGAAGATTGAATCCATCAACCCAACTCCCATATATATATACGGTACTGTCCAATAGTAATCTTAACACAATGTTTTCTTCATTCTAAAATCTCTGCCAGTTAGCATGATGAAGTTCAAAGAACGTAATGCGTAGAATAATGGTTTACACCTTGGCTGCGATATATGCGCTATCTGCCGACGTATCAACTTCAGAATAATATATTTGGGTCACATATTTTTTAAATGAGCTAATATGTTTTAAATGATAAAATCATTGAATTTACAATTGGTTTTTAATCTTGATATATCCGTCTGTGCTTCTCATCTGATGTCGACAGTTAAATAAAAAATCATGGGTTCTTTTTTCGAAATTATATCACCACTTGAAAGAAGGACAAGTCTGCTCTGCCATGAAGAGTGAACATGCTTAGTTCAAGCGTGACGTACGCACGTGCAGAATGTAAGGTGACGCATAACAAGTGCCACATTCACTCAAATCATAAAGTTGTAGCGCTCTGTATAAAATAAAGAATGATAAATCGAGTGTAACTATAATACGAGGTGTGTGTGCGCGTGAACAAAGGTTACATTCAGTGGAACAGGAACATCTAGGTATTTAAGTCTTCGAAAATACTAAATTTAAGATTCAGAATCGCCCTCATAATGTCGGAGACCGAAAGGGGGGCAAAGAAAGCAGCACTGTTTACCTTCCATCCATGCCGTAGGAGGCGACAAAGGAAGTTATGGAGTGGAGTTGGTTGTACCATCCCGTATATGGATCATGATGATGATGATGTTGTTGTTCCTCCTTCGCAAGCGAAGATGAGCGAATAACTAATTTGGTTTGTGAGTTCGTAGATGCCCGATGAGTCCGATTTGTGCACGGAAAGTTCTATTGCAGTGCATGCAGGAGTGCTGAAGGTTCGGGGTAGAAGAATTTTCGGATTTGTCCTTCCGCTTCTAAATATGGATCATAGTGACCCAAAAGCAATAATGAAGTTAGATGTGTCAGGTCGAAAGGGACAAGATACAATGAATTCCGTACTCCGGAATACATCGTGCTTGTCTGTATGAATGTGAGAACTAAAATAAGAAGGAATCAGAAATACATTTTTCGTCTTCGGCATTGATTCTCAAACTCCCGCTGGACTTCTCTTGTAGCAGGACAATGGTAGTACTAGATTTCCAGCAGGATGTAGTTCAGAAAATGGAAATTTATTGTGTCATTATTTTATTTGCGCCATTGGTCCGTAACAACCGTCTTCGGTGGGAGAAATACGTTTAACAACTCGTTACTACCACAGCACCATCCATTAGTCAGTCTGTGGTATTGCTAAAGGGAGAAAAGGTACAGGGGGACAGGATCAATCTTCGTTAACTGGCAAATTAGTTCCTCGAAGAGAGATTTTCAAGTGAAAGAAGTCTAGGAGAATCAACTGGCACAGACCATTATTACGGTAGAAAATCTTTATTGGGCGGGAAGGAAGAAACACACTAACTATCCATTACAAAGATCTGGCTATATATTCTTATTCTCTGCCCACTATATGTGTGTTGAGAGAGAGAGAGAGAGAGAGAGATAGGACGATAGCTCAAATAAATTCAAGAGTAACGAAAATACGGTCATCGACCATGTTTGTCAGAATGTTCATACGTGGCATGCAAGAAATTGATCTACTACAGCGTTAAATATCACAGTGCTCTGTTATGTGAATGGTTTTTTTGTTTTTTTTTAAAGGGAAATGTGACTTATTGAGAGGAGGCTAGATTTCTCATTCTCATCTGTGTGATTTAGTTCGATCTCACGTAAAACTGTTTACAACAACAGTGGACACGAACATTTGTTTAAAACTATGGCGTTTTTACGCATCTACACGGTGTTTTATTTCACCATTTACCACCATCATCGGTGCGCTTAAACAATTCCTTTCACTGAATTTTGCTTCAAATAAGTGCTTGACAATCATCACGAAGAATATGTATTAGCCAGTGGTAAACAAATCCCAGTAGCCACTTTATTGCAGTGCACATCACATAGAAACAGGTTGATTGGTGATGGTTAGGGGATTATGGCTACTTTTTAAGTGAGGAACATCCCCATCAACCATGGACACAGGTCAACCATGGTTATTTCAGGGCGCGTGTTTTTGTAAGGATATGATTATTAGGTCACCCACAAATTAACGTTAATAATACTCAATTTGTTGCCGTGTTACTGGTTTTTAAACCAGTGTTGCCAGATCGTTGGAACTGCTTATGCCGAAATTGTTGGTCATACTATTGGCCAAATTTCAAAATTGTGTATAAACTTCAGAAAATATAATGAATTTTCTGGAATGTTACCTTTTTACAATTATCAACGTTCGTTCATTGCACATTGACAACTATATGTTATTGCTAACTCAATTTTAGTTCTTTTAATCAGAGTCCGAGCTATATCTAGACATGAAAGCAATGAGTGTACTTAAACTTTTTTATACATTCTCAAATTCTACATTTTACTCTTCACTGTGTAATAGCTAAATTTTCTGTTAAATTAAAGTTTCAACTATTATTTATTGTTTTTTGCTAGCAGAAAAATATGTATGTTCTTATTGTTTGCTGTATCAGGTCTCACTATAGTAACAAAACTTCCACTTAGGCATAATAAGAAAAGTAGAGTATCAAGCACATGTTTATAACATCTATTCATTCTACATTAATACACGAGTGGAATAGACAGTGTTTATAAATCTGCCACACAATTTCTAACCAAATGTGAACAATAAAATAAGAGAAAGTAAGTTTTTTTTAAAAGACATAAATAAATTTATTAATAGCAGCGTTTAATATGGTCAATATGGCACCACGTATTAAACGTTGCAAACTTAAGCAAGCGTTGTTATACGCACTATAGTCTCGTGAATACTCACTTTTACTTAGTGTGGACGACGATTTTTAATTTGCAAATTGGGAGGGAGAATGAAATGTAAATAAATCCATATAACTAAATGTTGACATTAATAATTGTGTGTAAATGGTGAGCACGACAAGTTTGCCATCACAAACAATGCAGACTTTTATCTATTTGTTGGAAGAAAATATATCTGTACGAAATGTGATTAATAGTGGAAAGGGAAATGTCATACTATTTTACAGATAGCTTAAATTTTCTGCAGACGAAAGTGGATACGTGTAAGAATAGAGAGAGATAGTGTTTCGGTATAGGAAATTGCATATTGATTGCTCCAGACGTTATGATTGGAATTTAAACATTCTTCCAGTTTGACTGATCACGTCCTCTCACCCTCCTGTACTCCTTGACGTTTTGCTAACATTGATAGTTTTCCTACTCTGAAGTTAGATATTCAGCTTGTACTCTGTTGTATTTGCTGTCAAATATTTCAACATATTATTCGAAAGTTTAAATCTGAGGACTAAGATAGGCTGTCACGTTAACAATAATTATTATGAAGACGGCACGTGGTACGAGAGTTGCTGTGACTGGGGTTAGGGCACTGGCTTCCAATTTCGTTTATCTGAGATAACTTGAAATATTTATTTTAATACGAAAATATGAAATATTCAGTTTAACTTGAAATATTTGTAAAAGCACTAACGACTCATGGGCCTAAAGAAACGAATACCAGATGTTTTGAGAAAGTAAACACGATATGCGTGATGCTGATCACAGTATATGTCGCTTGTTAATGAAAAATACAGGTCATACACATTTCCCAATATGCTTTTCAGGCGTGGTAAAGGAAACGTTACTACGGTTTGGCGTCTTATGTCTTTAAAAAGCCATTAATTCCCAAGCATACATAGTCTGACATTGTTTTACTATCAAACCTTGCATGTTTAGTGGTAGCAAAGAAAGTACCAGGCTTACATAAAAATAAAGAAAATGCAATCCTCTTATATTAAGACACGCCTATTTAAACCGCCGACATTAGTTCATTTTAGTTATATATCTGACTATATGAGTGGTACAAAAGAATATGCGTTGCTCTAGTGCATTGTCTTCAGTGTTCATTCTCAAACTCCTGGATCGCTCTTGTAGCAGGACAATGGTCTTACTAGACTTCCAACAGGATGTACTCCAGAGACTGGAAATGCGTTGTGTCGTCGTTTTATTTTCGCCCGACACATCCGTCTTCTGCGGGCTCTCGTGTAATGGTAGGGTTAGGAGATAACCAAGATTTAAAAGTGTACACGCGCTCAGTCCTTCCCATATATTCCTTCCGTCCATATTATCGTTATATTGTGGATACAGAGACACAAACCTACCTCTCCCAAGAGATTGAGGATGCCTTCCAAGAAAAGAAAATGGTACTAGCAGCATGGATAGACCGCAGGAAAGCATTTGATAAGGTCTGGAAAGAAGGGCTCCTAAAGAAATTGCTAAATTGCAGGGTTAGATCAAGAATGTACAAATGGGTAAAAGCATACCTGCAGAATAGAAGAGCCAGGGTACAATTAGATGGTCGCAAGAGCAAGAAAGTTCTACTGCGTCATGGAGTACCCCAGGGAGGAGTCCTGTCACCCACACTTTTCTTGGTTTACATCAATGACCTAGTTGCTGAACTACCACACGGGATCAAAGTGGCAATGTATGCTGACGATCTGGTGCACGGAAGAACATGCAACAGTGGCCACTAAACAAATACAAAAAACTATCGATTCTCTAACCTTATGGGCAAATAGATGGTGCGTCAGCATTAACACAGATGAGTGCAGCACTACACTCTTTACCCTCTCACCAAAACAAAAAGCTGGTCATATCAAGATAGATGGAGAGCTCTTGAAAGAAGACAAACAACCCACATACCTCGGAGTTACTTTTGATGAACAGCTGACACAGCAACAACAAAAGCCAGGAGAAAGTTAGCTATCCTGAGAAAACTAAGTGGAGCCACATGGGGAGCCAGTGGGAATATACTTAGTAAAGTTTACCAGCAAGGCATAAGACCACACCTGGAATATGGTTCAGCTGCGTGGTGTCCTGCATCAAACACCACATTACAAGATCTAGATAAAGTGCAAAACCAGGAACTTAGAATAATGTTGGGAGCAATGAAATCAACACCCATAGCAGAGATGTAGAAAATGGGAAGAATGCAAACACTTGGCGAACGAAGAGACACAAAAGTACTAATTCAAGCAGAAAAGTTTCAGTGTATGCCAAGTCATCCAATGAAGGAAACATTCCAAAATCTAGCAATGGGGCGACTGAAAAGGAGCAGCTTTATCCATCAAGCTAAACGACTCCGTAGACAACTTACAGACCTACCTAAAGTTGACAGCCCCTTAAGGTCTGTACCAGAACAAACCCCGTGGAGTGAAAGCCATGGAATGCCAATATATATTCAGACCAATGTGAAAGGAATACTAAGCGAGGACGAACAGAACAGTGTGCAGCGAATGACAGTGGCCCTCAGTTTCCTGGAGGTGGAATATCCACAAGATATATGGGTCAGAGTGTACACAGATGGGTCAGCACAGAATGCTGTGAGGAATGGAGGTGCAGGTGTATATATAGAATATCCACACAAGCCTAGAGATACAATCAGAACACCGACAGGAAAATTCTGCAATAATTATGATGCAGAAATCCAGGCAATTAGTGTGGCAGCTAAAAAAAACTGCTGAACTCCAACTCTGGTCTTCAGCCTGTGGTATTCCTGACAGATGCAAGGTCAGTGCTTCAAGCTCTTCAGTCTGGAAAACTAACAGACTTGAAAAAACTACTTAGCGAATTGTCTTACGAGTATAGGGTAACCATGCAATGGATACCCTCTCACTGTGGAATACCAGGAAATGAAAAAGCAGACCAACTGGCTAAGGAAGGTGCTGCCGAAGACCAACCAGATATACTAATCACCTACCATCAGAAAAAACAGATGATCAAATCAATAAGAAAGCCATAAATACCAACACAAGATGACTATCACATTATGAACAGATCAGAACAAGTTATAATTCTACGTCTCAGAACAGGACACAACCGACTCCGCAGTCACATGTATACAAAGTTCAAGATTGGCAACACGGCCATGTGGACAGGCAGCACAGAGTGCCAAACATATACTTCAAGAGTGTTCTGAGCATGAAACGCTGAGGCAGACATATTGGCCAGAGGAAACAACACTGGAATCAAAGCTGCTCTATGGGACACTGTATGAGCTACAAAAGACAGTGAGTTTTATTAAGGAGACAGAATTACAGATATAGACATGTTTCAAGTGAACGAAAGAAGAAGTTATGTCCGTAAGCTCATGAAGTCGAAAGCAGTGAGCCAGTTTTTGTGATAAAGGCAGATCTATTGATTACACGCCAAATGATAAAATGCTAAAATAAAATTACAACCATAACGACATTTGAAAGCTCGAGAACAAGCTTTCAACTGTCTTCCAGCAGCAGGTTGTGGGGAAAGGTAAAGACAGAATTATAGAATACCATAATGCTCAGGTGCAAAAAATGTGGATATAAGCTCAAACTTGGATGTGTTCACGATGCCGGTGGACGAAACATCGGCTAAGAGGGCGAACTAACCCTAGTCCAACATGTGCTGTTCTAGCAATTTCCTATACAAAGAACCGGGCTCACAGTCGAGATATTTATCAGTGCCGAAGACACAAGGAGCAATGGTGTCTAACTGCACGAGACAAGTTCACTGGCAACAGAACACCCCATACTCGTCGACCAAGTCTAAATCCCTGCTTACCATCTCCTCGGAAATTGACATTCAGAAACACGCTTTGCCTGCAAAGTCCAAGGGTACAGTATCACCGTCTCGGCGTGGAACATATACTAACTAGTTTTCCTGGATACAGATGGGAAGGCTGTCATAATGAAATATGGTTGGAGTTCACCTGAAACAAATACATGCCGAAATTCTGATGCGCTTGGCCGAAGGAGCAAAGAACGCAACTCCGCTGTAAACCAGCAGCACAACGTACTTCACGCTCCTCGGCGGAAATCACACAATTTGTGCTAGTTTTTAGAGCGTGAATCCATAAGATAATCATATGACCATGACAAGTAATGGAGGATCAGTTCAGATAAACCTGTCATCACTACCGCCATTGTTTTCCTTGTGTGTCTGGGATGCCATGCCTGCCATTGTAAGACAAACCCGTTTTCTTTAAAGTTGTTGGTCAGGTTTCTACACACTTTGATGTGAAATGTTTTCAATGTGCTACACATATGTAATAAAGCACCGCAAGTTATTGATAGCATACCATATACAGCGCTTCGTGATCAACACAACAGTTTTTATTGCAGTCATTTCTATGTCTAATTTGCTACGTTCAGTAGCTTGTTATTACTTACTGAATGGTCTGGATGACCAACTCCCTTCTACTTGGCCGTACAAGACACGATTTCTGCCTCTCAGCCGGGCACAGTAAGGTAAAGGTGGCCCTATATCATATCACGCGTCGGGGTTTTAAGATATATTATATCTCAAAGCACTAATAAAAATATTTCTTTAAGGTGTGTTGGTGGGTGGGGGAGGGAGGAAGAGGGGTGTTTGTGCTCATCATCGCTATGTTTATTTTCCTGTTTGTATAATTGGGTCTGCATTTGAGTGAACATCCTGCGGGACAAACATATAACGTTGTGATGACAACTAGTGCACTATCAACAGAGCTAGTCGCATTTAATGCATTCAACGAACTTAAATAGAAGTACACTGTATTGTTATAATCTCTGTATAAGTTCATGAACAACTACAGTTGTAATATCTTGAGTGGTTTTTTTTTAAACATGATATTTATGTCACCCTGGTTGCAAAAATAAACAACTTCCAGAAACAAAGACCAAAAACTAGTACACAAATAGCCAATATTTGAACAAAACATTTATAACCACTTGCATATATTGTCAGAATTCCAAATAAAAACATTAATATCTAGCTAGCAACGTTAGTTTACACTTGGGAAATGTAACACTCTAAATTACATGAACAAAACGAGGTTATTGGCGAAAGACTGGCCTCCGAAAGAGAAAGCAAATTAATAACAATTCCATATAAGATGGAAATGGGCCACCAATAAATTCAAATACTTGCTTATAAATTCAAGAAGGTGTTTGAAGCTTTAATAGCTTATGTGGACGGTGAAAAAGCAGACAGGTACTTCAAAGAACAACAGGAGTACACATACATCACAACAATAACATACGCAATATATACCCAAGTATTAAGAAGGCTTAACAAAGTGCGTATTTTTTAAACCAGTTGTTTTCTTCTAATTTATTCTTCTGCATTCGTTCTCTGTAAGTCAGTAGTTGTTTGTATTTAAAGTGTTCTCTAAACTATTGCTATAGTGCGTTTCAAAATACATGCCCCAAAATAATGTGTAACTCCGCAACTACTTTACAGATATGCATGAAATGTTCAGAAGTGTTTTAAAAACATAGCGACATAATTTAGAAATATTTACATCACAATTGAACCAAAAATGTACGATTTGTCTATATAATGTATGTACACAAATAATAAAGATGTTTGTGTTAAAAATAATGAAGCTACCGTACATAACCATTTGGTGTGGAATTTGAAATACAACGAAACCTGTTTGTGTCTAGATCACTGGAAGACTTGTGTCTGTACATATAAGCCTTAGAATCTTTTTTGATAAATTACTGTAAAATTAATTTCTTCTGTCACTATAGTAGTCACACATTCACAAACATCAAAGGAATATGCCGCCCCGTGCAAATGGCAACACCCAGTGAAATGAAATTGATAAATTCCTTATGCCTCAATATTTAAACTGCTATGCAAAATCTCATTAAATTCCGCTTACTGGTTATGGATATATTAAAGGCAATGTGGGGGCAACTATTTTGAAATGCACTTATAGTTAGCAAAATAGTCAGGAAGAATTGTCATTTTTTACAGCGTGGCTGTGATTTTCGGCTCCATAATCTTCAGTGTCCTTTGTGGGTCACTTTGACCTAGGGTTGACACTAGACTTCACCCCAAATTTCCTTAGTCTTCTCTTACGACATGCATGTAACGTCATGGTTGCTATTCTGCTTCCCTTGACCAGTAGTACAACTGGCAAATGTGTACTGTTTGATTAGTTTCAGACTAAATAGAAGATAAAAACTCCGTGTGTTGCCGGAGACCACAATAGGAACAAAGAGTTTCGACACTGTTACCTGTCATGCGTGTCTTTGGAGGCGACTAAGTTCAGGTTGGTGTTGGGGTTGACTACCATTCCATAGATGGCTAAATTGACACAGAAGCCAACCTGAAATCGGATGCATCGAAATACGCAGGCGTTGCAGTCAAGCTGTAAACAATGGCACAACGCATTCCATTCTCCAGGCTACACCCTGCTAATCTGCAAGTTTAATGTGTCTATTTTTGTTAGTTATTTATTTTGTTCTATTTGAAATGTATACTAGAGAGTGATACCATATCCAACTTGGATTAATAATATAGACGCCACTGTGTTGCCGGACACAGAAAGAAATCAACAGTGCTATCTGCCAAGTATGTCGTGAGAGGCGACTTATGACGTTGTGGGGTGGAGTTGGCTGTCCCATACCATATAGAGTGAAAGTGACCCAGAAGTCATGCTGAAGTCGAATTTATCAAGCCAAAAATGCAAATATGGCTTGTAGAGTTGTAAACCATGACAACGCATTCTATTCTCCGGACTACACCTGCTGATCTGATGGAGTTTGAGAACGACCGCAAAAAAAAGGAACAGATACACACAGCATTTATTGTATCATGTTCTGAAAGAACACAGTGGGTCAATGCGTTTTAGTAACCAACAATACTTTTTTATTTCAAATTTGTCCTGGATTTTTATGCACTGTCATTAAAACAGTATTGTCTCAGTCTAATGACTAATCGATATAATTCCCTTGTTTGGTGCTGCAGTCCGTATATACGTCGTGGTTTATATACTATCATCTACTACCAGAGTTGAACACCTGTCTATGACAGAAAATCGATAAGTAATGGCTGCAGTAAAACTGTAATCCGACAGTCGAAACACAAGTACTGCGCACTACATATTGCAACCACTGTTATCTATTTATCAGATGTAGTCCCATTTTCTTTGCTCTAGTTGGGAGTCTCCAAGTGGTCATTTGCAATTCAATGTTTCTTGTTCTGTGTTTGTGTGGTACTTGAGAAAGGTCCCAGTTGGACAGGAACGTGAAAAAGGCATTGCTCTTTTTTTAAATTGCTAGTTATTTACTTTTAACATTGATAGTTAGGCTTTAATAGTAAACTTTGTACTTTGTGTAGTATTTATCTGTATGTTAGGGACCTGAAAAGGGGATAAAGAATAGTAGGACTGCCAGTTGCAGTGCATGTCATAAAGGGTGATTGACTACGAAGGGTGGTTGTAAAGTTGACCACCTCACGTCATGATCTCTGTTTTTTTTAATCCTGCTGAAGATCCGTGTGCAGTTGACAGCATAGTTTCTTAAATTCAGCGTGTACCTTACTTATTGTTAGGTAAACTCTTGTTTTTTTTCTCTTTTTTTAATTCAAGTTATTGACGAGAAGCAGTTTGTTATCAAACAGCAACATTGAGCTTATTGAATAACTCAATTGTCCACAGCATTACGTGGATATACTGTCCTGGTCATGCTGGGGTAAGAGGAAACGAGAGGGCCGACTTATTGGCAAGCATTGCTGCAGTAGACTGCACAACGCTGAGAGGAGATAAAGCAAACTTGATCAAGGCAGTAATAAATTCATTGGAAGATATAGATAATGTCAATGAGGCTGAGAACGTACACATACAGAGAATGTCATAAGTGGGAGTATCTAGAGGGGAGGGAGGAAAGGAAAAGTAATTTTTTTATAAGGCCCCGAAGATCACGCAATAAACCTCTGACCGGGACTCTTGAGTCTACATACACTGTGATGGCTGCTGGAACGGAGGGCGGAGCAGTTATGGGAATGCCCCACGTGCTGTGATGCTAATTTCTAATCAAGAAGTAACAACAGGCAAGATTGAAGGCAACAGAGACAGCGCGACAACGTGAGAAAATAGACAGTGTGTTAACCAGGCACGGCAGGGAAACAACAGCGATCTTGATGCATAATACTGGAGATAGAGAGTTGTGGAGAGCCATTATCGCCTGCGCCAGCCGGCATGGCAGATAATGATGATGATTATCAAACATATATGTAAACCTGTGGGTTCTGAACATGACAGTCTACAATATAAGGCCTACTTGCTAATTGGACAACATTGCCTTCTTAATGATTCATTCGACTAATCCCGTGATTTTCATTGATTACTTTGATTATACTTTGTGTGACAGACAATGAAAATTGAGAGAATAGTCAAATGAGTCATTAAAGAAGGCTGGGTTTCCAATTTAACCAGTAGGTCTTATACTTTAGACCAGTTTTTCCCAACGTGGTGCCCACGCTCCACATGGGGTGGAGGGGGGGGGGCAATTAGAACACGTTGTAATTAGGCTTCATTTAGGGAATAATTCAATTTTTTAATATTAAAAAATATGTGTAAGTTCATAGGGAGGCATAAGAATTTTAGAAAGACGTAGGTGGGGAATTTTTTATTTAAAAAAAAATATTTTTTTTAGTGGGGAAATACTGCTTTGGGCGTTCATGATTATGGGTGGGTAAGTTGTGTAAGTTTCTTTATATTGTTGGTTATCGTGTTGAGCAATCATCGCATTGTTAATTTTTGTTGTTGTTGTTGTGTTGTTTAAAAAAAAAATTATAGCATTCATTTAGCCAGAAAGGTATACGTAAAAATTTAACTTTAGGTCAAAACAGAATGAAGCCCTTAGATTGGGGCGAAGGGAGACTAGAGTGTTTATATAGTTCACTCCAATCTCCGTAGGAAAATAATAAACGTTGTAAATCAAGTAAAGAATGTGTGAAATATCACCCACACCAATTTAGCACTGCTATTTGTGGTTTTTTTTAAAAATACGAAACACTTTTGTTTAGAAGCAGATCTCCTACCCCAATAAAATCTTATACTAAACAGAGGTGTTTACTACTACAGATGTCTCAAGTATGAACTTTCATACTTACAGCGTGATTTTGTCCTGTCCTGTAAGTTACCTTAATCTTATGTCGCATCATTGATTTGCTTTCACCTAGCATACTAAATTAATAAGACAAGAATAAACAACGTATCATTGGATATAGCAACTGTTCATAAATTGCGTCAAGTATTAAGATTTTGGGGGGGGGGGGATGAGTGTCTGAAAAAAGTTCACAGTTGTTGACAGAGGGGAAGGGATGTTTGATAAAATTGACGTCAATGCCCTTTTCTTGTATACACCAATTAAATTGTTTGAATGTGATAAGATGTATACATATTTCAACAAAAAAAGCAGGCAGTTTTTGTCTACTTTTACCATCAAAAATTATTTTTTGACATAATTACGCAAGGGGGTGGGAGATCCATGAATTATTAACAAGCTGTTCACGAGAAAGAGGGGGTACAAATTGTTGACATAATATATGGACAGCTCAATATACCTTCCTCCTTTATTACCCCTCCATTAGCCACAAACGCTATCATAAATCTGATCATGAATAACAATTAAATGTACTTGACAGTTGTTGGCTAACCTCTCGTGGAAAATGTAGTGTTTCTAAACATAATTGATAGAAAATTGCTCTTCTGGTTGTTTTTTTTTAAAATTTAGTTAGTTTTGTTATTATAGAAAATTAATTTCAAACTCACAAGAATTTTGTAATTTGTTTATTTTCAAAGGTGGAGTTTATTCAAGCATTAAGATGTTTGGTGGAAACAATTGACCAGCCAAATGAGGTAAGATTTAGGCTTTAAAGTGTAATTTAATTTTAAAATGTGCCTGTGTACATATTAAAATGGTGATAGGAAACTTTCATAAAGATGCCTGACAACATATTCAGATAGACTCTGGACTAGAATCAATAGGAAAAGAGGAGTGTTGGAAGACCGTGGAGTACGTGAAGAAGAACAGTGGAGGGCGAGACCTGTAGTAATCCATTTGGACCTCGTGAGCACAGATGAAGAGGACAGCTGAGTACCTAATGTGTTGGAGAGTGACAGTTACAGCCCTATTCATGGAAGTTAAAGAAATAGACTTGCATATGAAATTCACAAATGAGTATCATACACAGTATATAAACACTGCAAGTATCTTGTTATTGTCACAAATGAGGAACTACAGCAATGTAGGAATAAATAATGCCATTACTAGTCCTGGAATTTCTAATTCATAATTGTCATGAATGTAGGAGCACAATAAATATATCAAAATGTGCATAGAAGTGTGTGTGTCATCAGAAAGCTTCTAAAAGAATCTTAAATGTGTGCACTGGCCAAAATAACATTCAATACACTCAATGACATTGTGTGCATATATTACATTTAACTATAACATGAAAGTAAATTACATTTGTGGTGATACACATACTAGTCACTAGTGTAAAAACAAAATTCATTTTTCTTTTTAAGTAGCAACTTTTTTCTTCTTATAAGTTAGTCATTTCTCTTCTATCCTGGGAAGTAGGGGTTATTCTTCTATCCTGTGGAGTACAGGATAGTCGTCTATTCTGGTAAGTAGGGGTTAGTCTTTTATCCTGAGTAGTAGAGGTTAGTCTTTTATTCTGGAAAGTAAGGGTTATTTTTTTTTTAAATTCTGAGTGGTAGAAGTTAGTCCTCTATCCTGGGAAATATGGGGTAGTCCTCTATCTTTGGTATTAGAGGTTATTCTTATATCCTGGGCAGTAGAGGTTAGTCTTCTATCCTGGGCAGTAGATGGTAGTCTTCTATCCTGGGCAGTAGAGGTTAGTCTTCTATCCTGAGCAGTAGAGGTTATTCTTCTATCCTGGACAGTACAGGTTAGTCTTCTATCCTGGGCAGTAGTGGCTATTTTTCTATCCTGGGTAGTAGAGGTTAGTCTTCTATCCTGGGCAGTAGAGGATAGTCTTAAAATAGAGAATATCGTCTGGATAATGGAATCCCTTGCATTTTGATTGAGAAATATGTTTTGGATGAGGAATACCCCGACGAAGACGGACGTGTCGAACCATTGGCATCATAATTCTCTGGACTACATCCTGCTGGAAATCTAGTAGGATTTTTGTCCTACTACAAGAAAGATTCAGTGGGAGTTTGAGAAGGAGTACTGAGAAAGAAGAATGAGGAATACTGACGTCTGAACTGGACTTTTGGAGATGACCCTCGTGTGTGCTGAGTATATTGTGGATTTGTTGCCTTTTTTAAATCTCAGTGGTCCATCGTTTTCGTAGTCGGTCTCTAGGTCTGCCTTCTCTGTATCTGTGTAGCATAGCTTGCTATGGTATGCTGCCTGATGGTAGTCTGCTGATGTGTGCAAACCATTTGATCTGTTGTCTCTTAATATGTTCCACGATTGTGGTGGTGCGTGTTCTTTGTCTAATATCCTCATTCTGTCTCTTAGTGATATCCCTAGGATTCTGCGCAAACATGCCATTTCAGCTGTCACAAGTTTGTGCGTTTGTCTTGTGCTGTTGTTGTTCACGTTTGGCATTTGATATCACAGTGTTGGCATAATAATCGTTTTAAATAGTGTTATTTTGGTGTTTCAGTCTACATTTTTGTTTCTGAATATTGGTGTCAATTGCCCCAAGGTGTGATGCGTTTTACTACACCTATTGTGTATTTCGTTACTGCTCTCGCTGTCTCTTGTTATATTGCTGCATAGATCCAAGGTATGTGAATTCTGTCATTTGTTTAAATCTGTGGTTTCCAATATATATATATATATATATATATATATATATATATATATATATATATATATATATATATATATACATACACACACACTCACTCGCTCTCTCTCTCTCTCTCCATGTTAAAGGTTTGGCATGTTTGATGTAATCGGTCTATTTGTCTTTGTAGTTGCTCTTCTAATGATGCTACTAGTGCTTGGTCAATAAGACCTTGTCATTAGAGGTGAGAAAGAGAGTTCTGCAGTGCTATATAACCCCTATACTAACATATGGGTGCGAGTCTTGGACAATAAACAAACTGGAAAGTGGGAGATTGGAGGCAGCAGAGATGTGGTTCTACAGAAGAATGCTGAGAATACCATGGACTGCCAGAAAAACTAACGTAGAGGTGTTGAAAGAGTTAAATGCGAAACGGACCTTAATCAACAATATAAGAAAAATGCAATCTTCTTTTTTTGGCCACTTCATGAGACAGGCAGGTTTAGAGAACATAATCACAACAGGCAAGATTGAAGGCACCAGAGACAGAGGGCGACAACGTGAGAAAATATTAGACAGTTTTACAACCTGGCACGGCAAGGAAACAACAACGACTTTGATACATAATACTGTGGACAGAGAGCTGTGGAGAGCCATGACCGCCCACGCCACCCGGCATGGCACCTGATGATGATGAGTGCTTGGTCGTCTGCAAATAGCAATTAATTTAAGTTATCCTTCATATTGTTTTCTTCCATTGTCTTTGCTATTTTACAGACGTAATATATGTTTGCTAAAAACAATAGTGTGGATAGTACACATTCCTGCGTTACTCCCTAGCTAATTTGGAAATTATCTTTTGTACCTGTGCTCGTTCTTACTGCGCTTTGACTCTCGGCGTATATGCTATGACAAAGGTTTATCAGATGCTGAGGAACTCCATATGTGTGTAGTGTTATCCATAGCTGTGCTCTACCCACTCTGTCAAAAGCATTTCCTTGATCCACGGAAGCTAAATATGTCTTGGTATTGTTTTGTCGCTTTTTCTGAAAGTTGTTTGAGGGCGAAGGTTGCATCTGTGCAGCTTTTATTTTTCCGAAAACCCAATTGTGTGTTGTTGAGCTGTAGTTCTATATATGTGCGCTTCCTTTTCTCTAGTATTTTGCTGAAGATTTTTGATATTTCGCTTGAGTGATATGCCTCTATTCTTAGTGCATTCGCTTTTTCTTCCAGATGGGTACAATCACTGCTGTATTCCACTCCTGGGGTGTCTTTTGTGTCTTCCATATTACACTGAACAGCACGTGTAACCACGTTATACCTGTCACTGTTAACATTTTATTAGTTATATAGGTATTACGTCTATTCCTGGTGCTTTGTTATTTGATGCATGTTTAATTGCGTCTTCAATTTCGGATGTCAAAATGTATCGTTCCAGGTCTTCTATTGTATTTATTATTACTTCTCCTTCCTTTAAATTTAACAACTGACTGAAGTAATTTTTCCATATTTCCATGATTTCTTGTGGCCTATTTAGTATGTTGCCGTTTTCATCATTGATTATTTCTGCTGGTTCATACGTCTTTATTTACTTCTCATGTTTTGTGCTTTCTTGTTGGTGCGTTTTGTCTATTATTGTTAAGTATTTCTCCATATTCTTGCCACACCTTACTTTTTGCACATTTGATGATTTTCTTGGCGTTATTCTTTGCTGTCTTGTATACTGAGTAGTCATCATGCGGTTTGCTTGTTGCTAATTTCTTATATTTTTGTTGTTTATTTTTCGTTGCGTTCTTTACTTCTTCTGCACACCAAGCTATTTTTTGTTTCGTTCCTTTATGATTTTTATACCCGCATATGTTTCCTGCTGTTTGTATGATGGCAAGTTTGAACTGTTTCCATTCTTTTTCTATGTGCTGGTTGTTTTCTGGAAGCTTTGTCAAATCTTCGTAAACTTCCTGGGTATATTTTTCTCGCATGTTTGTTTCTTCTAATTTCTGTATATCTAGTTGTCATTGGTGCTTTGTGCTTGTTACGTTTCGCTGTTTGTTTTGACTGTTAATATTACTACCTTATGGTCAGTGTCTGCACACATGTTAAATATTACTCGTGCGTCTGTTATTTTTCGCCTGGTGTTTCTTTTTGTGAGTATAAAGTCTATCTGGCTCTTGAATTCCAAGCTGTTCCATTTATACCATGTGTACACTTGTGACTGTCTATGTTTAAAGAAGGTGTTCGTTATAAAGTGGTCGCGCTAGATGCATGTATCTATTCTTTGTATCCGTTATCGTTAATCTTGTTTCTTGTATCGCCTAATGGTCCTTTATATTCCTCTATTCCTTCTATATTTGTGCCAAGATGTGTGTTAAAATCTCCAAAAATATATAGGTCGTCATCATTGTTGCTGTTATGTATTAATCTGTTTACATCCTCAAAAAATTCCTCTCTTTCGTTTTCGTTGTGTTACATGGAGCATAGACCTGTATAAATGTTGTATTTATAAGGTTTATTATAATCTTGACTGACATTGATCGTTCATTCTGATCATGGAAATTTATCGTGATATTGGAAAGCATAATAAATGAGATCTGTGAAATATTGTAGCATATGCAGTAAATAAAAAAAATTGAATGACATTAATGTGTTAGCAGTCCATAATTTTGTAGAGTTGAAATCAGGACCAAATGGGTCAAAGTATTGTTTTCACTTTTGATGTTTTGTGTAGATCTAGATGTTTTATCATTACAAACTGTTGCCTAGATGGTATATAAAGTGGACGTTTTTTCTTGTCTTCTTATGTAAAATTAAAAATATAATTCGAAGCACTAGAACAGAGGTTCGCAAAGTACAGCCCGCATTCCAAACACCGCTTGTGAAGCCATTTCACTGACCCGACAGGCTAACTAAAAGTAGATCTACTATATGCACTGGCCCCTGAGCTCATAATACTAGTTGGAACTACAAGTGACTACAAAGAAAGAAGGTTGGCCACATACCATGCAAAGAAATGATGAAAAATACGCGCCGACCAAGAAATGTCCTCTGCACTATAACAAAAAAATCAGCATAGGCCTACTCTCATGGCTATACAGTATGGCAGCTATACTTTGAGACACATCACAAGAGTGCAAAATAGTGTCAAGTAGAATAGTAACATTTTAAAATATACAAAAGTAAACAAGAGTCGGCTCGGTGGTAGAGTGAATATTGGACTCACAAACACAACTCAATCGAGCTTGCTAGATGTTCAAAAACCGATCGGTTCTTTTGAACTCACACATTGTACTGATTGGGTGTATTAATGCTTCCTACAAAACAAACAATAGTTGAAAAGCCATGTCCTATACAGGTATGGGGCTGTGCTTTTTCCCGCACTAATCTGTTGAACCCTAAGAATCCCAGTGGTGCCTGTACTGCAACCACGAGCAGTCTTACAGTGAAGATAAAAGTTGTGACGGAAGCACTTTCATTGCTGATTTTACAGAACTATTTAAATATATGCATACTTAGTGACAATGAACATGATCCGAAAAGTTGAAGCGGGGGTCGTCCGACGTCAATATGGTGGAGTTATTGTTGCAATATATGAACAATTACTTTTATATTCGCGCCAGGAAATGCGGATGTTAAGGGTAATGAGCGGGGATGATACACTGGCGAGCGTGGCCAAAGTGTCAATGGATGCATCAATGAATCGGCCTGATATATTTAATGCGTTGAGGGATCTCGTCTGCTCAAATTTTCAAAAGTATGAACCATGGTCTCAACCTGTACGATATTGGTGTGAAGTTCAAAATAGTCTGTAAAGTGAAACATAATAGATACACGATGAGACTGAAAATTGAGATGAGACTTAACATCTTTCATCTAAGATGCCTCAGCAAGATCTTAAATATTAAATAGCACAAAAACAAATCACCAACATGGAAGTGTTGCGCCTCATTCAGTTTACCATCTGCCATGGTCGAAACACTCAATATAAATAGATTGCGTTGGTTGGGTCACGCCCGCAGAATGCCAAACTCCCGCATCCCAAAATGAGTACCATTCGCTGAGATATATCCGTTGAGATTAGATCAATGCAGAGGTATAATGACACGTGTAAACCCTCAATGAAAGGCTTCCACATAGAATTCAAAAACTGGGAAAATACAGCCGAAATTCGGTATGTCTGGAAGCAAAACCTGCGTGCGGGAACAGGTGTGTGTGTGTGTGTGTGTGTCTGTGTGCGCGTATAGTAAACTGATGTGCTGAGGTAAGGACAGAGGTAGTGGAGATGATAGATGTAAATTGAATAGCAGGGTTGAAATTGTTGATGAAGTTAATTAAACGAGACATTTCTATTTCGGACGTGTCGGTGATACCTATCTCATCGTCAATGTATTTGTGGAAAAGAGATGGAAACATGGCATCATATGTCGAACAAATTAGGTATTCAAGAAGTCCCATAAAAAGACAAGCATAGCTAGGTCCCTTTTTGATTCCCCTATCAACTCCACTGATCTGATCGAAAAAAGTGTTCATCGAATTCAAAAGAGTTGATTCTAAGCACCAGTTCAGCAAGACGGATAAGAGTAGAAGTGGATATAGATGGATGTGGACTCTTGTCTAGACAGAACTGCAGAGCCCTGAGATCATCTGCATGGGGTATAGAACTGTACACAGAACAGACATCAAGCAAGAAAAGACGATAGGTACGTTCTGAAGACAACTGTACGGAAGAAAAAATGTTCATTGCATGCTTGGTGTCTTTCAATAACGAAGACAGTGGGTGGGAAATGCTGTCAAGGGAGTCGGAGATGCGCTCAGTGGGACAAGAGCAAGAGAGACAATAGGTCTACCCGAATTCGATTCCTTATAGATTTTAGGCAGCATAAAGAAAATAGGTCTGCCTAAACAGCTTTGATCAGTGCAAAGAACCTTGGCAGTGGTAGGAAGGTGGTTGTCACGGATAAGGATTTTCACAGTGCTGTTAACCACCTTCTGGTTAGGTGCCGTCGAGTCAGATGTGCGTGCATTGTAGACAGAAAGGTTGGAGAATTGTTGACGGCCCCACCCTTATCAGCCGTTTTTTCTTGACAATATCATCACGGCGACGAAGATGCGCCAATGCGCGAGATTCCTCGGGGGTGATGGAGCGATTGTGATGAAGTGATTTAATGTCATGGTGGGCATTCTAGATGTAAAGATCAAGAGCGTGTAATGCACCGGGCTTGGTAGTCCAAGAATATTTCTTCTGTTCATATCTTATGAACAAATCGTCAGTATCAGATGACACTTTGCCAAAGAAATGATAATGAAACCGAAGACGACGATGGTAACGGTGGATATCCTGAAGAAGAGTGGATATCCAGTTAGTACTGGGACAGCCAACTCCACCCCCAAAATCGTCGTAGTGCTTCTTTCGACGTGCATGACAGGTAACAGTGGCACTATTCTTATTCTTTCTTCCATTTCGAACCCCGCCAATAACTCTGTGACTAATCCTCCTTACTGTGAAACGAGTGATCTGTTAGAAAAATTATGTAGATACGTTGGGGGGGGGGGGGGGGGTTCTCCCTTATGAAATCAGAAGAGCATTTAGTGTTAGCAAGCAAGATAAAAAGCGGGTAAATCCCTCCTTTAAACAAAATCCCTCCTTTTTGTGTTCTCACAAAAGGTAACCAGCACCCGTATGTTCTGGTGAAATGGAAGCAAAGAGTATTGAAACTGTTACGAGTCATGCATGTCGTGTGAGGCGACTAAGGATGTTTGAGCTGGCGTTCTGTCCCATCCCATAGTGGGTTAGAGTAAACCAGAAGATCGATATGTGAGGCCGAAAGGCGCATATATATATCGGAATCAAGCAGTAAACATTGACACAGTGGACTACATCCTACTAATGTACAGGTTTGAGGACGAACAATAGAAGAAAAAGGTCACTAAAAATCTCACGAAAATGAGAGGATTACATTTGAAGACCGGAAATTACCCTTTTTGGGTAACATCCCAATACAAAGATTTATCTATGGCCCGGTGCTAGACCATATACTATTCTTATATAGCTGTATGTTATGAGACAGATTTTACATTTATGTCAGCAACATTGCTTTAGATAAGTATAACGTACATATTTAGTTAAATCTGGTAACTAAATCAAAAGTAAGCTACAGCTTGCACCTGAGTGTTTCATAGATATCATCTAGGCCTATGTCTTAACACACGTATCTCAGTAGTTGTACCAGCTGTACATCTTCCAGTATTAGCGATTTGTTGATTAGCAGAGTGCTTCGCCAAATGGCCGGGTCTCATGCAATATTAATATTAGACTGGCGTGTGCTGCAACAGCTCACGTGGGATTGATACTCCAGCATTCATAAAACTAACATAAAATGTTTGCACTACCCCACCAATGTATTCATGCTAAGCTAACTCTGGTGTCACTGCCAAGTACACGAACACATTGATTGAAGTATGTGAACGATGTACTAAAAGAATGGGGCTTGTAAAGTGAATGTTACTGGGTGTTGAGATGCCATTTAATTACATTAACATATTTTTAGAGTTAGTACTGATACAGCTAGTATCCTTGGTGTACATGCAAGTCATTTCAGTGCATGTCTTTACTTCCATCCAGGTTTCTAGATAACACTATTATGATACTTGCATTGTATTTCTTTGAATAGCTGTGTTCAAATCTTTCACATTCAGATGTAGAAATCACCTATACCATCAGATATACACCGAAAACTACTACCCCTCTAAAGGCTGGCCGAAAGATATCCAACGTACCCCCTCTTCACCAGCTTATATAGTGTATATGTCTATATAGTGTATGTATATATGAATATAATATTGTAGGCAACCAAATCAACATAGTGCCTATAACTCGTACTGATCCATCTTTCCCAATAAAAGGGGAAAAGAAACTGCACAGGGAAAATAAAGTGTATGGGGAGAGATTTTTTCTGGATAGTAGAACATCTTTAATCTGTGTCAGCTCAGCAAAATAAGATAACTCTGGAATGTTGACATTAGCTGGCAGAAACGTCTGAATTGGTTGTGGTAAAGTCAATTTTGGCCCCGATCAATTGATTGTGGCCCATAAATGGTCAGTCCTTTTGTTGACCTTCCTATATTTATGGTTCTCTCTCTCTCTCTCTCTCTTTCTCTGATTGCTAGTTAACCTCAAACACTATTTGTCTGTATTTCAACAGCTGAATTGGGCAACAGTTATTACTGCAAGAAAGCTACTGACAGATATCAGTTCCCAGGTGAAATCTCTCTTTACAGCAAGGACTATGAGTGGTTGGTCCAGAGGTCTTAATTCACAGATTCTGTATTTAGCTGCCAGAGCTGTTTCCAATCTGTTGACAGCCCTAACCAGTAATAATGCTCTGGTGAGCTTTGCCAATAAACAGTCCACTCTAGCTCTGTACACAAGTATAATCAAGGATTTGCTGCAGGTCCTCAACAGTTTTATACAAGTAGGTACATCAAATGAATTAACTTTGTTTAGTTTATAAATCCCATTTTACATCTCATGTTTCATTTTGTTAGAAAATGTAATGCTCAAATACTGTCATTAGGGAACTGTAAATTACACTAGTGACCTAGTTCGGTATCCCTTTTTCTTGCTATGGAGTCTTAATTGGAATACAGTGTTAGGTCCATATTTTTATTTAGGGATGCTATCATCAGCAGCATGCCTGTCGCTTTTGCTTTCACTGGAGATGTGATACCCATTTCTTTAGACTGGATTGGCCTGAGAACCATTTTTGATCTCTAAAACTGTTTCAGTTAGACTGGGAATCACACTTTGACCATCCAACTCGGAAGTCAGTGCACTATAACCGCTACTTCTACTGGTATAGTATATCTAGTCAGTGGGTATTATTTATTTATATTTATTTGATTGTTTATCTCATTTCATGTTGATATTAAGATCATCTTTATTATATTTTCCTCGTTCAGCTGATCAACATTAATCTTCTTAGCATTTCATGTGCTTTTTAAATTATTTTTTTTTAAACACATCTCTAGTTTACTCAAATGTGACTTTATTTATTTATTGTGCATCAATAAATCAAGTGCTATGCCTAGTGAGTGGTGTAGGTGATCATATTTCTCCACAACTCTCTGCCTCTTATATTAAGTTTAGTTGGTGACAATCTCTAATGCCACAGTGACAACCCATTTCCTGCATCTAATTTTTGCTATAATTTGTCTTTTTTAATCCAGCATCTCTGAGATTTACATTAGTTTTTGTGGTTGTCTTAGAAATTTTCCTAATTTTTCTCAAAAACCACATTTAATTATCCTTATTGTGTATCATATATCACTAGATATATTTAATACTGAAGAGTCTTACTTAGGCCTATATATAAAACAGCTTGTAACATATAGGCCTAATATTTTTCATGTTCTGTAATGTTGTCTTTGTCTGATGTTGTCGTTGTTAATGTTGTCATTGTCTTTGTATGATTTCTGTATAAGAATTTCAAAGTATGACTTGTTACCTATGTTCCCTCTTCTTCTGCATTCATTCTCAAAATCCAGAAGATTAGTTGTGTGTGGTCCAGAAAACAATGCATTACTTTTTAACATACACCTTGGCTGCCATATCTGCACTTTTCAGCATGATGCATTCAGCATGTTTTCTGGGTCACTGACTTTCTGCCCCAACTTTCAACTACAACAAAACATTTGCATATTTGTGGCAGGTAACAATGTCACTGTTCTTTGCTCCCCTTTCATGCCCAGCAGCACACAAGTGCTATATTCCTTCTAATTTTGTCATGTTCTTGATTCTGACATTGGTTGTCACATTGTCAGTCAGCACTCTTGGGTGACATTTTAATACTCTTTTATGTCCGCATGTCTAGATTGTGTGTGCAGTTAGCTAGATTTAGTGCCCAGCACCATTTAAGGAGGTGTGCAACTGCATAGTTTAGAAGCACATACATTGCTTGTTATTATAATGCATTGTACTTAAAAGTACTTGCATTTTTATATCAAAATTGACAAACTTAATTTCTAATTTATTACTACTGAGGATTGAGCCACTGTTTACTTTGCTGCCAACTTTTCAAGTTGTCCATTGAGGTCTGTTTAATTTTTTACTATCAAGGCAGTGTTACTCTTGTATATTCCTGTCATTATTGAAAATCAGGTTACCCTAAGTAAAAGAGCCTACATGTGGAAGAACCATGTGGTCTTGACAAAATAATAAACGAAAAAGATATGCAGACAAGGATATCAGAATAAGTTTTGTTTTATTTATTTTGGAAATTTTAAAAATGCAATCAATTGGAAAATTAAAAATCATTGATGCAAATATACAATTGGCGCTGTTGTATGACTTAGAAATATTAAGAGCAATGAAAATGACAACCAGAAAATTTGTTTCATAAATGAATGCAAACGTACAGTAGAAGCTTAGTAAAACTATGATTAGACCATATATGAACAAATCATGGAAAGAATAAACAGACACCAGTAGAGAGAGAGTTGTCTAAAGAAATGGCACTGAAGGTATATATTTTAAAAAGTTTGTTTATATCCCCCCAGTTTGATGAACATGTTTAAGTTGTGGTTTTTATCTGTTTACTGGAGGTAAAGACTTAATTACCTTTCAAAGCAACCATCATAATCTGTGTTCAATATTTTAAAATGTAATTTTGTTTGGTAGAGTGTAGAGGCAGCAGAGATGTAGTTTTATAGAAGTATACTGACACCATGGACATAAAGCATATGGACATCAAAAAGCATAATGAATATATCTTGAAAGAAGTTAATTCTAAAAGAGAGCTGCTTGCCCGCATCAGAAAGAGACATTTTTGGGAAACACCATGAGAAAAGGAAAGGTGGAACACCTAATGACAACAGGCAAGTTGAAAAGCAAAAAAGGTAGAGGAAAACTAAGAGAGAAAATGCTTGACAACCTGGTATTGTGTCATAGGAGAACATTGGTATCTGAAATAATTGACAGCACATAAAATAGAAGGGTGGGGGAAGACGTGATAACCAACAGTATTATACACAAGAAGAAGTACATCTACATTCTTTATTTGTGTCAATATCATCATACATATTCCATTTTCAGTATATGTTTTTCTCCTCCTGTTGTGTAAATTACTGTCATTAACAACAAATATTCTGTCATCCCTATTTCCTGTTCCATCTCTGGCCTTGTTTACCTTGCAGAAGTAATGATATTATTCTCTAAAGTTATGACTTGAATAATAAAGCACACTATTTGTGTGTGTGTTGAATCATCTTGACTCTTGTCTGCCTGTGATGTTTAGATCTGTTATAATTCATCAGAACGCCATCACCAAATCCATATTCTATTATCTCCACATTTCGCTTTGGCAGGCACCACTACTATCAATATGAACACAGTGCAAACAGAGGAAACCTGTCTTCATGACAAATGCTAAGGACTCTAGGGTTGTGTTCATTGATTCCTAAGTTTGCTTCTGTCTGAAAGCTGCCCTTACTCTCTACTACGCTAAATCCCAGACCAGCTAACCACAGTCCCATAGCCATGCTCAGAATTCAGTCTGAGCTGTGTTCGTGATTGATTGTTTCGTATCTGTTTTAGGTATTTCCTTGTCTTGTATATTAAATTTGTTTTATTCCCTGTCATGTTTTGTTGAAGATGTAATGACATTTTCTATCAGATACTCATGTAAGCATTCTGTTGAACAGAATTGGAAAAACTTATTATATATTATCTTTTCAAGCATTTAGAGGTCGTTTCATTGTAACTTTGAAATGCATTTTTATGAAGCAATGAAACACTGTGCACAATTATCCATAAAGCTACCACTGACACAAATGCCATGCTGAAGTCAAATGTTTTGGGTCAAAAGGTGCTTATATTGCAGCCAAGCTGTGAACCATTGCACAATATATTTAATTCTCCAAAGTGCATTTTTTTGATAACTAGATTTCATTAAATTTATATACACTGTTAGCTTTAATGTTTGTATTACATTTCAGTTAGAGCTCCAGTACCATTCCCTGGGAGAAAAGCCACTGATTCTACAGAATCGATTTATTTCGCTGAATGCTTCTCACTATAGTTTGGATAACCTTTCACCTTTGGCTATGAATGGAGTGTATTTCCAGTTGCCTGTCAGTCTTGGAAGTCTATTGACTGTGAACCAAAAAGAAACAGTTACTAGCAATAGTCAGAATGTAACAGCAAACTGCCCAGAAATGTATGGTTATAAGAGCAATCAGATGTGTTTCCAGGCCCGTGCTTTCTCATTTCTCTCTAATCCATTTGCTTTCTTGGCAACAATAGACATGGTAAGTTAAAACAGAATACATAATAATTTGACTAACATACTAAATGCACAGAGCGATACTTATAATGGTAATGCATGCTTTTTTTTCTAGAACAAGAGCTGGGTATACTGTGTTTGCTTAAAGAAATCGTCTGAATGTTTTGTGTTAGCTGACCCTTCCTCTTTTCTTTGGAAACCACACAGACACAATTAATTACAAACTTCAAAAAGGTGTATAAAAATATCTATATTTGAGTTATACCTTTTAAAAAGTTCAATGTTGCATAGAAATCATGTTTTTTCATATCCTCAACAGTATGGATACAAAGTTATGAATTGTATGATCTAGATTCTTTAAGATTCTATAATTTGGTGGATCAGACTTGACTTGAGGGTGTGGGAGGGGGGAAGACAACCTCCTCACCCCATAGAAAGCTTATACAGGTTATATTAGAAGAGTGCCTTCAAATATTGAACTTGCTCATGTGATACAGCAGTAAGGAACCATTTTCAGAAAGTTGGCACAGTAAAAAAATTTAGGACTTTCATTGATGACAGGTGCCATGTGATCTACCCAAATAATAATAATGGAGAGTTGGGTTTGTTTGCACTTTCTACAAGAAAGAAGTGATGCCAAAATTTAAACTACCGGAATACCTGAATTTGCCAGATATATTTCTCTGGAAAACCACCCTATAAGCTGCAGCATAAACAATTTCTGCTCAAAAAGCGGATACCAACCAACTTTGTGGATGAGGCTCACATACTTAACCTTTAGCACGCGTGCAGAAACTTTATTTACCAAAATTTCCCCTTTCTCTGTTAGCGAGCAGCAAATATATTTGCCGCCGTAGACCACCGTTGCTACGTACACTTAATAAATTAAAAATCCCCAATTTTTAATATTTTTTTTCACCATATTTGGCATTTTATTCAATTGACTACCTTTTCCAGCAGTTTTAGTGCAACCATGTGTCTAATGTCATGTAAATATCAATATTTTCGCAATATATTGACAATTTAAAACAAAAGCATCGCCATGACGGTGAATTCGTTTTTTTATAGACTTTTATTTTGTCAAATTTTCATTAAAATCATTATGGATTGTGATTCAAATGATTATTTATTGAGAGATAAGTTATTTCCACACCCGAAAATCAGTTACACCACACTGCTTTATCTAAATTGATATTAAAACATCAAGTTCAAACGATACATCTAACAATCTCATTTCATAGAAACAATTAAACTCATAAAACAAGCAATTTCCATCAAGAAACATGTTCTTAGACTAGATGAAGACAGACTAAACCATCAAACCCTTATGTGGAACCTGAGAGAAAAAGGAAGACCCAAAATTACTCTAAAAAGCACCATACTTAAAGAAGGAAAAATAATATGTTGCAAGTCCATCAATCACAAGTGCCATGCCAAATGGCGTAGGCAATCATGTTTCACTACGACTCTCTTGTCTCTTGTGTTATCAATAAGCTCAGTTGGTGATCTTCTCCTGAGCCATAATACTAGCCCATCCAGCAACTTCTTTCTTTGTCATCCCCAGTATCTTCTCCCCTTGGACTTTCCAGTCGTTATTAGGTAAGTGTTCAAGCTGTGTTCTTCTTTGCACATCCCCTAGAATCCTTGACTGTCTGCCCCTAATAGTTACTATGATTTTTCTTTTTACGCCAGCATCACTGAGAACATCTGCATTCGTTTTTTAGCTGCCCATGGTATTTTCATCATTCTTCTCTGAAATTTACCACCTGCGGCACAGAAGTAACAAACTAACAATTATCTAATGCAACAAGCACATCTAAAAACTTTCCCTTAACACACTGAAGAAATCCATTAATCATGAATGTAACACAAATCGTATTGATTTCTGCCAGTTAGTCTACCATTTGTTTCAGTTATCTATAGTCCTATATCTATTACCAAATTTATTATCAACAGCTGGCAGTGAATAATTGTTTGAATGTGTTTGCTTTTAATGTTCTAGTGTTGTGACCAGTAATAAATAGATATGACTGTAGATTTTATCATAAATCTTGTGTACAGAAAGATAAAAATGGATTGTTATTGATTTAACTTGAAGATTATAGCTTATGTTGAGTTAAGTATGGTTCACAACATCGACATTTAACAACCAGCTAGAAGACAGAATTGATAACGTTATAAAGGAATATGAAGAACTTATGGGAAAGAGAAATGGTTGTGTTAAGGGGGTTTTTGGATGAATATTTGATCCCAGGATGGATGCATTCCAGTGTTCTCAGCGAACTAGTTCATCATTCTTATGTCAGATCTGTTAATGCATCTAAAGTGATGGAACATCTAGCATTCCCCATCACCTAAGAGTATGCCACAAAGGGCAACGGTCCAATATCTGCTGACCTGCATCTCTTCATCATCCATGGAGACCACTTGACAGAAGACACAAGGAAGAAACTGAGACAAGATATGGGGTGATAATGATGATTTTTTTTACAGGCTGTCAACCTATCCTCCAACTGTCACTAGTAGCTTCCTATGACATACCTAAAAAGAAGACCTATTCTTTGCACACTGAACTAGAAGGCCAGACCCAGGCCACCACACTGGAGTTTGTTGTAGCCAGTACACATTTTATGTATGATGTATCTAAAAATAACTTTCCATAGAGGCAGTCTTAAATTAAAATAAATTTCAGATAGTGATCATTTCTAATGAAAGAAGAGTAACTCTGATAATATCTCTTGTCAGATTCACTCAGAATTAGCATCTTTGGAAATGTATAATTGTGATGGTGATAAGGAAATCATTATTCAGGACTTACCTAATGCAGATATGATTGACATTGTCATACCAAGAAAAAAGAGCCAAATTACAGTAAGGAATTCTATTATCTTTTGTTTTATGTAATATTTAGAATATCATTGTCTGCTTATTCTTGTTTTATATTGAACTTTGAATTATAATGTCACTTATTTCAAACAACTGTATCTTTGAACATAGAACACAAGTGGTGGTAGAATTTAATACATATTCTAAACTGATGAAGATGTCACAAAAAAGGCATGCAAGCACCTTGCAACAAAAAGAAAGTTGCTCATTAGAAAAATATTTGATGGGTGTTAAAAAGAAATTGGTATCATATCCTATTCAGGACATAGCCATCAATCCAGCATTTTTTGACTTTATTGATATTCTATTGATATTGTATTGATATACTATATATTCATAGGCAATATATAGTAAATTCTGTAGTTAGCCTCTGCTTTGTGAACGGTCCAAATGCAATTGCCAGTCGTGAACAACCACAGAAAAGTTTAACAATTTATAACATTCTTAACCACAAAATACTACAGAAAGATCCTAGAGTACTAGAAAGTTTACAAATAATGAGATGCTTACAGAAATGAAACTAAAGGACATTTGGTTGTACAGTAACATGCTCTCCAGATAATTAGTTGTACAACAACATGCTCTTCAGAATATTGGTTGTACAACAACATGATTACCAGTTAATTCATTTGTACAACAAGAGGCTCTCCAGAAAATTGAATTGTTATTTTGCCTCATCAAATTATGTGATCAGCTGTAGAGAAGGATACTTGAAAACATAGTGTAAGAGCATCGAAAATAAGACAGGAAACAATAGATAAGGTTGAAATGTTTAAAAGATATAGAGGATTGACTTAATTGCACTCAGGTTATTCCATATGTACAACGTCCCTCTCAACAAAATGGCACACCACTTTCGGAAAGTACCACTCATAGCATGTAACTGTATCTTCAAACGGTAACCCTAAGGATTCCCGAATAAAATACACTTTAGAAACAAGATGATGCAAGCGGGATTCAAACCCACGACCTCTTGCACAAAGTGATCGGCTTAACCATTATGCCAGAAAGACCAAAGATAAAATGCAGTAAAGACCATCTGAAAATGACATTTGTAAGATGGATGCAGGATAGACAAGCTGTGATGAGAGTATCCCATAATGGATATGCTACATAATGAAACTGAATTGCCAAATGGGATTGTATATAATTGTTTTTTTTTATATTAGCAGCAAAATTCTTAAGTTATCTCTTTCAACCAGTATATGTTCTTAGAAGTTCTGTTAGTTAAATTTCCTTTTCCACAGTTATCTATTTAGTCTGGAGAGTAGAATGCATGGCTTCATGATTTGCAGCTTGGCTGAAATATTTGACTTCCCTTTGGCCTAATCCATCCAACTTATCATAACTTTTGGGTTATTTCAACCTATGGGATAAGACAGAAAACGTGACTGAAATATTTGACTTCCCTTTGGCCTAATCCATCCAACTTATCATAACTTTTGGGTTATTTCAACCTATGGGATAAGACAGAAAACGTGACTCAAATCTCCTTAGCTGCTTTTTATGATGTACATGGGAGGTTACAGCATTCTTATTCTTTGTTCCTCTTTCATACCGCAGCACACAGGTGGCTAGTTAAATAGCTGATTGCATTAATTCAGATTATATTTTATTATTGTAATAGAAACAACTTGAGTCATGTTAAATTTGTTACCATCTTTAGTGAGTAAAATGTTAATGAAATTTTATACATGGTACATCAATGAAACTTGTATGGTTCATCAATAGACCTGTAAAATGGTGTGGGAGGTTAATGCCTCACCAGGAACTCAGAACCTAAGGGATTATTCCTGAAAATAAATAAATGCCTTTTTTTAAGTTAAACACCAACATCACCAAACGAAAGACCCTGATCAAGACTAGCAATGTTGAATGTTGTATTTTCATTTCAGAATGCAACATTTAGAAACTTCTATTTGGACAAAGCTGCCATGAACCTTCACTATCTAAATACAAGTATAACACGTAATTATGAGAGCAACGATGAGCCAGTAGATATGTTTGACAAATATCTCCATATCCACATTCAGCTGGAGCCTGTTTATGAAGGTCACACATTTCCCATTATGGTCATAGTAAGGTAAGGATTCGATACAGCTAGTCATAGATCTTAGTTGACATAAAATCAATGTGTGTATGATTATATTTATTTCTGTTTCCTGGGAAATTGTTAGTCTGACTACATCCAGCTGTACTTATGTACCTGATTGTAAGTAGACTTTGTTGATGACCGCTACTGAACTGTACTTGTAATCTATGTTTGATCAGCAGATCTCTCAAATCATTATGTTGTGCATGTCAGTTTTATTTTTCTATTTCTCTCTACATGTGTATGTTCATTTCTTTATATGAGTTTTCATTGTGATCTTACAATATAATTTCAAACTCTCTATTCTGCACTGACATCCATTTATAAAAGTATGGATGTTAACTTATTCTGGATGTTCTTACTGCTGTACTGCCATATAACAGAGTGAATTGAATATTTTTAGTTAAATATTCTTAGTTTCATATTTGATTTAATTTTCTTCATTTCATTGTATTTCATAATGCAGTAACACTTTCTTTTTCCATATGTATTTTCATTTTAATATTATGTGTTCTTCACTTTCTGTCTATGTTGCTGCCAAAGTATGTGTATGATTCTACCTGCTGTAGAATTGTTTCACCCAGTGTAACCATTATTCTCTGTATGTCTTTTCTGTGTTTATTTTAAGGATGTTTCTGTGGCCTATCATTTCAGATATACAATTACCCTCATCTGTGTGTAACTGTATTGTAGAATAGCAATGTAAGATAGTCTGTAAAATCTAATTCTAATATTTTTTTCATCAGGCTGCAATAAGTTCTAACTATGTTATCTATTGTTTTTAATTTGATAATCCAGTCTACGGCTAATAAAAATAGAATTTGAGACAAGAAAAATACCTGTTGCGCAGAAAGTTTTGCCTCTGTCAGAAGTGCATTACCAAATTTTCCTTTTGTGTCAACTTATGTTTCTTTTAAGTATATTTTCTATCTTGGTTGGAATTCTATACTACCTCAGCCGCTTCTACAGCTCTTTATCTAAATTATGAAATGCCTTTGCATAGTCTGAAATGTAGTGATAATTCCAATCTTATACATAATGGAGTCCCTGATCTTTCAAAAACTTACCTATTCTTGTAGCTGTCATCCTGTGTAAAAAAATATTCAAAAATAATGATGTTCAGTATTTTATCCTGGAATATTATTACTGTAATTTCAACAATCCTTTAACTCTTAGTGGACCAGGGACCAAACCCACAAATGGGGAAAAAATGACAAATAAGTTGTCGCTTGGTCATCTACAAGTTAAATCTGTCTTCTTTTTTTTTTAGAACCACATATCCCACTTTCTAGTCTGCTATGCTTCTGTCCCATATTTTACCTACAATATTAGTTAAATTATATTGAAATGTCTTGATTTTCATTGATAGTGTCCTTAAATGTCTTGGTTAGTAGCTTTAATATGCACTTTAAAAATCTCCTCTTTACCTAGTCTTTCACAGTAGCCTGCATCACTTTATCTGCTGGCTTTCTATCAGATGAACTTCTGGGTTTGTTCTATTTAAAATCTCTTCAAAATGTTGCTTTCCATTACTTTATATATTATTTGGTGCTATTAATCACATTACCTTTTTTACCTGTGATAAAGGTACTGTAAAAGCTGAGTTATGAATCAACATCTTAGTACAGTTTGGTATATGTGCCTAGTAAGTGGTTGACCAGAACTGAATCTGGATCTACTAGTTGGCAGGCTAATGATTTGTCATTATACTACTGTGGCTCCCTAAAGATAAAACTATTTTATTATTTGTCTTTCTGTTATTTTCTTTGTGATGTTTTACAGACACCTCACACTTTGTTTTCCTGTAGCTTTTGTCTCACTTGCCAACTTATTTATTTTCAGTGTTAATGTATTGATGAATTAAAATATTGTGCACAAATAGTGTATTTATGTTATTAATTGATTAATGAACTTACCTCATATCACTCTATAAACTCATATGGACTATCTTCTATATCATATTTGGAATGGTATACCCATAGTGCCTATACCTCACTAGTTAAACATTATTATTATTAACCTTTATCATGTTCTAAACAAAAACAAAAAACTTTCCTCCTGCTGCTAGATTATTTATGTTACGTAATAGGTGGTGACTTTTGAAAAAGCTATAACTTTTTTGCTGTTAGAGATATTAAAATAATATTTGTACATATAAATAAAGAATTGATTTCTGCATATACTAGTATAAGTTTTGCTTGTGTGTGTGTGCTATGAGATGTGTGAGGAAGTCATAAAGACGTTTTTTCACAAAAAACCAACAAATTATAACAATTAAATCAAAAAAAGAATAGTAAATAATGTCTTTACTTTTTTGAGGGAAATATTTTGAAGTGTCAACACTATTTACAGACCTAATTCAGCAGTAATTATGGTCAAATTGTCATAATATCACTGGGAAAAATTAATAAACACACCGGTTAATCATAAAATCCTTCTATAAATCTATATCTACTACAAAACTGATTGATATAAGATAGTTAATTTATAAAGTATAAAGTCAAAATATAGGAACCCGCATTGTCTAACGTATTTTCGAGTGTGATTATTACCTCTCAGGAATCCATTTTCAGAAGAATAATCCATAATGATTCTAATGAAAATATGATAAAACAAAAGTCTATAAAACCCAATTCACATCATGGCACTGCTCTGGTTTAAATTGTCAAGATATTGTGAAAATTTCTATTTTTCACTGAGTGGTCACTACATTAGCAGAAAAAATGAAAGTCAGTTGAAAAACTTGCCAGATGTCAAAAATAATCTGTTAACCAAAAATTTTTTTAATGGGGCTTCTTTTAATGATTACAGGGAACCTTGCAACAGGACTTTTTGTGGGGCTTATACACTCAATCGCAGATATTTTAAATAGTGTAAACTGTTTTTGAATGCACTCTACAGCCACACACTAAAGGTTAAGCCCTAAGTGCTGTTCTACTTGTAAATAATTTTATTGCAATTGTTCAATCACTTGATTCATTATCAATTTCATGTATTTATAATTTGCATAAATTATGCACGATGGATAAGGAATAGTGAGTTCAGAAACATTTGGGCAGTGTTCATGGGGTCTAGGGGTGGGTGGCTCTGTATAGAAGAAATTAATATATATTTATAAATTAATTATTTTCGTGATTTTACGATTTATTAAAAATTTTAATTCATCTTATCCCCATCTTGCATAATCAATTTGTTCATCAATTTATATTTAAATTAATTAATCATAGGAAAAATGACCATGTCTGAAAGAAATTGTTGTCAATTTTCTGTGTTAATGAGAATATGGATCATGTATATACCGGGTATGTGTGTAATAGGTTATGTTTACAATACCAAATATATTCTTTATATTTAATTATATTACAACTGTTTTTAGGAAATGTTGAACCCAATATTAAAAACTTAACATTACATCAGGCTCATCCTTCACATAAATTTCTTGTTGTGCTTTTTATTTGTACTTTATAAGCTAGAAATAAACAATTTTGTAATATATTTAATGGTGTATTAATTATAACAATATGATTCTTACTAACATAATGCAATTTCTTAATATGTAATATGAAATTTCATATGTAAACAATTGTGCGAAACTGCGTAATGCTATTCAAGCATACACTTTGCACTCTTACATATGGGCATTATTTCATCAAATTGGCTGAACAATAACTGTGTTTAGAATGAAGTACATATTGGCCACTACATGTTCAATAATTTAACAGATGTCTTGCAAAGTGGGCGTTGGCCCAAAAAAATCGAGATCTCCTTGTCAACATGGACTTGGCCATTCTGAGGAGTGATGGATATCAATATAACATTTGGTTGACCTTTAAAGTGGTTAACCATTGACCTTAAACTGCTATCCTTTTAAAGGGAGATTAACCTTTGAAAACAAAAAAACTAGTATACCTGTTTATGTATGATCAGTTTGTGCGTTTTGTTGGGTTTAAGTTTAATTGTGTGGGGATAGTGATTTAAAATTAGGTGCTTCAGGACTGAGAGGTAGCAGCAAGTGACTGATGTGGACTACAGAAAGGTATAAAATAAAATGTTACGTAGTTCAAAGGCTAAATGTTTTCCCAGTATTATAGAGATACCCATCACCCCTTGAAATGATCAAGTCCATGTTGACCCAGAGACTGAGGCCATGAAACCAAATTCTCTCGCTGGGTGTCCAGCATTAAGTAAGTACATGTAGATACAACACAAAATATGATAAATGTAATACAAGAAAAATGTGCACAGTGCCCAAAGGTAAGCCATAGAGTTGTGCTAGACAAAAGGTAAAAAATGGTATAATTGTACTATCAAACAATACAAATTGCCAGAGGCATTGGGATAGGGGGTGTTTAGTTTGATTTTCTGAATCGGCAGTGACGCACTCTAGGTAAACTCATAGATGCTCAGTCTCTTCCAGCACATAACACAGAGTATGCATGTTAATGGTTCCCATAGCTCGCTGTTTATAGACACTTCTTAGATTACCCCTCAGTATCCCTGTTCTGCTCACCATGGGGGTTATTCAATATTCTCTAAGTAGCATTTTCATGTCTCCTTCCAGTCTAGTGTCCTCATTTAGAAAATGTTCATGTAAAGATTTTAAAATATTCTTGTCTATAACTAATTCTAGTATTGAAGTTTTTGCCGCTAATGTCCAAGACAATGTAGAGAATACTGAAGCAGAGGAGCTATGAAAAGCAAATTTGATGAAATGAATAATGTCATCCGTCAACACAAACATGCATACATACAAATATACATATATTTGAATACAAAAGACTCAAAAGATGTAGAGGATTGATTTCATTGTTCCCATGTTATTCCATATGAACTCTGTCTCTACCATCGAAGTGGCATGCTACCTGCTGAGAGTACCACTAATAGCAAATAACTGTAGCTTCAAGCAAAAATCCATGGGGATCTCCAGGAAAATCTCACATTATAAACAAGATGTCATGAGCGGGATTTGGACCAGTGACCTCATGAGCACAAAGCAAATAGCTTAACCTCTACACCAAAATCTTGTACATAGCCCCTTTAAATAAAAAAAAACACAAATGTATACATACATACATGAATTTATGTTATGGCAGAGTCATCTTTCACAAAGATTAATTTTCTATTTATGGAAGTGATTAGAATGAAATACTCCTGCACTGAATTGAAATATTTACCTTTAGGAAAGTGCTCTTTACACAAAAATTGTGTTAAAATATATAATTTGTGTGTTGTTTGGGCCGATTCTTCTGGAAGTTGACATATGAAATAAAACTAAGAAAATAATGGTATTATAGATTTTAAAAATTATTTATGCCTTTACTTTATCTGGCTCTGTGGCAGAGTGATACAGAGCGCATCTGTAATGGCCACGGTACTGTGTTCGATCCCCGCCAAAGACAGTTGTGCATCCGAACCGTTCAGAAAGCAATGGAAAACTACTTAATGTATTTATATTGCCTTGAAAATCACTACAGGCAAAAAATGCTGTGCTGATGTTTACATCCTGAATAGGATATGCTATCCATTTTAAAAAAAATTTTAAAGACTTTATCTGTGCCCTTGGTTAATAGAAACAGTCTTGTTGGATACATGATTTACATTTAATCTTTGTTACTGACAAAAGCGTTGGTGATATAAACATTTAGGAAAAAACCATAAAAAATTAATTATGACAGTACACAGTACAGCATGGAAAATTACAAAAAAAAATGTATAAATTACAATTACACTGTGCTATTTAGCAGGTATTGCATGCCTTACTAAAGAAAAAAGTATGTGCTGTCATATAAATTGTTTCAAAAAAGTTCCATGTCACAAAAGTACATGGAAAAAAGTAGTAGCTAATAAATAGATACTATTTGTGTATATCTTCAGTGTTTCTTCAGTGTCATTTGTTAGTAATTTGTGCAATGCAAAAGCCATATCTCCTGTCTTCTAAGCATGTAGTATGTTTGTTCTATTCCATGCATAGTTCTACATATATAAACAAATATTGTGTGCATATATTATTATGTTGGTTGTGTGGTGAACTTGAAACAGCATAATAGAGAGATCAGTGCATGGTGGGTGTGCCTGAAACCTTGCCTCAGACCTAGCTTTTCACAAGGTGAGCAAAGTTTCAGGTGTATCCACTGTGTACTTGTGCAACAAAGAATAAACAGTCTTCTTTTACTGATCTTGTGTTTTTCTGACAAGACAGAGAACTTGAATTGAGATCAAGAAAACAATAGCAGATAGCAAGTTGTAATAGAATATACTGCAAACATGGCAGCATTATGATCAGGAATCGCATGCAGATGATTTGTAATCTCTATTATTTAATTTACATTCATGTAACCCTTATTCTGTAATGTGTTGCTTCACATTATTACCTTCATTAGTTTTCATAATTATCTTTTCAGTTTCAATAACACTCCAGACAACCTAAAACAGCATGTATTTAAGCAAGTGTATTCTAATACAGACAATATCAAAATACTACTGCCTCCTGGATCTATTGATGGTAAGTTATGGATTGTGTTATCAACATCAACAATGTATACTTGCTATGTGTAATAATAATAATAATATACTAAGACCCATAACTCATCAAGGTCGTATAAATTTGGGGTGCCACACTTAGACATCAGTGCAAAAAGTACTCCAAACACCTCTGTTCTCAGCCATTCGGATCAGTGTAGAAAAATCATGCCTAGACTATTCCTTGATATTGTCAATGCAGGATTTTCTTTGTCTCTTCTCCTTCCACTCTTGACTGATTTTGCAAAATAGCTTTAGAAAATGAGTCATGTCTTATTATATGTCCAACATGTATACTTCATTGTTATATTTATACCCACATGAACTTCACATTTTATTCTGTCACGAGTAAAGAGGGTTTTCTTACTCTGTATTAACTGTCATCTTCATAAATGGTAGAGAGTGCATTTGTACGGCTACTATATGTGCATGACATAATAAATATATTATATATTACTATACTCTCCCAAGGGGTCATCATACCAATATCATTTAACTGTCCCTGTCTGTCCTAATCCAGTTTTGGATTCATATATACACACCTGCAGGATAGAAGCCGGTATGATGCAAACACTAGGTTATTCCTCCCATATGTTTTCAATGGTAGATTCTGAATGTGTTGCATCATAAAGGAAAAACACTGTCATTTTGGTGCAGTTTTATCCCTGTTGGTTCTTATTGTGGACAAAATAGTGATGCTTCAGGATATTGACTATTGATCTAACCCTAGTATTTATACAAGATCAAATTGGCTTCCATCACATTCACAAATATGATGTTGTAAACCAATCAAGAATATTCCAAGTGCTTGTGAAATATAATGGAATGCATAAAATTGTTTTTTTCTGCTTTTCTAATTTGTTACACTTTACTCTTAGGTGGCTTGCACTACTACATTGGTCTTGTGGAGGGTTCTTTTAATTCCAAAAGACGGCGCAGCAATGAGATTAAAGGAAGACATTACACACTTACCACGTGGTGGGGTGCATGTGTGTACTGGAATCACACAGATAAACGATGGCGCAGCAATGGTTGCAATGTGCTGCAAGTACTGAGTGCTGATGCCATACACTGCCGGTATGTTGGAATAGATGATAATCACAAGCAACCACATTGATAGTTATAGCATGTCACATGAAAATAACATTAGGTTTGTTATTTTATATATATTGAGACAGTTATGACTTATATTTTTACTGTTCATTTTTAGTTCTCTGTAAATTGACATTATTGCCATTATAATGTTATGTTTCAACTAATGATGACTCTGAGTCTGTAAGCATACACACAATGTTGATGAACGCAGAGACATGGTCAGCATGAAAGATCATTGCCTATCAAAAAAGTTGTTATATGAAGAAATCTAGACTGGGTCTAACAGGACTAGAGGACAGAAGAAAAATTTTAAAGACATTCTTAAGACATCATTGACTCACTTCAAAATATACACAAATTCATGGGAGAATTTTGCGCAAGACATCCGACTGGCATCACAGAATCAACAGTGGTTCTGCAGCTGCAGAGAACCTCATACATCATGCTTTGCAACAAAAATGTGCAAGAAGAAATGCAGGAGTTGCTCAATGCCCTACAGATGCCCCCCACACATGCTCAGAGTATGGTATACAATTCCATAACTCATTAGTCACAGTCAGGCACACTGCAGAAATCTAATCTTTTCATCATCGAGTTAATCTGAATGGTCATCGTCAATTTCAATAAACATGTTTCAACTATAAATTATTTGCATTCTCAAAGATTTATTTCTATAGTATTATCATATTATATGCAATAAGATTAATTAGGAGAATCTGCAGTATCATCACATTCTGAACATGATTCATTTATTAACATTTGAATCCTCATAAAATCTCCCAATATTGGTGAATGTATCACACTGAGTGTAAGGATGGTATATGATGGATTGATAATTTCTTTCAAAGGGGATCTAAAGCATACAGATTTCAATTGTTATAAAACTTTGTTTTCAAATATATGTTTAGGTTTCATTTGTCCATTTTTTATGGCTGCTAGGTTCAATTTTGGTATAAATTTGGGCAGATGATGGAACTCTTAGTGATCTTGATTTTGCAGATGACTGATAAGGTACACAATATTTTGAATCAACTTGATCATCTTTCTGAACAAATTGCCTTCAAGTTAACAGTTTCAAGACTAAGATCATGAATTTCACAAACTTTTATTTTAATATTACTCAATGAAGACAATAGTCAGAAAGTTTATAACTTTTCCTACTTGTGCAGCAAAATGGCACAAGATGGGGATATAGTGAGACTTGACAACTCAAGTTGTGATGGTTTGCAGTGCATTCAACCACCTAATAATGACTGATAACTCATCATGGTCATAGGGGTCCAACACTGTAGACATCTGCACAAAAAGCCCTCCAAACACCTCTATTCTCAGTCATTCGTAGGAATGTAGAAAAATAATTCCCAGACCATTCTTTGATATTATATGAATCCAGAATTTTTTATCCACCTCTTCTCCTTTCACAAAATAAATTTAGAAAGTGGTTCATGTTTCATTACATGTCCAAGCCAAATATGTTTATATCATTTCACAACTACCAAAAGTGCTTCTTGATAATCTGCAAGTTTGTTTATTTGCTTCCAGATTAATATATTTGTCTTGTGTTCAATATAACTAATTCATAACAAACATCTGTCGTTCCTGTATTCTTCTTCTTCAGCGTTCATTCTCAAACTCCTCCTGGATCTCTCCTGTAACAGTACTACTAGATATCCAGCAGGATGCAGTCAAGAGAATGGAAATGCGCTGTGTCGCCGTTTTATTTGCGCCAATGGCCGATACATCCGTCTTCGGCGGTGCTCCTTTATTCAAAAGCCTGATTCTTCTTTCCGTGTCTACATTGAATATCTAGCTTTCACAGCCATATTAAAGTATACTTAACACTAGTGATCAGAATAGGTTGATCTGTACTGTAATACAGATCTTACTTTTCCAAATCATATTCAACCACTTAACAAATATGTAGAAAACAAAGCAAGTAAATATACCAAACTATGACTGTTTAACTTCAGTGTAATATCGGTAGTAACATATGGTTGTTAAAGCTAGAAAATAATAAATGCACTGGAGAAGAAAATAAATTCATTGGAAAATAAATGTCTTAGAAAATCTCTTCAATATTGGCTCGGGCGAATTCAAGTCAAACAAGTAAATAAGAGAACACATCATACAGCAGTATGTTGCTACACATTAAAAAGAAAATGCTGATCTTATATCGAATATGTACTTAGAATGAATGAAAATAGACTGCCATTACAAGAATTTAAATGGGTACCAGATGGCAAAAGACTAAAAGAAACTTCGCAGAACACCCATCAAAGAGAGTGTTACTGTGAGTCTCAATAACATGCAAGAACTATACACAGTAGCATCACATCACTCAAACTGGAGAGCACTGGTTTCTGCCCTATGCACCGTATTTTACGCTGAATGAACATAGATAGATAGTGTCCATGACTGAGTGTTATACTGTCACGATTTGGCGAATTGTCTGCATATATTGAAAGTAGAAGTAATAAATGATTGACTTCCTACTTTTGCACAATATGTACAGCTTAACAATCACCTGAACAGAATACAACCAAAATACACTCTAGAGTGCTGGCTGTGCACTCATCCCTACGAAACTGTCAACCACCACCTTTTCAAAAGTCCAGCGATGGGTGATGTCACATAAATGCTTCTTTCTCCAAGGCCAGATAAACGAAACGCCTTATCAGCTCACAATCACATGCATATATCACTCAATAGCATTGGGTCAAAGGGCATGGGCCACTGGATCAGCAACCAACCAACCAACCTACTGTTGCATATCATTATTTCTGTTTAAGTGGTATCATATATAATCTTTATATTTTAATATTCATGTCTTATTTTAGGTGCAACCATTTAACAACATTTGGAGGATACTTTGAATTGATTACAAATGACCTGACCTCAATTGATGTTGATGAATTTTTCAGGTATATTGTTCATTCCTTTTGTCTGATTGAAAAAAATGTGTTAGTTAAATGATTCAATAATCTCTCAGTTTTTATTGTGACAATGGATTGCAAGATGTTTCACCTTGTTTCTGTTTGTATTACTTTTAAATTCATGAGATATGCCAAAAAAGGCACAACAGCAAATCGCTATGATCTTTACAGATTCTGTTGCGTGTTTAGTAGCTTACTTTCATACATCAGTCTGATTATTGTTTATCATAGAAACATAATTTGTGCCATAAACATTTTAATGGTATTTTCTTTGATGATTTTCTCTTGAAATAGTTTCAATTTCTTGAGTATATATGTCCAATCAACTTTTTTCCCCAGCTTACATGAAAATCCAGTAGCCATCATACTGGTTGCTGTGTGTCTCTTGCTCTATATCATCTTGGCCATAGTACTGCGACAGGCCGATCTTCATGACTCAAAGAAGGGTAACTGTGTTTATCTTCAGGACAATGCTGTGTCACATCGGCAGAAATATGAAGTTTTAATGGAAACTGGTTGTAGCAGTGATGCTGGAACTACATCTAGGGTATGTATAATCCATGAAACAAGAACTACATAATGACATACTAAATTTTCTATGAATGTTTAAGATAATGGGCAATTAATTACATTGTTACTATTAGTACACAATATTTCGTAATGGAATTGTAATTTTTCCTGAAAGGTAAACAATCATGTCAAACATTGACCTTTTGGATCTGAATCCAAACTGCAATTCTATAAGGACATATTTCACAACTGTATTCACGTAAGGGGAATACATTATAAAGTCATGGCTATAGTACTAAAGTTGTTACAGGCTTCTTTGTCATCTTTGTGCTTTTATAGTGTTACTATCTTTGCATCACACATATCCTAGACAATTTCACCTTCTCTCCAGCATATAGCAAGAAGATGGTATAGGTGAGGGAGAACATCTGTTATATTTCAAGATCTTAGGACAGTCATTTCCTGTTGCCCCATCATTTACAAGCTTATATATGGCTTGGAAGAGGTCATTCTCTGCTAATTTATCATCAAGTTCTGTCATTAAAGGGTTTTCTCTAATATCTTGTCTAGGTGTGGGTCCAATTGCTTATCTTCAGAATATAGGTTTTCATATTATTCTATCTATCATAACAGGATTAATATTCAAAAGTGAAAGTAAGCACACTCCTTTGTTATACTAGTAGTGATGTATTTTGGGAAATATGTTGTTTGGTCCATTTATTTTTTACCAACAGCTGATAGGGTTGAAGTGATCAACATCCTCTTGGTTGCCATTGCTTCCCAAATTTTTTTCTGGTATCCATTTCTTGAGGCTGTGTTGACCTGGGAGCAATTGTATCTGAAAATTCCAGTTCAGTTGGAATGAAACTAACTGGTTAGAAGACAAGTGCACTATCAACTGCACCATTGTAATTTTCATGTCATACGTCAGTCAATCAGTTCCTCTTTTGCAAAGTTTGACACATAGAGCGGATGTCATTGTTCTCCATGCCTGTCAGTTAGTTGCCAAGGATTGCAGGCCTTGTGCATTTATGCCTGTTGATTTTAATTCATTCATAAATCTTCTTCTGAGTGTTGTTTTTGGTCTTCCCTGTTTCCTTTTACCGTCTGGTGTCCACATGAAGACTTGTTGTGGAATTCTATCTTCCTTCCTTCTAAGTGTGTGGACGATGTATATCCAGCGGCGTTTTCTCATGATGTTTGTCACATATTCTTGTTCTGTCTCCTCTCTTAGTATGTCGTTTGATTTGAATCTTTCCAATTAGTATTTGTAATTTTTCTGAGGCATCTATTCTCAAAGACAACTAACTTCTTATCCATTATTACGGTAGATTTACAACTTTCACATCCATATGTCAATAATGGAATCACGCTTGCATTGAATAGTCGCAGTTTGATGTGATTACTTGCGATCTTTGATCTCCAGATGGTTGAAAGTTTGTTAAAGGCGTTGGAGGCGAGAACAATACAAGTCTTGATTTCTGAGTTGGTATCACCGTCACAGTCTGCTATCTTGCTTCCCAAATATATGAATTTTGAAATGTTGTCTAGTATATTGTCATCTAGTTTAATTGATTCTGTCAGACCGGTAAAGTTCATGATTTTCATTTTATGTGTGTTTATTTGAAGGCCTATCTGTTGCACATAAAATTTGAGTCTTTCTGTTTTTTCTTTGAGATCATAAGTGCTAGCACTAATAATCCAGCTTGAAATTTTCTCATAAGTAGATTACATTTGTCATTTGTGTACCAGTGCTACTCTTATGTTTTACCAGAAAGTAATGGAAAATGAATCGCTCCAGTTATCTCCAAGGTAATCTTCCCACCAATAATATGCTCATATAAATTATGTTTGTCTCAGCCACAATAGCTCAGCAGTGTTTGTGCACAAACCTACAATTTGATGATCTGGGAAAAATTCTCAGTTGACAGGATCATTTTCCATCACGAATGGTTCTGGGTTCAACTCAGTTCCAGGAAATATGTTCCGCAACAAATATGGAAAGCAAAGGCCAACTCAGTGCATCAGCTTTAGCATGTCATTGATCACATGATCATATGAAGCGAAGACCCTATTTTCTATATGCCTTAACCTTAGGCATGCTGTGTTCACAATTAAGCAGTTTCTCTTCTGCCACTGACTGCCGCGGGAATTGGTTTCTGGAAATTTTACGCAATCATCGGTGGCTGTTTTGAAATTGCGATAACTTGTTTGTTGTTACAGATATTTAAATAATATTTGCACATATAAATAAAGAATTAAATTTTGCATGTATTGGTGTAAGTTTTGTTTTTATGTGTGTGATACAAGACATGTGAGAAAGTGATAAAGACAGATTTAGACCTATCTAGATCTAGGCGTACCGTATTTTTAATCGATCGACAGCTGTGAAATCTGTTGACTATTATATATTTTACATAATGGAAACATTGTGGCAAATTGTAAATAATTAATCAAGTTTTCCGCTTTTCCAGCTGAATAAACAATGATTTCACTGAATATACTATTAACGAATAGTATACTAAACTTGATTCACTGCCATGTCGCTTCGCCATGATGCAGATGACTACAAATTACTCAGATTTCCATTTTAAAATCACTTGATTCATATCCCCGCCATCTTAACAAAATGGTGATAAATTTTCTTCTCAATGTTGCCACAAATTTCTGTCAAAAGTTACAGATCTCAATTTTTTCGTTCGGTTTCGGGTTTAGCGAACCGGGCAGTGGATTTCACCTTCCGAAATCAAGACATGACACAATTCCAGCGGAATGCACTGCCCGACTTGTAAACACAGTGTGCTAAAGGCTAATGATGTTTGAAAGAGACTTTAAAGTCAGTTTATAAGTAATTCCAATTAATTTACATAGTGAAAGAGAGATGTTTTCTATTGTTAATAAAATAGTACTAACTAGTTACAGAACTCAATAGTATCTTAACATTTGGCTTTTTTTTTTTTTTTGTGTGCAGATAAGCATTATTCTACATGGTGAAGAAGGTATTTCAGAAACAAGGGAACTCATCAGTGATGACAATTATCCAATGTTTGAAAGAAAATCAAGAGATAGGTTTATTGTTACGTAAGTGATATATTTATATTGTGTTTTAAGTCGTTTCGTAGTGGTTTTCTTTTGAATATTTCAGTCATGATAACAGTTAACATTTTCAGCTGCACTTAATTGTTTTTCCAAAATGCCAATTACATATCATTCAAACATATAGAGTGTTACAACAACGTATTGCAGTCAGTACGAAATGATTCATTCATGCCCTTTCTGTCATGTGAGTACAGAATAAATGAAAATTTTGGGTCTAGAAAAATAAATAAATAATAGCATATACTCATATAAATCAAACAGCAAAGCAGCATTCAGTAAAAAATTCCAGATTGCCTGCTATTTACATAGTGAAACTGTTGTTTAACCTTTAGAAAACCTGATGAAAATTACATAATCTATCCCTCTATCACCGGATTAATTTTTGAAAATTTTTATAAGTTTTTGATGGGTTAGAAAACACAAGAACTTATTTGTTTTTAGAGATTTTAAATAATTAATTGCATGCTTCAAATATATGTGTAATTTTTTTTTTATGTTCATACAAACAGTGTGAGGAAGTGGTGAAGATGTTTCTTAGGTAAAAAAAATAACCAAACATGGATGTTTGGACAATGCAATAACTTTTTTGTCACTCTTATGGCAACCAGAAGAAAGTCTTGGAAGATGGCATAAGTTTGAGAATCATACTGGAGGAGGAAATCATGTTTGAACAAGATTCTATGGACAGTAGGGTTATGGGGATGAAAAGTGAGGACAGGTTTAACTCTATCAGAAAAGAAAGTACCCTGAGTATTATTAGTCAAGGTATCATGGCAAAATAATTTACGGACATGAAATAGAGCCGATGAAAGGACACTGTCAAGGTATGAGTGCTTATGAAAGAAATCAATCATCTCATAGGATTTATCAAGAAAATCATCACTATCAATACATAAGCGAAGAAGTTGGGAGAATTGCAAAGAGTTATGGCAAGCAGATGAATGAGAAGTGTAAAACAGAAAACTGTATCAGTAGGCTTGTAGTATACAAATGTGCAACGGTAATAAGGATGAATTATGGCAAGATAGTTGATAAAATTAGTAGATATATTAGATGTGAATTGAATAACAGGGTTAAAATCGTTGATAAAATGAGACAATTCTACCTCTGGCATGTTATTAATACCTATAACGTCATCAATATATCTATAGAAAAGAAATGGAAAAGGGCCTTCATTGGTCTCCCAATTTTATTGCTTCAAATTCCCATGAAAGGCAAGCATAACTAGGCGTCATCTTAGCACCCATAGCAACTGATTTGATTTTTAAAAGTGGCCATCAACTTCAAAAGAGTTGAGTGTCAACACAAGTTCAGCAATGTGGATAAGAGTGGGGGTTGATATAGAGGGATGCAGATTTATCAAGAAAGAACTGTAATGCCCTAAGACCATCAGAATGAGGTATAGAAGTATATAGAACAAACATCAAGTAAGAACAGATAAGTGTGGTCAGAAAACAACTGAAGAGAAGAAAATATCAATAAATGAAGTTGCTCTACCAAGTGTTGGAAAATACTGTCAAGAAAATCAGACGGATTATGCACTCAGTACGACACGAGCAACCAGAGATAATGGTTCTACCTGGATTACATACATACCTACACCATATAGTATGATAGTCTGTGCATTCCTTGTAAAGCTGATCAACCTTGTGTTTTACATAAGTACTATTGCTATGCAGTTTTACAGCAGTCTCACTTATTATATATTGTTTTTAGTATGTTACAATTTATTATAACATAATTATGTCTGAGCAAATTACAGTCAGATTGTCACCCTATTCTCACAGTGTAATTGTAAGATATTTTTTTTGCTGTTAGTAAACATATGAATACAAAATAACCATAGTAGACATAACACAGTGAAAGTTACTGAATGTTCACAATATTAAAAAGGTTGATATCATTACTTATTATTGTAGGTTGCCTGACAGTCTAGGTAAAATATTCAAGATTCAGTTATGGCACAATAATTCTGGGTCATCTCCAAGTTGGTTCTTGCAACAAGTGGTGGTGAGAGATCTCAATACTGGTCAAGTTTTTTATTTCCTTTGTCGGAAGTGGTTGGCAGTAGACAAAGATGATGGAAAAGTGGAAAGAGAATTTTCAGCCATTGATGGAAGACATATCAGCTTTGGCATGGTGAGAATATTTACTTATGTTCATATTTTTTTTAAATTTCTAATCAGAAGGTAAAGGTATATTGAGTTTTGAATCAGTATCTTAACAGTCAATATTACCCGTAAGTACATCGCTGCCAAAAATGAGTAAATGAGAAACCATCTTACTAGTGTCAACCTTGCGCACATAATGCATAGTGATAACATTTCTCAACATTCTCAGAGCATGAAACTCTGGTACCCATTTCATGGTGACTTCTCAACCAATGGAGTCTTTACATTTTGCAAACCATAAGTGACAAGTAGCTTGAACTTGGGTCACCTGGTATTGTCTTGACCACAACATTTTCAGATTTTGATTTGTGTATTTGTTCCTTCTACGCATCAACAATCCTTACAACTATACCTTTATCCATATCCAAATAGCAATGAAAAAAAGAATTGGCATGTTCAAGCTGCTGTAATTGGGCTAAATGATTATGATCAATATAGCATTTTTCAACTTGGTCTAACTTAAATCTGTTTCAATTTTATCACTCAAATATAAATATCAATCCTTTAACATTCACAAGAACTGTTACTGGCTTAAAACAACTTACCTGATGTAATAGATACACATTAGAGACTCAGTGACCAACATGTTGGATGATGACAATGCAAATAAAGAAGTTGTGACTGCATGAATTTAAAATCAAACGTGGCACAAATAAGAAGTCATCTGAAATGACAGACATAAATGTGTTTAACAAACTAGTCGTGTGATCTATCAGCTTGATTTTACTCTTAGAATGTGCTCAAAGAAGATGAAAGTCTGTGGTGGGTCTGTCTAGAATACATTCAAGTGGATTCTGTTAGCCAATACCAATTTTTTTTCATTTGCAATCACACTCCCACAGGATTTCTATCATAGCAGGACCATAGTCCTACTATATTTCCAGCAGTATGTAATCCAGAGAGCGGTGATGCTTTGTGTCAGCCTTATTTCTTCCAATGGTCCAACATTCTGACCATACTTCACCGATAGCCAATAACTATTAGAAAATAACACTTTTATACAGCAAAAATGTATTCCACATAATAGCATTGGATCAAGCTGCTTGAATTCATAGCACACTGGATTAGCAGTCAATCAACATACAACATAAATAGCAACTTTTAGGAAAGTGTCATACAGATTTATATCATTCATGTTTATGATGTTAACACAGATCTTTTGGTGCAAGGGCTGTCAGTATCTCAGCGATTTTCATACATGGCTCTCAGTGTGGACTTGCCCCCCGCACAGCAGATTTACAAGAGTACAGAGGCTTACTGTATGCTTCACTCTTCTCATGACATACATGTGTCTAAGTGCAGTATGGTTCAAGCAGACTCCTTCAGAGGTAATTATTGTATTTAAGCACACAAATATTTAATGTTGGGAGGTAATTGTGTACACATTTTAGAAATGTTGTGCGAACCAGTTTCTGTTACACATCTATAGTTTATGTTAAATTATAGCTGTTGTAGCAAAGACATACATTTATGTTATAAAAATTAACTAATGCAAAATAGTATGGCTAATAGTGCTTAGAAACAATAGAATTATAAACTTATTGCTAATAGCTTGTTTTAGGTGATTTTTATATGATGTTCATTCATTTTCATTTAGCGCTGAAGTTACCGCACAGGGCAGAGGTCAGATCTCTCCAATTTTGTCTGTTCACAGCTATTCTGTGCAGTTCTTGAATAGTATGTTATTGTTGTTTTACTTTCTCTAAGCATTGTTCTTCTGAGTGTTTTCTTTTGGTCTACCCCTGGCTCTTTTGCCTGTAGGTATCCATTCAAGAGACTGGAGGTGTATTCTGTTGATGTCTGCACGTAGGACATGCCAGATGTAGGACCAATGGCGTTTTCTTATAACATCTGTGATGAAGTTTTGATATGTCTCTTCTCTGATTTTATTATTTGATTTGAATTCACTCCAATGGGTGTTAGTTATCCTACGAAGACATTTGTTCTACGAAAGAACTTTTCCAGCACTCACATTCATATGATAGCACTGGAATAAGGCAGGAATTTAATAGTGTATTTTGTGCGTGTGCTGATTGACTTTGACCTCCACATATTAGACTAATAGCTAATGCAATGCGAGTTGTAATTTCTGTCATGACATCACCGCCGAGTGTTAATTTGCTTCCTAGATAGGAAAATTTGTGTATTTTTTCAAGTTGTTGTCCATTTAAACTAATTGCGTTAGGTGAATTGGTGAAGTCCATAATATTTGTGTTTGATGAATTGATTTGGATACCTATTTGGCCTGCGAAAGATGGATGTTGTATTTTCAAAAAATTAAGTCAATTGTTTAGATAGCTGAAGAATTCACTTTGTGCCCTGAAAAACCTATTGTAGTATGATTATGAGGGCAGAATTTCTAGGAGAGGAAGGAAAACAGTCTAACTTCTCCTTTTGTTGTTGTCTCTTTTGAATCGCCTGTAGCATTCTACTCTGTTCAAAGCTTTCAGTACCTACACTGATGTGATCATGCGAGGCTAAGCAGCCAAGTCCTGTGGTTTCCCCAAGAGCTTGGGTTAATACTACAGTGCTTGAGAGATGTCTTCAAATGATCCTTGAAATATTTTTTCAGACCTCCACTTGAACACAGTTTACAGTAGATCAGTCTCTATGGAAGACTCATCTATGCAAACAACTTAACCAGTCCAACATAGTTGAGACAAATCCATGTAGCATAGAAGTTTTATATTAAATTTTTTTCAAGGATCCCTGTGTCATGTATGTGATCCTGTATACCAAGAAGTTTTCTCAGGCAGCGAAGGTGAAAAGAATTAAGATACCCAGCAGATGGTCTAGGATTCAGCTGCATATATCTGTGTAGGTAGAAAAACTACAAGGTAGACCTTGAGTTTAATTTCCAAGCTCAAACCATGCTGGATCCATAATTTGCAGACCCCCAAACGCTGCACTGATTAAAACAATGTGCGAGATGACATTCTTATCAGTTGTGTATTTGATAGAGTGCTGCTGAGGTGCACAAACTTGTTTTATATTGCTGAGTTTTTTTTACCTTGAATAGTCGCCCATCTGGAAACTGGGGACTGAGTTCAGGGTGCAAATAATATGGCTGCTGTATTTTTTCCAGGCATATCATTGGAAGTCACCTGTAAAAAAACTTTGTCACGTCTTGTCTCAATTTCTTACTTTGTCTTAGTCTCCATGAATGATGAAGAGATGCAGGCCAGCGGACATTGCACCTTTGTCCGTATGTGGCAGACTTCTAGGTGACATGGAATGCTAGATGTGCCATCACTGCAGGTGGGACAAAAAATGTGACAAGAATGATGAGAGTGACAGGACATAGTAATCCTGGGATACTGGCACACTGGAATGCCTCCCTTCAGGAACTAAACCCCTTTTACACAATGATGCCTTTGAGACAACCATATATAGTTACACAATGAGAAGAACTTGTGCTTTTGCTAAAGCTACCTGCTCACAGCTGAAGGGATTATTTCATCATCATCAATATCATCACCTAGAATGGTAATGGAGGATTTGCTTAGGGGATGGTATCTGTAACTGGTTGATGCATTACAACTGTTTTTGATGTACTGATGGTTAGACCAAAATCATTACATGCCAAAACAAGTGGTCCATGCTTTTCTCCATGTCATACAAACTAGCAGAGTTGTGTGTACCACAAGCAAAAGGCACGAAGAATATCCTCCTGAGTTTTTGTCTTTGACTTCATCTTGCGAAGATTGAACAGTCCACCATCAGTACAGGAGTGAAAGCCAATCCTGCACCATTACTCCAGAAAGTATCGCCATTCTAATCAGCGTTGGAGCTAGGATGCATTTCATGTTCAACACTGATCACTGGAAATGAGTTTTTTGGGGGGGTATTTGCTATCATCTTGCTCACTTGTATGTGTTTTAGCACATGCTCTCTCTCCTTCCTTCTTTCATTTTTTATTATTATATCACTTATATTAGCTGTTATTAACTCTTTAGAGCTACATTTATCAAACTTGATTCTACAATAATTTTTAAGATCAATAGGACCTATCTAAATAAAACTCCTATATCCAGATTTTGAATATTCTTTGTACCTTTATGTGTAATCTGATACAAATAATTCTGCTTGACCCACAGGTTCGTGGAGAGTTTGGACTTTTGGATGTGTCATGGCACAATATCATTGTTGGATGCCTTTGCTGTACTATAGTTCTTCCTGTCAATCTGATTATCAGTTTCATATTCCGACGCAGCCGTGTAAGTATTTGTTAATATCATTAATGTATATATATACAATTTACTTAATTTCTCTTGTACTCTAGAGATTATGTAAAGTTCCTTTCCACCATTGAAATGTATAGGGAATACAATGTTACTCCTATATTTTTCTGTGACCAGTGACACACCTTAAAATCATATGATAAACATCACACCATGCGTGTTTACTTTCCCAGATGTTCTCTGGTACTCTTGTCCTAAAATTGAATCTACTAAGGTTCTTTTTTTCAATCAGAAACTGTCCAATTTACTGGGAATCAAATCTGACTTCAGACTATTAAGACAGTGCAATAAACACTGTTCTTCTTTCTTCTAGTCTGATGCTTGTCCGAGTGTCACTCTGTTAGGAATTGTCCTATGTTATCATTTCATCAAACTCTTTAAGTTTTTTACGTCGATATAAATTATGTGTCTTAAAGAATTATACCAGTTGTTGTGACAGTGAACTGTGTAAACAATAGAAGTACAATCTATATCCAAGCATACACACGGATGTGATGCTCGAAACAATGAAGAATTTTTTGACATTTAAAATAAATAACAGTGAATATTGTAAATAGAGAAGAAAACTTCTATGTCATGGGAGACTTCAATAAACACTTTGGAAAGGACAGAGAAAGAATAGAAGAGTATCTACGACCATTTGCTGATAGATAAACAAGAACAACGACAATTGATATAGCCTTTTAGAGACATGCAACCAATACAACGTATTCATAACAAACACTTTCTTCAAACACAGAAAATCCCAGATATACACTTGGTACAAATTGAACAACCTTATTTGCAAAAGTCAAATAGACTTTATACTAGCAAAAAAAAGAAATAATAGACATATTATAAGAGATGCAAAATCAGTACCAAATATGCGTGCAGACACCGACCACAAAGCTGTAATAACATCAGTTAAAATAAATAGCAAGAAGAACAAGGAATGCAACAAAATATCTAGAATAAACATGTAAGATAAACTCAAGAGCCTCTTAGATAAAAAAAACAAAGAGGTAATGTCAAACGCACAAACAGAAAGAAATAGTACTATTTTCACCAATGATCAACAACTTTAACAGTTGAAATAGCTCACTTATTTTGGAAGCATCATATCATCAAATGGGAACACACCAAATAAATTCAATGTAACATAGCTTACCAAATCTTCAGACAAATGTCTCTTATTTTTAAAAACAAAAATTTGAACATTAAAATAGAAACTATACAAAGTGATCATCATACCATCACTATGCTATCAATGTCTAGTGTGCACAATAACAGCAAAAGCCAAAAGAAAATTTGTTACAACAGAAATTACTTATCTACCCTACATAGAATTCTTGGAGTAACAATAAGAGACAGAATCAGAAATGAAAACATCAGAAGACTAATAAATACAATGTCAATCCTGGTTTACATCAGAAGACAACAGATTGTTTTTTACATGCTTCCAGACTACCATAAGATAGTGCCCCTAAAAAAACATTGATATACAAACACTATGGATACAAAGCCCAGGTAGACAATGCAAAAGATGGATTGCAGAAATAAAAGAACATATGAAACATATAAAGCACACATAGAGGCCCTCTCCGAAGAACTCTTCAACCCCGGACACTATACGGCAATAAAGAGGTACAAACAAAAAATAAAGATACAGCTTTAGAGTGGGGTTACCAGATAGAAGAAATTGATTTTAGTCAAATTCCCACCAGATCTCACTTATAGCAGGTCAATGGTCCTACAAGATTTCCAGCAGGATGTACTCCGGAGAATGGATATGCTTTTTGTCACCATTTTATATTTGTGCCACCATTTTATATTTGTGCCAGTGGCCTGACACATCTGACTTTGGAGTGTATGGATTTATCTAAACAGACATTACTGAGTCAACTGTTCATGCCAGTTATCATTGGAATTTAAGGCTAGTTAAAGTTTATTTATATGAGCTTGTGTGTGCATAAGCTCCAGAATGGTTTAATATATATAAAAATGTTATCATTTTCTACACTATCCTATGCAATATTTATACGCAATATTTTATACACAATATTCTACTATAGATACACTATCCTGGCTATGAACAAGACAAGACCTTGACAAGTGGCAAGTCAGGCTGTGAATTAGCTAGTGAAGGTGATGATGAACCTACACAACCCACAGTCACATATTCCATACTTGACCAATCTATTCTCAACTGGCAAAATATCCAAGACTGGGCACAGAAGCAATGGCTGAAGAGACAGCAGTCGGTCAGTGACATTATGTGTTCCTTACTTTATTATGCATCTTACTGTACCTTGACCTACACATTTTAAACAAAATTATTTGACATCTAATTGATACAATGAATCATAATTTTAGAGTTTGGATGGAATTGTTTTTTAAATCTAAAAATATCGCATATATAGATTAGACCAGTGTTTCCCAACATGGGGGGGGGGGGAATAATTCCCTGAATCTTAGTAAATAATTCATTTTTTTAATATAAAAAAAATATGCATATGTTTTCATAGAGGGTCTTCAGAATTTTAGAAAGCCTTAGGTTTAAAAGCCATGGTTAAAAATAAGTTGAGAAACACTGGGTTAGACAAACTAAAAATATGTATAAATATTAATAATGTAAACTCATTGTTCTGTAAATTTAAATAAATTGATGACTGCTATATAGCCATTATTATGTGGTGTTATATCTGCAGATAAAATATCTGGAAAATATAACCGTGTTCTTGAATATTTTTGGGAGTTTGTTTTGATTCACAGGATTGACAAAAGTTTTATCAGTACTTCAGAATATTTGCCAACATATATCTTTGCTAATCCATTGGATCACTAGAAGTAATCATAAATAGAACAAGATGACAACCAATTCAGTTATGTATGTCATGAAAATAATCATTGCACTTTAGCCAGTAACTGTTAACAAGTTGAGATTTTTTTAGTGTTTGTTTTCAAACTCTAGCATGATATCTCTTGCAGCAGGATGTAGTCCAGAGAAAAGAGATGTGTTGTGTAACTGTTTTGCATGCATCAATGGCCTGATACATCTGACTTTAATGGTGACTAGTTCAGTTAGAGTCCAAAACATTTGTTTAAAATCTACTATTATAAGTATATGGCTAGAAACCGTGGTATCTGTAAAAGATATACTGTAGGAAATCAAAAGAATAACAACAAATGATTAAATAATACAACACAGACACTTTGATAGAACTGAAGAGGATGGTACAGAATAGAATCTATGTCAAGTAAAAGTTGCAGTTCTGTGTTTTAATTGGACTGAGATGGATGATTATTATAATGTTGCATTGGATTAAAATAATAGGCAGAGAATGCTTGTCACAACATACACTTTCTAGTGTCAGAAAGATTTTCAACTTGGTTACCTTAGATCTCATGAAAAATCCCTATATTTGTTCATGGGAGTTGGAATACTTTTTCTCTAACTTACAGCACTAAATTGGTTGAATGTTGAAATGCATAAAAAATTAACATAATCCTCTCATATGTTGCACTGTCATTGATAAAATAGTACATATTGCAGATGCGTTCTAGTGCAAACAGTGTGAAGACTACTCAGGCCAGTCCGCAGCTGTCAGCACCTTCAACAACACCACTTGTACAGCAGACTTTGTTAGCAGGTAAAGTATGACACTGTTTACTTATCTCCATTGATTGCTGGCAGTTGATGAAACACTCATCTTAGTAAAACAAATAAATTCTTTTTTACATACTATTGAGATTCACAAAGTTGTTGTAGTGGTTAAAGTAAATTTATCTGCAGATCAGGTAACTTGTATTTGATTTCTGCCAACAGTGATGGTGAGGACACTTGTGATTTGCAGAAGGAAAAAAAACATGGCCAATCCAGTCACAGTGAAATGGCCCACGCTCTGGGAAGATCAAGGAATAACATAATTGTTATGGAGTTTGTGCTGAAGGTGACAGTAGTCTGGGTGTTTCTGGAGACAAAGGGATATCAAATCAAATGTGGAAAGTCATGAATGGCAGAAGCAGAGGGCACATTGCTCAGAATATGTGAATTCTTCTTCTTCTGAGTTCATTCGAGAACGGAATGTGTTGTGTCATGGTTTACAGCATTGCTGCGATATCTGTGCCTTTTGGCCTGACACATCCGGCTTCAGCATGGCGTTGGATCACTGACCCTATATTAACACTCCATCCCATAACCTCCTCAGTCGCCTTTTACGACATGCATGGAAGGTAAACAGTGTTGCTATTCTTTGCTCCCCTTTTTCGGACCCCGGCAACACACAGGTGAGAATATGTGAATTGAAAGAAGTAAGAACAGACAGTAAATAGGTGAAGGTGGACGAAGAGAACAATTCTCAGATATATATAGTGATACAACTCGGGAAAGCATATCAGGAATAGATTCGTATCAGGACAAAGGTGACAGTACAAGAACTTGTCCAGTTATGAAAATAGAGTAGTAGAAGCAGTGATGGCGGCACTCAGTGACTAGAATATCAACTCACTGAGATACTCTTAACTCACAAAGCATGCTATTTAAGATAGAAAGTGATGGTCTCATGCTACTTGAACAACTCTGCATTCCAAAGTATTATATGGATATGCTGTCCTGGTCATGCAAGGGTCAGAAGCAACAGAAGAGCAGACTAGTTGGTGAATATTTCTTTTGATTGATGGCTCAGTTTTGGAAAGATATAAGACGAAACTAATAATGGCAGTAATAGATTTACTGCAGAATGAAGAAGATGAAGCTGGAGGTAATAACTCTCACATACAAAGAAGGACAGAAATGTGGACAACCAGGGTAAGGAGAGAAAGTGTATCCTCGCTGGAAAGATATGAAAATAACATATTCAACTTCTGACTGGATCTTGGGGTGTACATACTCTTAGAAGTCTGCTGGAACAAAGAGTTGAGCACTATGGGAATATTTCGCGAACCATGATGCTGGTTTCTAATCAAGAACTTGTTTGTTGGTATAGTTTTTATTTTAAAAAACCATTTTATTATTATAGTGATGATAATATAATTATATATTCAGAAGATGACACGGATCAAGCCTCAAGTGGTTTTGAGGATGCTACAAGTCAAGTAACGACAGAAAGACAGCGAGTGAATGCTGCCTCTGATATCAGTTCAAACTGGAAAAATGCAAAACATGGTAAGAATTTTACAAACTTGTGATCCTGTGTGTGTGTGTGTGTATATATATATATATATATATATATATATATATATATATATATATATATAGACACACACTGCAATCCGACTTCATATGCTGAAATCATATTTATGTTGTCCTGCCATTTGTTTTACCATTTCTATATAGTTTTGCAAAGTTTTGTGAACTATCCTGTGACCATTTCTTGATTAGGAACAAGCGTCACAGCACTGGAGGCATTCCCATATATGCTCCGCTTGCCTTTCTGTCGGCCATCTAAAAGTGTATAAGCTCAGTGTCCATTTTAAAGACTAACTGCCCTGCTTCATCAGGATACATTCTCTTAAATCCATCTAGCCAAACTCAATGACTAAAATAATCATAACTGACAGATTTGTATTACCTTCTTACACCTGTAATAAATGTAATCATTGTGACTATTTAATCTTAGAAGTACTAAAAAAGTTGACAACAGCAACAAGCAAGTAGTTACACAATAATTAATGATTTATCTTTAATTACTGTACAAAAAAATGATATACAAAATTATCATGACTTCGCTGCATTTGACTTGTTACTACACTTCATGGCATAAAATATATGTACCAAGAACTTAATGATTCTTCAAGTCCATTAATTAAACACCTGGCCTTCACAAGCACATAAGTAATGGAAGAATTTTCTTCAGTCTACCCACAAATCTCCAGGTTTTTCTGTGTTATGCAGATATCAATAGGAATTTCATCATTTTTTTAAAGTTGTTCTATGTCTACCCTGTCTTCTCTTTCCCTGTGGATTCCATGTCAATGCCCATCTTACAATACAGTTTTCTGCCTTCTTCAGAGTATGCTGAATTTATCTCCATTTCCTAGACTACATCTGGCCACCCATGTTGTGTGTCCTTTACAGAATGTTGTCTTCACTGTCACTCTGTAAACCTCTCAGTTCTGTGCAAGCTATTCCAGTGTCATGTTCAGGTCTTTGATATCCTGTGTCCAACATTGTCTTAGTCAGCCTCTTGTTCTCTTTTCTGAAATTTTTCAATTTTAGATTAATCTTTCTAGATCATTGTGTCTTTGTATATGTTCAAAATATGTTAGCTTTTATTTTTGTATAGTTTTTAGTAACCAGTCTTCCTTTATGTTGAGGTCTTTCTAGACATCTACCCTGGTTCGTCTTTCTATCCATGATATTGTTAGGACCATTCTATAATATTTCACTTCAAATGCTGATAGTTTCTTTTCCTTTGCAGATGTCATTGCCCGCATATCCTAACGATATGTTGCCACTGGAAAAATATAGCTTCTTAATAGTTGTAGCTTTGTTTTTCTCTGTTTGCTCCTTGCCATAGATTGTTCATCAGGGATGTTTTTTGTAGGGCCATTGTTAACATTTTCTAGCTGTTATTTTTTTTTTTTTTTTTCATTTTAAAAAGTAAAAAAGCTACAAATCCCTCCATGCAATGACATAATGGGAAACATGCATTATTTGACTTTTTAAAAAAGGATTGTGAACTCTTTGTCATGTTTGAGGTGTGTTTCTTTGACCATCAGCATCCGTAGGATTGTTTCCTTGAGTTATTAATGCTGGTTAACATCATCACACTGAGAAAGCATCATAGGTGCTCCAATCCCCATTGTGATCAATCCATCATAATATAGAGACTCACTGTTCCAGTTCAGTGTTGATTTATCAGTCTCTTCACATATCTATTATGTTCTCTTTTCAGCCATTCAAATCTTTACTTGTCTCATTAGGATTACACATTATCTACCAGTCTGTATTGCATCACACATTATTTCTTAAACTTCATGCTTTGTTACTGCAAGTTTATTTATGCAACGCTAGAGGAGAGATTTAAGTGATTTTGTTTTATTTAAGTTTTGTCTGTGTGTGATGATCATCTTCTACCTCACTTTCATTTTGCTTTACATGACGGTATTAACAGATTTTTCTTAATATCTGATTCCCGATATTATCTTTAATTCCTGTACTTTCATATATTAATAATTCCAATAATAACAAATTGGTGTTGGTATTATGTCCTTTTAGTTCTTCAGGGACAGGTATTCATTTAGCCACATGATGAACATAATTCCCTTTCCAAAACTATCTTTCAAGGAACAGTTGAGGGTACAAGAAGAAGAGGAGGTAAGAAGACAGTATGGATTGATAATATTAAAGACCGGATAGGATTAGGATTCTCCATACTCAAACAAGGAACTGAGAACAGGGACACATGACGAAAGTTTGATGTTTCCAGAGTGGGACCCCTACAACCTGAAGGGTTACGGGTTTGATGATGTTTCATGCCTACACTGAAATCATAGCTGTACCTACCTTAGGAATGCTGCACATGTTTGCAGCACATTTATTTCTACAATATATGTTTGTTCCTAAACCTCACACGGCTCTTGAATGGATGTAATGTTGAAAGAAAATTATTTGTGTGCTTTGTGTAGAGCTGATACATGCATCATTTCAATTTTATGGCCACAAACAACAAAAGTACAGAGAGTTGACTCTATGAAATTGCAACTGTTTATAATATTTAGGTCTGTTTAGTTTATGCATGTAATTGGAAAGTACTAATTGTTTTAATATTTTTGTCGGTTTCAGTTGATCACTCAGATATACTGAATGCAAGCAGACGCATATTTCTCCCATTCTGGTGTCGCTATGTTGCCTGGACACTTTGTTTCCTCATATCTTGTACTTGTGGGGCAGTAACCATCTTGTATGGGTTCAGGTAAGATATTTGTGGAGTCTATCTCTACATACTGTACAGTAAGTACTAAGATATGTACCATTTACCTCAATATATATTTTGTTAGACTGAATTGTTTCCAGGTGCTTGCATACATGTTTTTTTAATTTGTGACAGTCACTGGTATTTATTCTGGATATATGACAGCTTTGAAAATAATTCTTCTCTTTTTCTTTGTCTGTATCCTTTTTCAAACTTCTGTTGGTTGTATGACAAAGTCAAGAAAATATATATTATGAAAAGAAATTTTGTTATGGTTTACTGCTTGACTGGGGTATCAGTTCTTTTTTGCCCGACATATCATACTTTAGCAAGACTTTTGGGTTAATCCACTTTTCCATATCAAGCAATTTCAATTGTTCTGCAGCAGCTTTTCTGTAACAGATCAAAGAATTAAATTCATAATTATGCTGTTGATAGTTTTCTTAATGGGTGCTTTAAATCATTAAAAATGTTGAAGAAAAGATGAGACAGCCAACTCCACCTCCAAACTTCCTTAGTCTCTTACAACATACATGACAAGTCACAGTGTTGCCATATTTATTCTTTGCTTAGTTTTGAGCCCTAACAACTATACTTATCATATCAGTTGTACTCAAGGCATGTGTTTTGCAACCTAAAGAAAACATGTATGAAAAATACAAAATTCTGTTTTCTTACATGCATTCTTACATTGTTAAAGTTGCTGTGTTATATCAATTTGTAAGATCACATCACCAAGGTGTCAGGAATAATCAGACAGACCTGGAAAAATGAGGCAAATGCAGTATGAATGAAAATAAATGAGTTAACCTTTAACAAGCCAGACTAAAACAAAGAAATCTGCCACTGGATTCTTTTTGAGAATTTGTGTTTTGTTGGTGGCTGTTACTTTTTTATAAAACGCGCTTTTTTCTTGTTAAGAGATATTTAAATAATATTTCTACATATAAATAAAGAATTGAATACTGCATATATTGGTGTAAGTTTTATTTATGTGTGTGTGATACCAGACATGTGAGAAATTAGTGAAGACGTTTTTTTTTTTCAAAAAAAAAAGTAAATAAATTATAACAAACAAAATGGAAAAAAATTATTACAAAATTATTTATCCTTTTTTTTTAATTTTCTGAATTGGCAACACTATAAAATACACATAATTCTACATGATTAATGTTGTTTCATTGTCAAGTTAGCAGAATTTCACTGGAGAAAATGAATAAACCTTATAGATTTGTCATAAAATCGTTCTCTGAAGCTAGATCTAGTCCAAAACTGTATCACTCTGAAACAGTTGATGTTTAGCCTCTATATACAGAAACTAATGTGGTCTACTATATATTCTACTGTGAAAACTAACAACTCCCAATAATTCATCATCCGAATAACAATCCATAATGATTTTACTGAAATTATGATAAAACAAAAGTCTAGAACACCCGATTCACTTTCATGGCGCCGCACCGGCTTGCCGATGTGGACATGAAACTTTATCCATTTTCCTTCCATGGTTATTCCAATTTGTCCTCATACAATGTTTTCACTCATATAGTAGCATTTAATTATCTGACCACATCATTAAGATATGATTTAATTTAACACTAATTACACCTGACAGGTTTGGACATTCTCGAAGTGTTATGTGGATGCAGTCAATATACTTCAGCTTTATGATGTGTCTCTTTATTGCACAACCATTCTTGGTGAGTTTGATGGTTTCCTTGTTCCAATATTTTACTGTGAATTGAATATATTCAAGGAAGGTGCTTATATTAAACAGTTAACATATCTAGTTATTGTTATGTCCAGTTACCATATATATGTTTTTATATAGTATTGTTCTTAGAAAATCCTTTAACTAAATCAGGACTGGGTTACCAGAACCATGACCTCCACTATCTTTTTTATAGTTAAAATCTCTGACATAACCAAACTGAACTAATGGCCAAGGTTGAAAGAGGTTCCTCTTATTTAACTTTTACTACCTTTAATACAAATTTCATAAATTCCCCCTGCACACCAGATTAGGTTTTTTTATGAATAAATTCCTAAACCTATCATATTTATGATGTTATTTCATAACCAAACTAACATGCTCATAATATCGTCTGTGAAAATAAATAAAACACTTAGATGTCACTAACCTTCTCCATGAATCTTGAACAGTAGATCTAAGAATTTGTCTTAACCAGACTTCATGCAGCACAATTTTTTTCAATGCTTGGTTGAAAGTCATGCTGATAGTTTCTGATGTTATTTAACAACGAAACTTACATGTTCATAATATCTTCTTTGAAAAATAAACATAGTTCCCAACAATTCCTCATAATTAGAAAAACAATCCATAAGCATTTCACAAAATTGGCTTATGTTTCAATGCGGATTGCATTGATTGAAACACGCTAACAGAAATTATGCACATGCTATTTATTCTGGTGGTCTTTTCCACTCAACCTTGACTGAAAAGGAGGCTATATAAGTGCTACAGTCTTGCTCCTTTTTTCCCAGAAGAAAAAGCCAAATTTCAACTTTATCGTAGTAACAAAATTTCTTATTGACTGTCACAACTCTGCAGCCATGGCATTGAGGAGAGTACACCTGAAAGTGGGTTTTTTTATGTGCTGACAGCGTTGTAAAGGTTAAAATTCAGAAAAACCTCTTTTTGCACACATCTTCTGTGTCTGAATTGGAAGGGAGAGATAAAGGTTGCTGCTTCAAGTACAAGTACCAGCTATTTAGTCATTAGAAGTGGTAATAGTTACATTGTATCACAGTTTACAGTGAGGCTATGATATCTGTCTTTCAGTCTGACATTTGTTTAAAGCACAATTTAAAAAATATGATTTGACGTCCCTCATCAATTTTTATCTACCTAGCCAGACTGTAGTAATGCATCTTGTTATAATACCAAGACTGATATTTGACAATTGGTAGGGTCTTTGTCTTTGCTGGTTCACTGTTTTGTATTCCATTATGTTGTGTGTTAGATTACATCACAAAGTGAGCCATCCTAAGTAGTAATATTGTTGTGAATATAATGTTACATTTCTATTTTTCTGTGACTACTTGACACATTAGAGAGTGATGTGCCAACATCACATGAACCCCCTTTATTTTTCAAGGTTTGTTTATAGTAACTATTTCCTAAGACTGTGTTGACCCTGAATCTTTGTGAACCACAGGGCTAGTAAGCAAGTGCATAAACCACTACCACTCTACCATGACTACAAGCCATGTATTTAACTGTGCACTAATGTCATTGAAAATATTGGTTCAGCAAATGTCATTTTCTCATATATTACATATGACAAACACTTGTACTGTTAATTCCTCTGAAGATACACACTTCAATGGCATGGATCTTTTGGTTATCTCTTTTGCAGACATTCAAATCATTGCCATTAACCTTTAGCAAGCCGGATTAAAATTACACTATCTCTTGCCACTGGATTATTTTTTTAAATAAATTGTAGTTTTTGTGGGGTGAATATTTGGAAAACAGAATAACTGTTTTGTTATTAGAGATATTAAATAATGTTTGCACATTTAAATAAATAATTGCAAATATTTGTGGAATTAGTTTTTCTATGTGTATCATACCAGATGTGTGAGAAGGTGATGAAGACATTTTTTGCATATAAAAACAACCACACATGGGTGTTTAGAAAACATAATAGCATTTTTGTTATAAGAGATATTAAAATATTTCCACATCTAAATAAAAGATTGAATACTGCATATATTGGTCTAAGTTTTGTAAGTGTATGTATGATACAAGAGGTTTGAGAAGGTTCTAAAACAAAAAACATCAAAATATAATCACAAAAATGTATTCCGAAAATTGTGTGACTTTATTTATTTTCCGACACAGCAACCCTGAAAAGATTGGTTTTACACACTGTAACACAGCTAAATCTATTGTATTTGTGTAGTTTCCTGAAAAATTACATAATATCACTGGGGAACTAAATATAACTACAATAAAATATATGGGAGTAACTTACTGTGTCCAAAAACATAGACTTAGTTTCAATCAGTAAAATCCTTCTGTGAGCTCCATACTTGTTCAATGTCATATAACGAAACCAACGTGAGACCAGACCTATATCTACTCTACTAGACCTATATATCTACTGATATCTAGGCCTATGTCACAATCCATAATGACTGTACAGCAATTATATATATTGTCGGCCGATGATTGAAACACCACCAACCACCACCCATCCCCTTCCCGATGGATTCCGCACTGGCTGTTCCCTATTTTGATAATTTCTTCTATAATAAAATTTCCCTTTGTCTCGCATCTTGCCAGTAACCGGAAGATCAATACAACTAATAAATGATTCAAAAATTTCGGTTACATGACATACTATACGTATGATTTTAATTACGTCAAAAATTGTCATAGCAATTGGGCAATAAATCCGCCTGTAGCACTTAAATAACTGGGCTGTTTTTGAGGAATATTTCCTCCCATAGTGCGCTAAAGGTTAAATCCTCCTTTGTTGATAATAAAATTCAGCATTAGAGAACCGCTATATTTCTATACCTTACAGCTTAACAGATGCTTACATTGTTTGACATTTATCCTTCCCCTTGTGCTACTTTGTTTTGTCTTAGTTCTTCACTAGCTTCTCATTATCCTATGTTCTGGCCTTCTACTTTTTAATTCACTGTTTTTCAACCTGAATCCTCCATTACATTTTTGTCCAACATTTTATCCTGTATCTTGTGTTCTGATGTGCTTGATATATACATTTTTTTTTATAAATATGCCAATTTAATCTGTTTTTGTGATCATACTGCCTGTTTTAACATTTTATCAATTAGTATACAGTAGATGTGAGAAAGTAGATGTACGGCTCTGTGGCGAAGTGGTACAGAGCGCGTCTGTGACGGCAAAGGTACCGAGTTCGATCCTCACCACAGGCAATTGTGCATCCGGACCGTTCAGAAAGCAATGGCAACCTACTGAACGTATTTATATTGCCTAGAAAATCACCACAGCCAACAAATGCTGGGTTGATAGCTACGTCCTGGATAGGATATGCTACCAATTTAGATGTGAGAAAACCTCTTTTTGTTAGCTGATCAATTTCAAGGTTGGTTTGTGGGGATTGTGCCAGACCTAGCAGCAGTAGGGTTTTAAAAGCTGTTTTTACTCTCTTGATGAATCGTTTGAATAATAGAAACTTTTGTTGCCTGAGATGGCAATCATCAAAAGGAACTGACAAACACTGTCTCCACAAGAATTTACCTACTCATTTCCTCTTAACAAGAGAGAAAGCTTACTACATGTAGCATGAGATATCTAAGAAAAGCAACAAACAGAGCATGAAGAGATCATGTGAGGAATGAAGAGATTACAAGAACTATTGGAACAATATCTGTGGTCAAATATATTGAAAAACAGAAACTCAAATGGTTCAGCCACTTAATGAAAATGAACCCTTATTGGCCAGGGACAAAGAGTTACAAGCATTCTGAGACATCACAGTATTACTGCATATTAAGTGACTAAACATACCATATCCTGAAAACTGTTTGTCATTCAATCCTTCGATGCCTTACAGCAAAAGCATAAATTTCCTCTGACCATTATTTCATAGTTTGGTTTACAATATGGCTTTGATATTTTGTGATTTCAAGGGCCAGTAAAAAATAGCTTGACTGGCCATATTCACACTTGGTATACAATTTTGCAGCAATTCCTACCTGATATTATTTTATGTTTTATTCTCCAGATTCTGATTTGTGTTGTATACACTGCTATATGTCATCGCAACAACCCGGCAGTGTTTGATCATTATGATGATGGCTTTTATGGGGAGAAAGTCACATTGGTAGGATTACATAAACAATGCAGTCATTACTACGGGGAGGAGGGAGAGTTGCAAAGGGTAATAATATTCAAGGATATTTTTATCTTGTGATTTTAGTTTCCTATTTTTAAAATTTTCCACTTTAAAAAGTTACTTTGATCATTGACACGCCCCATTCCCTACCCATTTGAAAGTTGTTCTTGATTGTAGAGTATATTAATTGATCTGTGATATTGATTTTATTTTGTTCTCATTTTTGGTTTCTTTTAATTTCTCTATTTCATTGTTAAAGACAACATATGTATTTATAATTTTCATACTCTATTTTGTTAATTTGAACTTCTTTTATAGTTATTTCTAAATGATTACCATCATCACTGCATAAATTGTTTACTCTAAATGTAGAAATGTTACTACTTTAACAATATCATCTACCAGCTGGATTTGTATTTCTGTTATTTAAATGTTAAAGCAGGCATGCAGCAATGTTGACAAACACCAAGAAAGAATAGTCAAGCTGTATTTAATATGTGAAAAAAAATATGGTCATACATAAAAAGTTTCTATATATCATGTTCTTTCAGCGTAGAATATAATATATAGGGCAGAAACAAGTGCTTTCCAGTTTGAGCGATGTGATGTCACTGTGTGTAATTCTTGCATGTTGTTGAGACCCATAGTTATACCCTCTTTGCTGTAAAGAGTCTCTCTTGGACTACCTCTTTTTCTTTTGTGATAAAGAGTTTTTAGACTATCAACATTTTTACATTTCTTTGTTTCTAATTAGGGCGTAGCTGAAAGGTCAAGGTCACGATACTTACGATTTGCAGGTCCACCACAGGAGAAACAACTAAAATCTGCCAGAAAGAAACTTATCAAACAAAAGAGAGCATTATTGTTGCTCAGGTATGAATTATTCTCATTATTTGTGATGTTTTCAGGTGTTTATTTAGATTTTTAAGAACATGCATGGGATGAAGAGGGATTCACATTACTTTCATGGAGTAACCAGGGTTTGAATGAAAATATGATGTCTTATACAAGTATGAAGTTAGATGACTAAAATATTAAAACACCTTCAAAGGATATATCATGGAAACAGTTAACCTTTGCGACTCTGCGGTCGCAATAATGTGCCTATGAGCACAGCTCCATTGTGCCTGCAGGCGCAATCCCGCTACATAGGATATCGCCCGATTCCTGAGTACGGAACTTCACAAAGTAATGATCCCGTGACGTATAAAACACGCCAAACGAAGCTAGGAATACGTCGCATTTTAAAGGTCAAATTCCTTTACTCATTACGACTGCAAGAAGAGAGAAAACCGGCTGGTTTTGTCAACGAATTTCTGGAACGACGTTGGCCATTTTTTAGCCATATTTTACTATCAAATTGAGTACCGCGTGGCATGGCTAAGTGATCGTGAATACATGTTTTAATTGTTGTTATTTATGTTTAATATGTTGTTATTTGATAAGAATGTTTGTGTAGTCATTCAAAAACACAAAAATAATATGTATCAGGGGTGCCACGTGTGTGCTTAGACAATAATTACGCTGCGTGTCGGGCTAGACCTAGTGTTTACCGGACGGACGTTATATGCAATTTCTTATACACTACATATTTTCATTGTTGTTTTTTGTGTTCAATATATGTTGTTATTTGATAAGAATGTTTGTGTAGTCATTCAAAAACACAAAAATAATATGTATCAGGGGTGCCACTTGCGTGCATAGACAATAATTACGCTGCGTGTCGGGATAGACCTAGTGTTTACCGGACTGACGTTATATGCGATTTTCCATGTTTTATTAGTTTTTTTAGTTCATATTATATTAGTTTTGATATAAAACAATATATATACAATAAGTATAGGTATTTATGAAGATGTTATCAATGATTCCACGCATTGCTCAAGTATTAGGGTCGTCAAGAAGTTATATGTGCGATTTGAAAATGGCGTTTTGTGATTTCCCCCCCCCCCCCCCCCCCCCCCCGAATTTTCAACTTCACAACTTGCTCACAACTGTCATATCATACATGCAACAACAAAAAAAACATGACTACATTCACTATTCACTCCTTTATTTAGATATGCAAAAATTATTTTGATATCTTTTAAAACAAATAAGTTATCACGTTTTCAAAACACCCACCATCAATAACGCAAATTTTCCAAAAAAGAATTCAGGCCCAAGGGGATGTTTCTTAATTTTTAATTCAGAGCCCTAAAGGTTAAATACTAACCTTCTGAACAATGCTTTAAGGTATCGAGCATGAACTGATGGTGATGTGGATTTTGAAAACACATTATGAATAAATAACATCAAGCTTCAAAGTCCAATGAAAGTAGCTCATGGGTCCATGTCCCAAAAGCAACATGGCTGATTATATTATGAGCTAGTCCTAACAAACTGCCAGTGTCATTTGTCCTAGATCAGAGTTGAATGGACAACACTAGTGAATTGCATGTCAGTTCAATAAATAAATGTACAGATACTAATGATACGGTATCTGCAGTTACATATGTTGTTTGTATATTGTTTATCCATCACAAGTTTGATGACCATTTGTTACAATCACTTAGGAAATTCAGGTAGGATTATGTCTTTGACTTTGAGTTCATAGATGGCTAATAAGTTCTATGCATCCTGCTAAGATCCTTGGACAAGTCGCGCATATTTCCAACAACTTTGCTGTTGAGCTGCTTTATTTCCTTGATCCTGATGTGATGTACTGGGAAAATACAATATTTGAGAGCCATGCTTTGATCATGAGATTCATTCGCATATCAAAATAAAATTCTCCAAACAAACAGATCCATGTATAATGTACTGAGAAAGTCTTCCTTACTGTAACAAATTTGTATAAGCAGCAGACATGGATCAAGCAATATGGTGGCCACTGAGAATAAGGGGAGGTAGTTGAATCAAAACATTCTAATGGTCTCACTTGTGTAGCTGGAGATCACAATAAAACTATCTGTAAAATTATTATGGATATAGCGGTTGTGTAGAATATTTATTCTTATGAAATAAATTACTATGTCTGATATTCATCATGTGTAAAGAGGTTTAATTTAGGTTGTTGTAGGTTCACCATTATGCATAGATGTGTCTGGGGGTCAGATTGTCATTCTGTGAACTTGTTTTTTGGCATCACTTTACAAACACATTATGACTAATTACCATTTGGTGCATAGATTTTATTATGTTGTGTAGATCCTTTGTTGTTTTTCTGTTCATCTTGAACCTGTGTTTTCAGACTTTCACAATAAAGTATCTCATGATACTTGACTCAAAACCTAATGGTCAGAAGATCTGCAAATTTGCTTTACTTTGAATAATACAAAATGTTTATTTTAATTGCAAAATAATTATGTTTACATTGCCATCTTGGAGAAGTCCATGTAGAGTATATTTGTATATATTTTATGTATGATTGATAAATGAATCAATCATCTAATTTATGGTAATTAAAACCCAAAATAGCACACAAGATTAAACTTCTTTGTTCTCCAACCAGAGTCAGATGCTGATATGGAATTAATGAACTGTACTGTGCTCCCAAGCCAGGGCTTTATAGCCTGTCCATCAGAGCTGTTTCAGATGGCCATAGTTTTCATCTTGTGGTGTTGTACAGTGGGCAGTTCTGTAAAATATGTTCTGTGTTTTCAGGAGATTATCCATTGTGGCACATAGTGTTACCAGTTCCTGTAAATGCGTTGTTTAAGTCTGACCTGTTCTCAATCGAAAAAAAGAGAAAACAAATTGAAATACACTGACAATCACATATGTCAGTGGCTAAATTATTAGGAATAATGGAACTGTTTTGCATTAAATGACTTAAGAAACCCATTCTTGTTATATTGTGCAAGCAGATTAAGATTTGCTTATTAGATTAATTTCATAATAGTATTTATATGATTTTTGTTCACAGTGATTCTTTTTGGTTTATTGTGATGTTTGCATTGCTTTCCATCATGGCATTTGGCAAGAACTTGCAAGCACCGTATCATCTTAACAAAGCTTTGAAAAATGCTTTTGCTGAAAACCGGTGAGCTCTTATATTTATACTCATAAATGGTAAAGTTGGACATTTCTGTTCAATTTTACTACAAGGGAAGGTCATAAAGTAATCCAGCACATTATTTTTGTCAGCTAGTAATAGAGACAGAAATATGAAATTTTGCACACCTCAAATATGAAGTCTCCTGATTATGTGTATGAAATTGCACCAAATTAAAACAATTGGTACAGCCACACTGAACTGTTTTAAAGTGGGTCAAATGTTATAATACTGATCCATAGCCACTAGATCAGCAACCAACCGTTATATTGGCACAACAGGACAATTTGTGTTACAAACTCCCCATTACAAAGAGAGAGAAAACTAATTTTAATGTTTGTGTAGGGAAGTTGTGCAGTCAATATAAGCACTGTTAGTCACTGGGTTCAGATAATTAAAGTGTCAACAAGTAGAGAGCTATATGATCTACCTTGCTTGAAGCATGCTGTTATTTGAAGTGATAAGTGAATCACTTGTCAACAAATTTCAGTCAGCAAGGGAAGTACATTGAAATTATGAAAACTCAAGTGATGGTTATGCAGTTTGACCTTACAAGAATCTAGTAGAGCTGCTTCGCGTTCATGACAATACATACCATCACAAAAGTCTGGCAACACACATAGGGCAATCACAAAATTTACTTGTGCTGTACTTCCCCATCCAGCCCATTAGTTCTTATGTGTTCCCTTAGGTTTTCAATGTTTTGGTCCACATATACACTCTGCTGGGCAAGGTTTGAAGATAAGTGGGATTCAAGCAGTGAAGAAATGACTACATGATTGAACAAAACTTGGTACTGTCAAAACACACAAGCAGATATGTTTTCATGCTGGCATGATGTCGTATAAGGAGATGGGTACTATGTTGAAGTGATAAAGATGTTTACATGCATATCTATGCACATTGTGTACAAATTTCCTGCATTTTTAATAGGAAATTCCTGAGAAAAATAATTTGGTACAATAATTTCTGACCTTCTCTCGTAGTTATCTCATAGTTACTGATTTTATAAATGAATGATTGTTTAAATATAGAGGAATTGATGTTTCTTATACCTTTTTTGCCGGATCTGTTGTAGAGTTGGTGCAGTTCATACACTAACCTTGCTTGAACTTCCACATTGTTCAAAGCCAGCAGCTCACATTGTACTAGCAATTTATTTGATGTATTAGTAGTTCATAAACATTCAAAAATAGTTGAATAACAATGTCCTATATAGGAAATTCTTCAACAAATTATTATTCTATTATTATTAATAGTTTACATTTGAATGCAGTTTCAAATATGGTTTACTGTAACTTGTTTATTTCTAGAACAAATGGCACATCATTTTCACAAGTGAAATCATATACAGACTGGTATCATTGGAGTCAATCATCTCTTTTAGACATTCTGTACACAAAGACTTCTCTCAGAGATGAAGCTAACCTCATGAGTGAAAGCCTTGGCTATGTCCTTGGCCAAGTCCAGCTGCGTCAGTTGAGGAGCACCCCTGAGCCATGCTACAATATACAATTTTTAAATTCAGATTTAAACTGTTTACATGGCTACAACCCAGAAAGGAAGGTTGAGGCAAATATTTACCCTGAAATCTGGGTTCCAGCTTCCTGGTATGACACCCCTGGTTCAGTTCTACAGTTGAACAGCACTAGGTGAGTCTAGTCATGTAGTGTATATAATCTTGAAATGACACTGAAACAACTATCAATAATAATTACATCCAAAACAAACTCAAAATATGTAGATGGCTGTTAGACCATCACATTGTATTGACAGTATTGAGTGTTTATTTCTAGTGCACTGTTGTTTCTTGATAAAGGTCCCTATTGGACCTTAACATAGAAAAAGCTTTTGTTCCTTTGTTATTTCTCATTCACATTATTTGTGCTATGTATTAGTTATATTAGTAAGCAGTGTCTAAATAATACTTTATCATAAATGTGTAGAGGATTCAGTCCATATGTACTCCATCCTTCTCAACAATGTGGCACTCAGTCTGATTAAAGTACCAATCATAACATGTAACTCAGTAGTTTTGTTATAGTTCAAAGATCACCCAAAAAATGTGCTTTATAAACAAGACTTTGTACTCAGAATTATAACCGTGACCACAAGCACAAGGCGAATCCTCCTACTACACTAGTGATGACCCTTGTTTTAGAGATCCTTGAATTAGATATTAGTGATGTGTTACTGTTGGGAATTGTCAAGAAGTTTCTTGATTGTGTTACTTACCTATCTGTGTAAATTACTATATCATGTTGCTTCGAGTGCTACAGGATGAGTTCTTGGATCAATCCCTCTGTTCTGTTGGCAACCCAGTCACTGCACTTTCTTCCCAACTGTTTCAATACTGTTGTCAATAACTTTCTGTCTTTGCTAAATCCCATACATTCACAGACATTTCCTCCAGCTCACAAACTCTTAGTAGGGTTTCTTCTGCTTCTGCCATCCAAGACCTTCCTCTCTTGATATGCCTTCCCTTGGGTGTTGTCTAGAGATTGGTGTAAGAGGTGATGATCATTGTTGCGATCTTGAAGTATTCTTTAAACTGAGCAATTTTATGTCTTGCTTTAATGATCGGTAGGTCTAGGAGAAACCTCATGGCCGCAATAGGTGTTTCTCTTGTGCATCCTAGGGACGATGATTTTGTGGTGATCTAAGACACAGTTTGACTGGGCAATGATTTTGTAGGAGGAAACCATTGTCCAGTCATCTTAGGTATATTTTTTACAGTTGCGTTTTTTATATCGTTATTTGTTTCTTGATAAAGGTCCCATTAGGACAGACACATTGATAATTATTGTCTTTGTACTAGTTTTTATTGTTATTTATTATTATTTTATATATATAGTTAGGTATCTACAGTAACCTGTATACTTTATTTAGTATTTATCTGTGCATCCTAGGACAACTCTCATGTCTTCGTTTTGAACTCTCTCCAGTTTATCTACCTGTTTTTATTCACTCTTTACAACATTGTAAGTACACCTAGACCATAGTCTAACATAGATAATATCACTGTCTACATCATCTGAAAAAGGGTTTGTTGCTGCATGTCTACAGATGCCATGATTTTAATTACACTGACACCTTTCTTAGCTTTCTGAATGACATTGTCAACATACAAAAGATAGACTTCTATCAAAAGTGATGCCTAAATATTTCATAGTCTGCTCTGTGATGCAATGTTGATGCATATGCAGATGGCTGCTGGTACTATGTTTGTGACTATGTTGTTGTTCAACAAGAACCAGACGATCTTTGTTTTGGTGGTATTGATGACTGCTTTCTTCATCATCTGCAGAAAAAAATGAGCATCTTTGGGTAAAAATTAAGTCAGTTTTGTTAACAGCAGAACCAATTAATGATGTAAAACACCCATTAAGAAAACTATCAACAGCGTAATTATGAATTTAATTCTTTGATCTGTTGCAGAAAAGCTGCTGCAGAACAATTGAAATTGCTCGATATGGAAAAGTGGATTAACATTCACACAATGGCTGTGTTTGTTGAGTTGACACTCTTCAATGCTGCTTCCAATTTATTTAGGTAATACACATTGTTGACTTTTTTGCCCAAAAGTTAAAAAAAAGAAATATTAATGCTGACTTCATTGGAGCATATGTCAGAATTTTCATGAGTATTTATATTTATCTCTACATCCAAAATTGAATTTAGTTGTTCTCCAATTTTCTTGTCTCTTTCAGTGGCGGTACACTGTTCATTGTTATTTCTTGCTTCCCTTTAAATTATCTTGTCCTTATATTTTTCTACAATCTTGTTTATAGTATGATTTTCAACATTCATATTTTGTATCTGCCCCAAATTATTTGATTGTCTGTTTATTATCTCTTTCAAATACTGCCTGTGTGGAAACCGTGGCCTGGACTTCTATTCTAGTTCAGGGTGCAAAGAATATGGCCACTGTCTTCTTAATAAGCATGTCATAAGAGGGGACTAAGGACAATTGGGGAATAGAATGACAATAGGCCTGTTCATCATCATGTGACATATTTTTCTAGAACGTAGTCTTCCATATGGATTCTCTGAACACTTCAATTCTGGACAAGTTGACCTGCCACAGCTAGAGACATTATTAAGCAATCTGATATATCACTGCACCATCGTCGTTTTGTGTGCTCTGTTGCTGTTAACTCTGCCTTCATCTAATAATATTTCCATGCTGTTATGTCTCTTTATATGACCAAAAAAAACACAGCTTTCTTGTTAAGATATTGTGGAGCCACCCCTCTTCGATATTTATTGATCTTAATACTTCTTGATTTGTCTTTTTAGCTGTCCATGGTCTATGTAAAAATTCTTCTGTAGCATCTCATTTCGAAAGCAATGAGATTCTCTTTGCTATTGTTTTATTTAATGTTCATGCCTCACAACCATATATTGCCACTGGAAATATGCATGTTCTGATAATACATAGTTTGGCTATGCTGTTGGTACCTTGGTAAAGATTTTTCATTTGCATAAGTTTCAATGTCACCATTGAAATTGTTCTCTTAATTTAGACATTGTATTCTTCTGAGTTATTTATTTTGTGCCCAAATACTAAAATTTGTTATGTCCTCTAGTTCGACAAACTGTTACCAGTGAATAGTTATTACTATCATTGCATGTCTTGTCCTGATTTCTTACTTTTGTCTTCTATCAAATAGTCCTCATGGATAACGAAGATATGCAGACTAGGGGACATTGCAATTTATTCTTTTGTAGCAGACTTCTAGGTGGTGGGAAATGCTAGGTGTGCTGTCACTATTGATGAGTCAACAGATCTGATAGAAAAATAATGGACTAGTTGCCCCAGAAATTTGCTCCTGGCAGGATGTAGTAATTCTGGGATACTGAAGCACCGGAATGCCTCCCTTCTGGGACTAAACATGCATCCATAAACCTCTCTAACATAACCATGTCTTTTAGACAAGAAAATGTATACAAGGTTGGGTAAAATCTTGGTTACTAAATTGTGAAGGACCTGCAATTTTTTAAGAAAGTCTCTGGACTGTTAAGAGCTACCCGCTCGCAACTAAAATTCATCCTCAACCATCTACTGTTTTAAGAAATAGCAGTTCTACAAGTTTTCCTGTAAATTATATATTTCTGCATTTTTTCTCATACATTATATGGAAACCACTTAAAAATATGTAATAAATTCTATAGTTTTATCACATGATCAGTAACATTAGTATTTTATACAAGCTGAAATCTCAGTAAGTCTCCACTGATATTTAAACAGTTTCAAAGAATTTATGATTGTATTTGGTATAGTTTAGCTTCAATATTTATAGCCTGTCAAGATATTAATTCATGCATTTAGACAAAAAATATGTAACTTTTGCCTAGTATAATTTCATATCTTTCTAGTTCTGTAACATTGCTGCTAGAGGTAACACCTGCTGGACAGATTTTCACTTCCAGTCACATCATGTCCACTTATTTGTTTCGGTACATTTCAGTCTGGGATAATTGTATCCTTGGATGTGAGGTTAGTATTTGCATTTTATGAGTTGATTTTTAAATTGCCTGAAATTGAATGCAAGGATAGTTATTGAATCAATTTGACATGTTCAAATTGTCTTGACATGTTCACTGTTTTTAACATTAACTCGTAGTAACTGGCTTGACAATTAAGACAGTTATCAGTGTCATAGAACAGCAACCAATGCAGTGAAGAATTTGATGTGCTGGAGTAGTACATAAAATATCAAGAAAAAGAAAATGAGTTCACTTGTTCACCAACTGGAATCTTCTGCTCCAGCTACTCTGAGGAAGTACAGGTCTTAAGCATTGCTGCACAAATAATCATCTTCCCCATCAGGCCAGGACACAACAGACTTGCCACTTAACTAGACTAAAACTTTTCATCACCTCTGTGCCCATGTGGACAGACAGCGTAACATATCCTGTAAAGCTGCATTACACTAAGCCAGTTAAGAGTAAATAACAAATGTAGCCCACAAAAAACAACAACTAGAAACTAGTATGCTTGAAATAAAACAATAAGGAAAAAATGCTGCGCAATACAAGTCAAAATATGGTCAATTTTACACAAAATTGATATTTTAACACATAAAAATTATGCTAGAAGTAATTAAACTTTCTATTAGAACCATTCTTATATTAGTATAAATAATGAAAACTACCAAGATAAAATGCGCAAAAAATGAAATGAAGAAATATATGCGGCAGGGAAATGCAGCCAAATTATCAATATTACAACTCTCAGTATAGAGAACAGTTAAATATGTGTAAGAAGTGGAACGGATGCTTCTAAATTATGTATTATTGGAATTTCAAATGCATTGTTTGTAATAGTGAGAATGGGGATAAATTCAATTTCTTCAGTAAATATTACTCACAATAGTTGGTAATGTTGACTTAGATTGGTAGGAAAATGTAAATATAGTATTTTATGTTCCATGTAAGAATAAGAAAAAAAAGTGTTATTCTCTTCTATCCCAATTAGCTGCTGTATATTGTATTGACACTGCTGATGTTTTATAATCAGCTACATCAGATGTTGACAATCGGGCGTGTATATTTCTCACATTTCTGGAACTACATTGAGGTGAGTCAGTGTTCTTTAATTATCCAGCACTGATTAGCAGGCATATTTCTTTCCTGTTGGAACAAAAAGTTTGAGAATTTTATAGCTAAGATTCTTGTATTTATAAATAAGATTCTTTTTTAGCACAATATTTGAGAACATCCAACAATTTTGTATTGTATAAAGTGAAATCAATAATTGATATTAAATATTAAATTTGTGGGGGACAAAATATTTTATAACATTTTTCAAAATGTGTTTGTTATGTTTAAGTGAATGAAGCATCTTACATTAAAAATGAGAAGTACTATTGTTTTAAGTGTCATTTCATTGTTCTTGAATATTTAAATTCTGTGACATCTATTTTCTTCATGAAATAAACAGTTACTGATGGTGATAATGTCACTGCTATATACGGGGTTCTACATCTACCGGTTTGTTCTTGTCTGTGAAGCTGTGGAGTTCATGAGAAGTACTTTTTATGAAGAATTTATAAATCTGGCTTTCCTGACATGGTGGGATGAGGTAAGAATATACTTCATTGAATCTGCCTATCTCATGTATTATAATAGTTATTGAATAAATATACTAGCATTCTTGAAGGCTTTTGTCTTAGGATAGCCGGTGCACACTTTTCACATTTTAGTATATTTTGACAACTAGACTTAACTATGAGAGACCAAACTGCCATCATTGTATAGATTATCCATCCATTTCACATTAGTGAGGGTATTAAGAACATACAGCTACATGTAGACAGTAGAATTATATTTTTTTAACATGTAAAAAAATTTAAACCAAAATAAAATATCTTGCCCTATTTCATGGGGCAAAATAGCGCTGGCATACAAACCATTATAAAGTTGAGGGAAATTGCAACTGTGACAGGTCTAGCAAACTGGCAGCCTGTAAATGTGTGCTAAGAATAGATATAATAAATAGATAGATTTAGTTTTGTAAATTTAATCTGAAAAAAAAAAGTTATAATACAAACAGTTTGTAAGTTCTGTTTTAAAACTAATAACATCTTTGTAATGTTGGATGATAAATTATAACCGTATATATCAGTCTCTCCCACCTTTAGATCGGCATAAGCAACTTCCTCATGACATCTGCATTTTTTCATACAATTTTAATGTGCCATCCTGCCTATTCCTCATGACATCTGCATTTTTTCAGACATTTTTAATGTGCCATCCTGCCCCAATAAACATGCGCCATCTTACCCCTAATAACAATTTTAGCAACTATCATAAATTCAGAGGAAAAAAAACAAAGTAGTCAGACAAGATAATTTGCTTAAGAACTTAACAACACAAGATATATTTCAGTTTTAACATTTTAAAAATCATTATATTAATTATAGCAGCAGGCAGAGGTGCCATAATTCTTTTTAAAATAGATCCAACATAGTGAAAATATATTTTCTACATTTTTTAAAATAGACTCATCCTTAGCATATCAAACTCCATTGTGTGACAGATTGTAATGTTTCTGCCTTACCTAGTCACGTGTGCTACTGGAAAAACCCATAGGCAAGAGAAAAAACTTGCTTTTCCCCGGTAACCCTATATCTTTTGGATTTATTTTTTTTGGACTACTGTTGCTGTGGCAATTATAATGAATGCTGTGTCTGTGCTTTTAAATGTCCAAAATCTTCATTGTCATTGGCTGTAGCTATTTAAATTGGTTGATGATTCAGCTCAGTAGAAAAGTTGTTAAGTGAGCTTGCCTTGCAAACCCAACTCATTGAATTAGCTGGGACAAAAGCCAGCTATTCACATTGTACTGGTAATGCAATTGGATGTATTAGTAGCGTTTCAAAATTCAGTAAAATGTTGAATACCAATGTCCTGTACAGGAAATTCTTCAGAGAATTATGAACTGATGTTGTAGCACTCAGAACAAACTCATTTGTGCTAAGTTTCTCTCTGATGATGTCGAGGTGTAAGCATTCTGAAGACTCCTGCTGGTTTCTGGTTAAACTCACTTTTCACTCTAACCCATAGGTGTCTGATTCTATACATGCCACGATAGTTTCCTCAAGCATAGTACATATCGTTATCTTAAATAGTTGATTGAAAACCTGTTGGTACATAGGCTCATTCTATTTCTATACACTCGCAACCTGTCAGGGTTACATTGGATGCATCAACACACAAAGTCCTCTAGTGATTTCTATCTGACAATGCTGGAAAGACTCATTCCTTTCACCCAATACCATTCTGTGGTACATGCATGTGTTTGTAAGCTGTTTTGTTCCATATATTTATCTATTGTCATTTCCACTTGGGCCATTAAGCATCATGAGGGAAGTTGCAGTTGTCTTTGGCCATTTAGCTCACATTGACCACGGTCAGCCTGTCTCTTTAATGTTTCTTTGATTGTCTTCATCCATCTAGTTTTTTTATCTTCCTTGTTCCCTGTAGCCTGATCTTCTGCTGCTGTATACACAAAAGGCTGATTGTGTTGGTTACCTTCACATGATGTGGCCTAAACCACCTGGTTTGCTGTCTCTTGATGTAGTCTTGACTTTAGATGATCTTTATTTCTTTCCTGATATTGTCATTTCCCGTTGGTGTATTCTGGTGATATTTATAGCTTTCCTCAAATATCTCATTACACACACTGTGATCTTTTACGCTAGTACTTTTGTCTAGGACCATGTTTGACATTGGTAACAAAGTTGGTACAAAAATACTGTTTATTGTCATTTTGTAGCAATACAGATCAATGAGAATCTAGTGAAACTTCATTCATTCATTCATTCATTCATTCATTTTCCTTTTGTGCTGAAGTTAGCGCATAGGGCAGAGGTCAGATCTCTCCAATTCTGTCTGTTCAAAGCTATTCTGTGCAGTTCTTGAATAGTATGAATATTGGTTGTTTTACTTTCTCTAAGTATTGTTCTTCTGCGTGTTTCTTTTGCCTGTAGGTATCCATTCAAGAGATTGGTGGTGTATTCTGTTGGTGTCTGCACGTAGGACATGATACACAGTTAATAAATAGTTGAACCATATCCTGCATAGGACATTGCTACTCAACCATTGTTGAATTTTTTTAAACCACATATATCCAGTTTCATCACCAGTACAATGTGAACAAACGGTTTTCAAACTATGAGCAAGTTTGATACAATTGTGTGAGTTATCAGTGCACAAACCACTTTACCACAAAGCTAACAATTTTTTCTTTACAGAAATATAAATGCAAATTATAGTAACTGATTAAATACATTAGCGAACAGATAGATTAACTGCATGATTATGAACAAAGTTCCCTGCTATAAATGATAGAAATTGTATATACTACTACAATGAATTTAGCTTACTTATTAAATTGAAGCTTTATTTCAAAAATCATTAATCACAGCTTTTTTTCACAGATGTTAAAAACCTTGACTGGAGTTATACTGTTTTGTGTCATTTTGAAACTGTTACGTGTGCTGCGGTATCATCAACTCTTTTGGAGACTACAGATTGTTTACAGGCGATGTAAAATGGAGCTACTTATGGCAGCGGTAAAGTTTCTATATTTAATTTGCTTGTAGTTTCCTTTCATTATATATTATCTTCGTATATGTCATTTATATATGGCGGATTGGTACAGAGTCAGTGGTATAGTTATGGCCAGGATCCCACAGGCAATTGTGCACACTACTGGATGGATCACTACAGCTGACAAATGGTGTGTTGATGACTACGTCCTGTATAGGATATGCTACCAATTTATATTTTTTAGCATTTATTGTGTGGGTGTGCAGATATAAGAGAGAGAGATAAGACTTTGTTTTAAAATTTTGTGATGTAACTAAAATCTATGTGGTAGCATTAAAAAATGTATTTCTTTTTCTCTTTAGTCCCTGTATGGAGGTTTTATTATGGCATTCTCATCGTTGAATACTGGTGTATTTGGATCTGTGGTTTATAGCATGAGGTGTCTATGGTCTAGCATTCATGCCATGTCAGTTTTGTCTATCCGTGGCTTCCACTGGAGAAATGACAGGAATACAATTTCAGACCAGAGCCCATGGATGGACATTGTCTTGCTCTTCAGTTTTACCTTCTGCCATGGATTTGTGCTCACATATGTAAGTGCCAGGTTTTATGTCTGTTTTTTTGGGTTTTTTTGTTATATGCCCTTCCTCCAACATCACATCAAAATAGTGGTGACTGGAATCCTTCTTTGCCATATTGAAATGTCATACATACATTTAATGTAGACTGTGGAATCAAACACAGACAAAAAAATTAAAAACACGAATCATGGTTCCAACGCACGGGCAGGTGAACTTTGGTTGGGTTCCAAAGTAGAATCAATTTTACACAGGTAATGATGGAGCATACAAAGTTGAACCCATTCTCTGTCGAAGACGGACAGATGTGTAGTGCCATTGGCGCAAATAAAACTGCGACACAATGCATTTCCATTCTCTGTAGTACATCCTTCAGGAAATCTAATAGGATCATGGTCCTGCTACAAGAGATATCCAGTGGGAGTTTGAGAATGAACGATGAAGAAGAAGAAGAATCCAATCTATGCACATTTACAGTAAAATTTGCAGCAGCTTTGCCAGATTAAAATTGTGTTATGTTAAAACAATAATTTTAAAATTCAAGAAAAGTTGAACTTGAAAGTTGTGTCATATCCACTTCATATTGAAAAGTTCTAAAGTCTGACTGTGCTTGTTTTTGTATTGCTGTGAGAGTATTGTCTTTTGTTGTTTATATTTCTGATGTGATAGATTTCGAATACTAGCACAAAAATAGCTGCTGTAGATGGCAACCATTTTACAAATTGTCAGAATAAGTTTATTGCTACTAGACTGATTTTACTCTGTTTTTTACTAAAATAATAACCTACAGATTTGAGTAAAAGCAGTGTTTCATTTCATAACCAAAATTTTCATTATGTATACAGGAATCTATTTTGCCTTCATACAAATAGTAAATTGTAAGTTACTTCTGCGCAAATAATTTTTAAGAAGACAAGAAAATTGAAATGAGCTAAATCAAATCACTCAGTAGAAGAAAACGTATAAAACTCCAGAATTAAATTATGTAAATTAAAATGATTGAGTATGGCAACCTTGATCGGAATTCATATTTCTGTCTATAAACACACACACCCTCAATAGATGAAATTCTTAGGAATTTCTTGGCCAAAGTGAGTTGCAGTAGATAGTAACACAACTAAATTTTACAAATATAGGGCCTATAGTACTAGCACATTTTCTTTTAATTTGTTTTAATTGTATTAGTTTATGCAGTTGTATTGTACAGTTTTTATTTGCGCCATCAACAACCATGTGTATTTTATATATGAAATAGTTTGGTAGTGCACTATAGACTTATTATTATCATCATTTCCTTCACCACAGACAGATGTGTCGGACCAATTGTCTATTGTCTTTCCCCAGGTGGTTTGTGATCCACTCTTGCCGTTAAGCATAGGGGTGGTTGGAGCTCGAGCTTGCATTCTATGTCCCTGACGTTTTCTATCCATCTTTTCCGTGGTCTTCCTCTGGCTTTGTACCCTGATCTCATTTGGTTATATGCTTGTACGGGCAACTTTTCGTGATGCATTCTCATAATGTGGCCAAACCACTTGATCTATTCTCTCTCTATGTAATCTGTACAAGATATTATACCTATTCTTTCCCTAATATATTCATTTCGCAATCTATCAAGCCTGGTAACCCTGGCAGCTTTCCTCAAGCATTTCATCTCACATGTCACTATCTTTCTGTAATGTGAAGATGAGAGAGACCAGGTTTGGCACTGGTAACACAGTGTTGATAGGAATATACTGTAGATCATTTGTCTCTTAACTTCCATCTCGATCTTGGGGTGAAGAAGTAGTGGTGACAGTTGGTATGTTACTGCATTTGCCTTTTGACATCTCATCTCTATTTCTCTATCGAGGCTTCCATTTTCTGTAAAAATACTACTGAGATATTTGAACTCTGTTACTTGTTTTACTCCTATATTGTCTATCTGTATGTTTAGTGGACTTGGTGTTCATGTGTCGGACCAATGGTGTAAGTAAAATGGTGACACAATGCATTTCTATTTTGGGGCTACAACATGCTTGAAATCTAATAGGACTATTGTCCTGCTTCAAGAGAGGTCGAGCCGGAGTTTGAGAATGAATGCTGGAGAAGAAGATCTGTTCCGATCATAACTGTAATGTTACATTGTATATCATATTTATAATTCTTAATTGATGAGTACCTTTTATTTAATAAAAGGTAGCATATCCTTAACAGGATGTAACAGTCTCATAACAGCTTTTTGAAACTTCTGTCAATCTTAAGCTAATCGTCCTGCTTCTGTTACTGTCATATTCAGGTGGTCTTTGATATCTTGCATCCATCTTCTTCTTAGTCTGCCTCTTGTTCATCTCCTTGGCATCATACCCTCGATTATGCTTTTCTCTAGGCTGCCACGGTGTTTGATATGGTCAAAATATTATAGTTTTATGGAAAGAACCATGCTGTTTAGCCAGTTTTCTTTTACATTCATAATAGTCTGCATTCTTTAATTAATACCGTATCTAATTATATGCAGTAATTCGGCAGTACAATTATATTTATTTTGCACTGTGGGCAAAGTGACGCACATGACACATGAAATCAAGTACTTGCATGTGTTACAAATAGGTCTACTATTAGGATTATACAATTGTGATTAATCAATATTGTAAATCTGAAAATTTTCTTTTTAATAAATGGTTTATGCTAATAAAGTGTGCACTATATTTTGTAAAAGAAAATTAGTCACTTTTACTCTGTTAATTATTGATCAAGGACAACTAGACATAAATCCTACAGTAATTTTTATTCACCGTGAAAAAGAGGGGGGGGGGAGAGAATTGCAGTATTCATACTAAATATGTAATTTTATGTAAAACTGATATATTGGAACAATTATACATAATGGCCTTTTAATAGGTTGGCACGTATAATGATGTGACTAGTAAACTGTATCAAAGGGATTTTAACAAAATTATTGCTTGTAACAAAAGCATTTAAATATTAAGAAAAAGATTCTTGTACTCTTTATTTGCTATATTTTTTAACAGTTTGTTTCTATGTTCTATGAAAACAATGTTCGTTATTTATTACAGTTCGTCAATTCTAATAAGCTGTATATTTTATTGACATATTTAACACAGATTTTTACTGCCTTGGCATACAGACTGAAGAAGACTAAAAATTGCAGAGTTCTTGCTATGACAGGTCATCAACTGATTGCATTGTATTGGGATAAAATCCTCAAGTGGGCAGGTTGGCGACCTGAAGCATCATATGAGCAGACTGATAACACTCTTCCTCCAGTAAGTTTTGTGGTTTTTTTCTTACTTTGTTATCTTATGAGAAAGGTCCAGAGATGTATTAATTCTGTAGGTCCATTCTGTAATTCACCTGTTTTTTCTCTTGTAGTAGTGTTCATTCTATCACTTGTTTTTGTTTCAGGAGTTCACTATGGCAGAGATTCTGTATCTTGTTGAAGAAATGTTGTTCCGAATGAATGCACTGCTGGGAATTTCCGGTTTGCCTGACAAAAGACACAGTTTTACAGATTCTGATGCAACTGCCAATGGAGGAGATGACGGTATTTCAAGTGGAGGCTCAGAGGTATGCAAGATACATTGGAGTACAGTAATACATTATGTTTTATTACAATACATGAGAGTTCATGTTCTGTTCTTAATGCAGAATTGAGATGCTAGTGGAATCTACTGCACAATGATTCTTACTTTTGCAAATTGGGAGAAAAATCAATTGATAAGTAGTTACAAATTAATGTAAATATACAAATTAATGCAAATATATAAAACTGATGTTTTGTAGACCTTTATTAAGGTAAGAATAAACAAACAAGAAAAAGGAAAGAAAACTGGATTAGACTACATGAATACAATAGTATGAGTAACTGAGCACCATGATTAAAGAATCAGATGTTATGTGTTCCTTGAACCAAAAGGGGAGCAAAGAGTAGTGACATTTACCTATCATACATGTCATAAGAAGCGAACTAAGGAGGTTTTTGGTGGAGAAGTTGTCTGTTCCATTCCATTGGGGGGGTGATTCAAAGCCATGTTGAAATCAAATTTGTCATGCCAAAAGGTGCATATATTACTGCCAAGCTTTAACCTTCACCGAGCCGATATGATATCCAGCCGCCGAAAAACAAAATGGCCGCGCGCGCTGATGGCGGGCCGTCCTGCCCAGCGAGATTATCGTGAGATTTACACGTACCACAGCCCGCTTAGTTAATGCACATAGCTAGTGACATGCGCAATCGATACCGGAACATCTCCACGTTCGCCCTGTCCATTTGAAAAAATTCTGTGTAGCAGCAAGACGTTGTAAACTATTATCTTGTACCGACACCCAAGCCTTCAATTATGGATGCAATTTATTTCGAATTCATCATGGATGACGATTCCGATGAGGAAGAAACTGTGCAGCTTACCGATACAGATATAGCTCCTTTAGATAATGTGTGGTTAGATGGAGATGATATTAGTGATACTGATTCTGTGGGCAGCGTGGAAGAAGACATTTTGGAGGACCAGGTAGTTGAAAACTCAAGTGTCCCTTCGGGGTATAGCCATGATTGGCTTCGAAATTTCGATGAAATTGTTGGACCTATAGGCCTAGCTGATAACCTTAGTGAGGTAGACGTGTTTCGTCTGTTTTTTACAGATGATATTCTTAACATGTTGGTAACTGAAACTAATCGGTACGCTAAGCAGGTTAGTGAATCGAAGGGACAGGACGCCGGCTATGCATCTCGTGTGAAGTTGTGGAAGGAAGTCACAGCTGATGAGATGACAGCCTTTGTTGCTTTGATCCTCTTGATGGGACTGACCAAACGTTCCTCCTATGAATTGTATTGGTCTAATGATGGTCTCATCGAGATGCCTGGGTTTAGGAATGTCATGAGTAGGAATAGGTTTTTAGCTATTCTTTCATTCCTGCACCTTGTAGACAACACAACAGCTGTTGCACGAGGGCAACCCGGTCACAGCAAGGCGTTCAAGATACAAGGGTTTGTTGACAAACTTATTCCTCTGTTCCAACAATATTACGGCCTCTCCAAAGAAATCAGTATCGATGAAAGCATGATTGCTTTCAAGGGTAGGACTAGTCTTATGCAGTACATGCCCAAGAAACCCTCAAAGTGGGGTATAAAGTCTTGGGCACTGGCTGACTCGAAGACTAGTTATCTCTGGAACTGGAAGCTGTACCTTGGGAAGGAGGATGTCTATGACAAAAAGAAGGGATTGGCTCACTGTGTTGTGAGTAATTTGTTGGCCACAATGCACGGTAAGGGCCATATTGTCTACATGGACAACTTCTTTTCCTCTCCAGCCCTTTTCAAGGAGCTTGCCGAGAACCAGATAGGCGCCTGCGGCACACTACAATTGAATCGCAAAGGGGTCCCCCCTGCGTTGAAGGGTCTAAAACTCAAGGTTGGTGACCCACTTCGTACTGAAAGTGATGACAACATTCTCTACCTGTCATGGTATGACAAGAGGCAAGTCAATTTGATGACATCTGCACACGATGCGCAGACCTTCAATAGGAAGGTCCGTTCCAAACGCCATGGTGGTAATGTGAGGGATGTGGTAAAACCATGCGCAATACAGGCCTATACCCGTCATATGGGAGGCGTTGATCGTGTTGACAAGCAGCTAACATATTATATGTTAGGCCACAGGTCCTGCAAGTGGTGGAAGAAAATTTTCTTTTACTTGTTGGAAGCTTGCTTTGTCAATTCATCTGTCCTGTGGCGGGCTAAACATCCTGGCCGAGTCAAGGCGGAAAAATTTCGCTTGCAGATAATTCATGGGCTTCTTGAGGGTTGCTACTCTAGGCCTGCATCTTCCAGTTCTGGAAGAAGAACAAGCCACCCACCGGATAGGATGACACTAGCACCAGCACACCACATTGCTATAAATCCTAAACGGTTGTCCAGTGGCAGGCATTCATTTCCTGACTGTGTTGTCTGTTCAGATCGGACAAAGAAGCGCCACCAGACTCAGTACGTGTGTGCAGCATGTCAGGTCACTCTGTGCCCATATCCCTGCTTCCATCGATACCACACATTATTAATTTTCAAGACTGAGTGTACATCTGAGCTGCACAGCACGTAGGAGAACTGCACATCCAGTGGGTAAGTCATTTGTGTTTGTTGTTTTTATGTAATTTTAAAATATAAATTGTCTTCACCTCTTGCGCAAACCTCGGGTAGGATACATAAAAAAAAACCAATTACACACCCATTTGCAGTATTCAATTCTGCATTTACATCTGTTGAAATTATTTTAAAAGCTCTAGTAATAAAAATGGTACTGAGTTTTCCAAACACCCATGTCTTTTTTGCATGTTTTCTGTTTTTTCGAGAAAATGTCTTCACCTCTTGCGCAAACCTCGGGTAGGATACATAAAAAAAAACAAATTACACACCCATGTGCAGTATTCAATTCTGCATTTAAATCTGTTGAAATTATTTAAAAAGCTCTAATAACAAAAATGGTATTCAGTTTTCCGAAACCCATGTCTTGTTGTTATTGTTGGTTTTTTGCGAAAAAAAGGTCTTCACCTCTTGCGCAAACCCCGGGTAGGTTACGTAAAAAAAAAAAAAATACACATACATTTGCGGTATTAAATTCTGCATCTACATGTCCTAAAAAAAAATTTTTATCTCGAATAACAAAAAAGTTATTGCGTTTCCGTAACACCAACCAGAAAAGATGAAAATTCTCAAAAAAGAATCCGGTGGCAGGAGATGTTTTGTATTTTTTAATCCGGCTTGCTAAAGGTTAAACCATGACACATTCTGTTTTCTGGACTACATTCTGCTAATCTGTAGGAGTTTCAGAACAAGCACAGAAGAAGAAGATAAGAATCAGAAAGTAATGGATTACACAGGAAAGAACACCAAGTTACATGTCAAGGTCATATGATATAATGACATTTGGTCTTCCCTGGAGAGCTGTGAGGAGGTTGCTAAGGAATGTACACTAGGACTGGTTCTCAGAGGATTACCAGCCCACATTCCATAACACTTCTCATCATTTTCTCCAGTCTATTTCCTCATATTTCATTTGAGTCATAGCTCTCTAGAGAATAGTGAGGCATTTTCTGTGCAGGGAAGTTGATCTTTAATTATTATTATTTTTTACCTTGTACTTTATGGTATTTTGACATAAAACTTACCGCAGTTTCTGATGTAATCTATGTTATAACTTTTTCATTCTCTTATCCTGTTGTACACATTACAGAGTTGTTACAGTGAAGCCCACTTTTTTAGGGTCTGTCTTTCTTATCTTGATAAAGATCTCTAGATTGAAAATCAATATTTTTTTATATTTATGCTAATTTGTAAAACTGTTTATAAGTACATTTTTCAAATAATTATTATGTATATGCTATACAATTGTAATGTAGTCTCTCTTCATGTACACAAATTCTGACAGTTGACCCCCATTATCCTGTTGTGTTGTTTGAAAATTGTAACTCAATAGCACATAGCAGGTATTTTCCTGTTATGAATAATAATACACTTCTATAATCCAGGATCGATCTGCTCCAGTAACAACTGCTATTGCTGGGGAAAGTACAAGACTAAATCAGTGTGTTCAGAAGATCGAGGATAAACTTTGTTCCAATGAACCATACTTAGCTCAGCTTCTCAAGTTGGATAGCATCGGAACAAATATATTGACAGAGGAAAAAGAACAAGAACTTCGGTAAGTTTTCTGAACAGAATATGTATGCTTGATATTCTTTGATGGCTAGTCTGTACATTTCTTATATGCTACATATTAAATGTATCATTTGCTATATTATTATGTGGTTCTTGTATTAATCACTGGAAAAAATAAAATAATCCCTTGTGATATGATTCCTTAAGTATGAGCAGTGATGAGATAACAGTTACTTTCATGTCGTAACTTGGTTAGTCATGTATATTATACAGCTACATTTGCTAAATATGTTTGTACTGAGGCGAATTCCCCGTGACTTTATCAATGGCACACAGTTCTAACATTTGCTGTTATTGTTTTTTTACAGGTCTCATTTAGAATTTGAAATTTTTCGGCAACTTCAAGTACAAAGACAAGAGTCAACAGCATTTGATATTTCAAACCACTCACATGTGGCCTGTCAAATTTTGGAACCATCAAGGAATTTAAATTTACCACCCAGTAAACCTAGTTCTCCTTCAAGTCCAGGAATTGATAATTTTTCTGATCAGATGACTTTTACAAAAGATGGTGCAAGGTTGTATTTACATCCATTGCCACCTAAATATAAAGGAAGTAGTCAGCCTACTTCAAAGATGTGCCATGAATCTTCTTCGTCAAGCCAAGAATCTCCATATGATTTAAGAGTTCAAGCTCAAGAAGCTCAAGCACTTCAACTTAAGCCCATTCTATTGTTACCACCAAAACGAAGTCAGAGTATGAAAGTTCCTGGCAAACAGGCTGGTAGACATCATTTAACAGAAGCATTGAGAACTCAGAAACAGTGGTTGGACCTCTCCACAACAAATGAAATGGATCGAGAAGCAAAGTTACGGTCAAAGTTTATCAACACTGGGTTAGCTATGCAGAAATATCCTAAAATGAATGGCAAGAAAGACTACCAAACTGCTCCTACAAATTATGACAAGAAAACTAGGAATGATTGTTTTTATAAACCAGATGCACAAGCTTTAAAGAGATCTTTGTTAAGCAAAGATTCATGTTCAGAGACATTTGTTAAATTAAGAGAGCAAAAAGTTTTAAAGCAGGACCAAGGGTTAAGTCTTACAGCTGCGACTCAAAATGTTTCTTCTGGTAACATCAGTCCTCAGAGTTCAGAAAGTGAGAAAGGACATAAGCGTACTGATTCATCATCAGGTCAGTCGGGACATGAGCGAAACGACATGTCAAAAACATACATTAAAAGACCAGAACTGCCACCAAAGCCAACATTTTCTCATGTTATTCTACCACATATAGAATCTGGAAAGTCATTGGCTGCTGGATGGAGTCCTAAACCTAGACAGTTTACCTTCCTGCCAGAAATCATGAATCCTGTAGGTGTAGAGTCTAGTTCAGGGTCTGAGCAGGAAGCCACATTATCTTGTAAGAGGGTTGCTCAGGGCAGAAGAAATTTACGAAAGACCAAGTCAAGAGGTAAAGGTAAAGGAAATGAGGATAGCATCACATCCCCTATGATATTGGCTGCTGATTTTGCATCAAGTGGACAGAGTGGAGGGTCTGACTTTGATATCATTATCCACCCTATACCCTCTGGTATTGACCCTGATGATCACACTGTGCCTGAAGAATATATTAACTGAATGTTCATTGGTTCAACACAGATAGTGTTAGATTCTCATTCACTCAAATTTTGTTAAAATATCAAGTTTTTTACAATTAGTACAAATTATTCACAATTATAATCGGCATTTTACTGTTCAAATTTTAAAATAATTCTTTTGTGGGGGGGGGGGGGGGAGATTTATGAATATCTTCTTTTCCAATGTCAAAAAAATAAATTCCCAGTACAGTATCAGGTAATAGTCTGATCCATTTTTTTATTTTTTTTTAAACATGTTGGTGAATTGGATGTGTTAGACCATTGGCACAAATAAAACAACAGCACAGCACATATTAGCTCACTGGACTATATCCTACTGAAAATTTAGTATGGCTGTTATCCTGTTACAAAAGTGTTCCAGTGGGAGTTTGAGAACAGACACTAAGTGGAAAATTAAACATTCTTTTATTTATAGGATAAGAATATAGGCCCCCCAACATACCATATTTTGGAAACAATGTGGTTAATTAGATTTTACAGTGACTAAATAGACCATGATACATGGGAAGAACTTGCACAAAATAGATCTACATGGCGTTCTAAAATAAAAAAGAGCGCATCATCTTGTGAAAAGAAGAGAAATGCAGCAGCTCAACAGTGGAGAGCAGATAGAAAGTCACGGATAGATCAAGATCCATCTACAGTCGTCATTCCATGTCCAAACTGTCCAAGGACATTTACAGCTCGAATAGGGCTCATTAGCCATCTACGAATTCATAATCAAGGACATAACTAAAATTGAATTTTCAAAAGTGGATGTAACAAATGGTCATCATCACTTGTGATGGACGAACAAAAACAGTGACTAAAAACAATTTTTACCAAAATTACCTTGCATTCCATTACAGGAAAACACCCAGTAATAAAAGTTTAAGAGACAGAATTGAATCATATCCTTTATGAACATTACTTTCCAACTATTATTAATTTTGTAGGTCCCACTTAATAGGTTCAGTAGCATAACCAATGCAACACAAATGGCCAAATTCTTTACCTTAATATTTTACTTCATATTTGATGGTCGTCAAATTTCCGTTATAAATCCTTGGTGACCAAGATGAAATGTATATATCACATGTGCATATCAGTTTTGTAGTGGTGAACCGCTGTTGAAGCTGAGACATGTTTACAAATTTCCAGTAGAATTTGATTTATACATGGACAATTAATGGTTTGAAAATTTACTTCAAACTTAAGAAGGCAAATATTTCAGATCCAAATGGTCTGTAATAATTACTTCTATGGATTTATGAGTGGAAATCTCTGATCCAGTATGTCCTACTTGGACATCCACATACACATCTTCATTCAAAGGTTGATTGATTATGTGATTCAAAACTGTGGTGTTGCTTGCTGGCTGCCTATTTTGTGTTTATAGAAGGACACATGAAAGAATGTATCTATTAATACCCTCCCAGGTATACTATAAATATAAAAATAGACCAGCATGCAACATTTGACTGCAGTTAACGGCTGGGAGAGCCCTTCTGATGGTAACGGTTATAATATTTGTAAACAGTATTAATATTTCTTGTCTCATTTATTCACATATAAACATATACTGTTATATATATTCTATATATCAATTGATATTTGGCATATAGTTTTTGCATTCAAATTACTAATCTTCGGTATTGGAAGGGGCTCTCCAGCCATTATTTGCTCATATGCCGTCAAGGTATACTTTACTTGCATGCTTTCAAATGGTGCTATATTATTTGTAAAATGTATATTTGTAACAATATATTGGATTTTATTGTGAAAATCTTATGTACATAAATGCTAATTTTGAAACTGATTATGTGAGTACTTTATGCGTGATTATCTATGAGATGCTGTTTCATTGAAGTTGTCATATTTTGTATGTACTTATCATGATTTGAAAATATAATAAATTACACTAGACTTTGTCAGGTCCTGTGGCAGAGAATATGTCTTAAACAGCCAAAGTACCAGGTTAAAACTCTGCTACAGAAAACTGTACACCCAGACCATTCAGAAAACAATGGAAGACTATTCAATGTATTTATATTGCCTCACAAAATGGTGAGTTCATCCTGAATAAGAAATGCTACCAACAAAAACTGTACTTTAGCATACAATAGGTGTGCACTTCCTAAAGATGATGACAAAAAAATGTGCACGTTGATGGTCCACAATGAGTAAATCAAAATGTTTTTATCTAACCACACTGATGTCCTTTCTAGTCATGTCCCTTTTTAATTTCAAATTCCAGCAGTTGCAGGATGACTGTTTTATATGCTTCATACCATGTAAACTTGTCTATTAGCCAATAGTTATTGCCTAATGTTTAAAAAATTTGATATTTACTTATACTAGATTGTTATATCTATTCACCTTTATTCTTCATGTAGAGCACTGGCTTTAGCAAAATCTTATCCATATTTTTCTATCCATTAGTTAGTCCCTTGTAGTACTGTTATGTCAGTGGTGGAAAAAATACCGCCTGCAGGCCAAACAGACTGATCTAATAGTACTATATGCGCTCTGAGAACAAAACTTGAAGCTCTAAAGCCCTAAAAAATATTGTTTGCCCCATAACACACAAAAACGGAATCTGAATCTCCTACCCTAAAAGATTCTTTTATGTAGATAATTGTCCATTCAGTCCAGCACATCCATTTTGACAGGTCTTATATTTTATTTTGTATATGACAATCAATACAAGATAACTGTGTGAAATGTAACAACAATTAGACTTACATAAAACACAAGTTTATATTTCGTTTCAATGAGACACGACAGACTATAGCTAAAACTAGTAGATAATGATGGGCAATGATGAGCACACAAGAAATCATAAAAATTACAATACACAAATCACATTCAACGTTTCAACCAAAACGTCTTTATCAAGACACAAACAAAACATCAAAAGACGACGAATGGAAAAATTATCACAACATCCAACGGAAATATGGAAATGATATGCCGGAAGGTCAGAAAGTACATAAAAACGTAAATATATGTGGAAACGAAATGAACAAAACGATGAGTAAATGACGGAACAAAAAGAATAAAGACAAAGACCACACCAACCCAGTACTAGACATAAGAGTGGTCGGAATTGAGTCCAAAAGGCTTCAGTGTACCCAATTCAAAAATGAGACGATTTTCTAGAGCATACCTAGATCTATCATCGGTGGTGCAAGATCTGATGGCGGTGACCTGAATATCCAATGCACCATGATGACCATCACCGTTGAAGTGTGTGACCACAGGAGTGGGTGTTCTGTGCTTGATGGCATGAAGATGGTTACAAAAGCGATCGCTCAATCGTAGGCCGGTTTCCCCAATGTACCGTTTTTTTTAATGTTGACTTATGCTTGAAACATCAAAATATGTTTAAGTGGATATATGCTGACATCTTATACTAAGTATGTGTCTGTGCGCAAGCATGCATGTGTGTTACATTTTATGTAAATATTCTTGTTTTATAGATATATATATTGGTTAGTGTATATATTTTGTACCAAAAATATTGCAATAGTGTGTATGATGCTGGTGCTTGAAGTTAAGATAGCTCAGTGCATTGGCTTCCTAGTCAGGTATTCTAGGTTTGATTTCCTATAGGTTTGAAATTCAATAGATGAAATATTTACACGCTAACTGCTCCCAAGTTGAACCAGTCTTAAGAAATGTGTACCAGATCTTCTGGTACAGTAAAAATGAATGTTCACAATACTGACTACATCACACTAAAGCATGCAGTTGGTCAACAAAACAATGCAGGTCTAACATGACATTCCCCTATGCACCTGATGTGAGAAGGGACTAGTTGACTAATTCTTTATATCGTTAGTCTATCATAAAATGTATGAGTATGCAGTCATTTAATCTTTGTATAATTGCTTGAAATGTACCTGTATGTACAGTGTTGAGTTATATAACTGCAGGTTATCATCAGCACACTCCAGACAAGTCCATAGCTGCTTCGATCCCATCTCAATAAATCCATCAGAGTAGCGTCCAACAGTTCCAGTTTTGATACTAATTTATCAATCTCTTTGTATATCTATTATGTTTTTCTTTATGGGATGTTCCGATCTTTACACCAATCTCATGCAATCTTGAGAGTGACCATGATTCACACTTTTGAAATCTGAGTGGACGAGGTCCCTCAAAGCATTAGATCGATCCATTGAAACTTTTACCATGCTCGCCAGTGTATCATCCTACTCATTACTCTCAGCACCCCCATGTCCTGGCATGAATATAAAGGAAATTTTTCTGATCACAGACTGTGACATTAACGCCACCCATGTATGACTCCCACTTCAACTTTGAGGATATGTTCATTGAGTCACTAATTATGCATGCATGAGAATAGTTCTGTGACATCAGCCATTAAAGTGCTTCTTTCACAGTAATTATCTCCATCGTAAGGCTGTTTGTGATTTTAGTAAAGGCACTGCTGAATTCTTCAAGTTTTCCCACCTCACCGTGTGGGAAAAGCCCAAGCACATCAATGATGACTAATTAGTGATCCAAAAGTGTAGATTATTACATCATCCTCTTTAGTGTTGCTGACAATGAGTGCCCTGATTTCTGCATCCACTGCCACCAGATTTTTGTCCCTGCAGTTTTTGCCTAGTGTGATGACCACAGAGAAAGTACCAAATAATGCAGGCAGAATGGATATCCACTCCTCAGCATCAATGCAATAGTATTACACACTTGTCTGATGATATCCTCTGCTTGTCAAAACCATGATGTGCCCTTTTTGAGTCTGGAGCCTTTCATCTTATTGAGATCTGGATGTAATAGATAAAGTGCATTGGCACTGAATATAATATATAGTCCAAGCTCGCCACATAATGATTCTGTCAACTGCAGTCGGGAAATCAAAGAGAAATTGCATCACAGGGTGTATCTTTGGTGCATCACTAAATAATATGCATGAATTTATTCTGAATGGGCTGTCAAGAGCTGCCTTCTCATAGCGAAAGGAATTGAATCATCATCATCTTATTCTTGTCCAGTCTGATGATCTGTGTATCACTAACTGGGAATATTGCACATGAGTATTCTATACTAGAAGTCCCTGATATAGCAATACATATAAATGTGTAATGTCACAAGCTGCCATTTCCCTCAATGTCTGTAGACCTTTGCGGGCTTTGGTTATTACACTCTCTTTGATCAACATACTCTTTGAAGCACAGACTGTGATCAAATGTCACTCCTAAATAACACAATGCAAGTATTGTGTTCTGAGTAAGAGATGTCGATCTCATCAATTTGAGAGATGTTGATTTTGCTGCTGGGGTTTCTGTACTGGTGATGCGATTGTTCAGCGAGAACTAAGTGGGAGCAGCCTTCTTCTTATTGATCATGGTGCCAATTCCAAATACCAGTAGTCCACATGGTCTAGTTCTATTTGTAATGTTTTTTTAATCACATGCCAGTTCTTTCCTTGCCTGTTCACCAGAATATCATCATCAAAGAATAACATCCTGCCATTACTGTCGATTGCCTATCAGTATGTAGACATTGAACAGTATTGGGGAAAGAGGCAAACTCTGTTGCAGTCCTGGATAAATTGTAGTAGGCTCTGAGGACCAAATGCCACATTGTAGTATCGCCCTCAGCGTATACAGCGCTGATGATATCCATCTGTAGTAGCAGGAGCAAGTTCATGAGATATTCGCACAGAACCCTATTATATGCATCCTCAAGATCAATCACTGCAGCAAATGTCTCCAGACCAGCCTGGAAATATGTACAGGACACCCACTAACAGAACTGTATAATGATATATCATTGTGAGTGGTGATATTACAAGCCTCATGACAGTTCTCATGAGACAATGAATCTGGCCTGAGCAGTATCAAGTGTTATTATTGGTGACTTACTGAGAAATTTATGTTTGTTTATGTACTCGTAATGAATTTTCTGAATACAATAATACAAAAATCTATTTAATATTGTTTGTCTTTTCTTTTCTAGTCATAATGCAATATTGTATTATTGTTATTAATGTAGACAACTGAATACTGTCATGGGTAAACATATTTCTATCTATTATGCTGCAGATTTTATGCAAACCATAATCCATTTTAAAAAAAAGATATATTGAGAGAATTAGAGATATTGTATGTGATGACAATTTGTGCTGAATAGATGTATGGTATCAAATTGCTGGAGAGTCATGCAAAGGGATGTATACTGCTCTCATGTTTTTCCTAGGGTTAAGCAATCATTTCTAAGAGTACCATCACATGGTGCCTACCTGTAATAGGTAGATATAAAGCATGTACGAACTACCTGGCTAACAGTTTATGGATCAACCTTGTGCAAGAGTGAGAATTGATTGCACTAAGACAACCAATATCTCTTATGGCAACTCCCAGGTAAGTGAATTCAGGGATTGTCAGAAAATAAAACAAATGAGCATATATACTGTTATATGAAAACATATAACTAGGAAGCCATAGGACAATTTTTAAAAATTCTTGAGACTAACGGGAATTGAACCAGTCCGTTCAACAGCACCAAATCGCCTAGCAACTATTGAACACGCGTTCTTCCGTACTTGACTAACCGCATCTCAAAAAATAGATGAGATTTCATCAAGCCTTTCAAACCGTGCACACAAAGTCACCAGAACGGACCGATCGAGACAAGGACTATTACAACAACAACAAACATCCCATACAGGTATTAAAATATCCTCAGTAACAACAAACATATAACATAATATCCGTATTAGTTATACAAGGGCCGATAGGTCTTCTTGTAAACATGGATAACATATATAGACAATACAATTTTTCTTCGAGTAATTGTTTATACAAGTAAATATAAGTAGGAAGCCAGAGGACAATTTTTAAAAATTCTTGAGACTAACGGGAATTGAACCAGTCCGTTCAACGGCACCAAATCGCTGTAAATATTTCAATACCTGTACGGGATGTTTGTTGTTGTTGTAATAGTCCTTGTCTCGATCGGTCCGTTCTGGTGACTTTGTGTGCACGGTTTGAAAGGCTTGATGAAATCACAATTTTTTTTGGAGATGCGGTTAGTCAAGTACAGAAGAACGCATGTTCAATAGTTGCTAGGCGATTTAGTGCCGTTTAACGGACTGGTTCAATTCCCGTTAGTCTCAAGAATTTTTATGAAAACATACCATTTCCCCTTTGGTAATGATGACAAAGGGTGAGGTGTTCTTGAGACTTACTGAAAGCAATCCTATGCTCAAAATATTTGTGATGAAAGCAATCCTATGCTCAAAATATTTGTGACTAATCAGCGATGATATGTTTGAGGGAAAACAAAATGTTTATTTTACTGACATTATTAGACCATTTAGTTCAAAACATATCAGTATGTATTCAATTCTCAAATCTAGTATTATTGAAATGATATTTCTTCATAAGTTGGCATTTAATTTATTTGAAGCTCATATCAAAACCTGTGTATTGGACGTTAAAGTATTACTTATGAATAAGAGATGAGGGGCTTTCTTTAGTTTTGAAGTTAACTCTCTCACTCGCATCTCATCCACTATGAATTCGTTCCTCTCCTGGCTGTAAATGGCAGATATTGATATAGTTAAATTATTATTCTTCACTGTTTATGTGTGAATAGACTTGCTAAATTTATCCCTCATGAACTGACAGCTCAAATAGCAGTCTTCTGATCATTTCTATAGGTCATTCCGCTGTGGTTTTCAAGCTCTGAATTGTTTATTATGACCTTCAATTTTCTTCAAAACTTGGTCAGAATGGACATATTTATGATTCAGATGAGGTTGATGGGGAATTTTTAAAATTTTAGAGAATGAGTGTGAATCAGACATTGAGGAGAAATTATTTCAGGACTTGGAAGTTACAAGTAGGGAGTTGGGCTCTCTCCACTACAAGCTAGACATGATAGAGAAGTCAAAACAGCTGAGTTATGTCAATATTGAGTTTTCATGAGCAATTTCAGGTCCTGCAAATGACATTGATCCAGATAACCACATTCTTTGAGATACTGCACAAAACACACCAATGTTTATGCGGGCACAGTGTTTAAAATTTTTTTAAAACAAGATCTTTCTCAGAAACTTGTTTCACCTAATAATATCAAGGTCTTTCTTTGTGTGAACTATACCTATATGTTGGAAGTTCACTAATTACCCCCCTACAATATGTTTTAGCCTGCTGTTGAATGTGACTGCAGTGTCAAGTGCAATACGTCCTGAAATATATTTGAAATATTCATGCCACAAGGACATGATTTAATTTTTAAGGTTTTATTCAAACCAAGTCCAGACAGCTATTGACGCATAACAAGATATTAGAATTCATAAGCTCCAATTCAAACAGTAAAAGGTAACCCATAGCATTTAACTGCCATAGGGATTTGAAATGTTAGCAATCTCACATTTCAGAGGCCCTGCTATATGCTGATGGTAACCATCTCCTCTCCCTTGCAGTCTTTACTTCTCGGACTGATCTGATACCCAATTAAGGCTGGGTCAACACGGGAGCCATTGCTATCTGAAAAAACATTTCTGCCTCAGCTGGGAAATATATACCCACGTGTAAAGCCAGTGTGCTAACCACTGCACTACGTGGCCCCCAAACAGTACACCTATATAAAAAACAAACACCAAGGATTAAAAATTAGATCTACTTCAAATTATCATTCTGGATATCTCTATAATTGTAAGGTCTATACTAGATAATCGGACAAACATATGGAGTTGAGTGTCATGCTGTGTAAGGGAGACTGCTTTACAGCTTTTCATTTGAACATTCATCAGCAAACTAACACAAGTGAAGCTGACAGGAAACTGGTGCTAATTTTGTTTCCTCTCACTTGTTACATGACAAAGTAAAATTGTTTTACATGACATTTACAAAGACATGTTCACAGATCAGTACCTCTTTCATTTATCAATAAATGTGACTTTGAATTATAGAAATTGATTATAAATTGTATTTTGTATTAATTTTCTTGCACAATCACTTGTCATTTTTGCGGCGTTATTCCCCATGCCTTAAGAATTAAACCATATTTTTTTTTTCCCTGAGGCACGGACTGAATTTGGGAAGAAACAGCTCTGAAACTAATCAGGGATGACCGGGATAGATGTGCCCAAGCCTATACCATAAAAGCGACAACTGAAATGAGTTTAGTTTATGTAAAGTGGGATCTTGCTCTGGATGTCACAATTTTTAGTGTCAGAGCTGTTAAGAAACCCTTATTGAAGTTGTTTGTGGCACAACTAATAGTGATTCAACTATCTCAAGCACGCTGAGAGATCTCTAAGATGTACAAATGGAAGGAAAAGACTATAGCACATTTAACCAGCTTTGCCCACTTTAAAATGATATATCTCAGCAAATATATAACGCATTTAATTGAAATTTTGTGTGTGAATTTGAAATGGTATAGACACAATTAATTTTTTTCAATAAAATGCGTTCATTAGTTTCAATTTTCACTTATTTGCGACATATATCTTCTTCTTCAGCGTTCACTCTCAAACTCCCGCTGTATCTCCCTTGTAGCAGGACCATAGTCCTACTAGATTTCCAGCAGGATGTAGTTCTGAGAATGGAAATGCATTGTGTCACTGTTTTATTTGCGCCAATGGCCCTGCACATCCGACTTCAGGGGCTGACATAGATCAAAAGTCTATTATCAACACACATCTCACATACATTTATTAGATTTTCTGCATTCATCAGCATGTCATAAGACATTTACACATGATTTGTTTATCATACAATTGGAATGATTTAAACATGAAATTTGACTATTGTGTACTCTCGAACACAAGACAGACAGGGTTTAATGTTGTATCCAGTGTAATGCCTGAAGTGGTAAAACTTCTTTTTTCGAGACACAATAATTAGTTGCCGATAACGATCAAAAGGATTTCATTTGTTCATAAAAACTGGCCATGATGCACAAATATAAATTTGTTGGGTCTAACCAAAAGTATCATTGTATGCAAAAATGGCTTTAATACGTTAGACTGTTAATCAGATAATTTAATTGTTTGAGGGCAAAGCTAGTGAAACGTGCTATAACACTGACCACAGTAAAGTTCTCAAGAAGTTATATTAACTCAAAAAAGGAAGTTGAGCTATTTCTAATTGATTTTAAAAAGTGACTTGTCTCATTATTTCCAGTATAAAAAATGGGTAGCTAGACTGACTTATCTCAGCGACATGTTTCCTCAAATAACAAGCTGAATCTACAATTTCAAGGTCTAGAAACAACAATATTTAATTCATGAAACAAGATCAAATCATTTAAAAAGAGAAACTCTGGCTTATAATATGACAGAAGAAAGAATATATTGAACCCATATATATGTTATGTCAGCTAACGTAGTTATCCTGCTTGTTGCATATCTATGATTTGATATGTAGATTTCATGTAGAAGTGTATTACCAGTCTCAGGAAATGTCCACTAGAATTAGTCTTCTGTTAGCTGGTACATCAATTCCCACTACCGCTAAGCACTCGATCATGCCTATAGCAAACTTGGAGATGAAGCTCCGTGGCAGGTAACAATCTGAAAGTAGGGTGTCCAGAGTAACATATGGTATACATGTATATCAAAATAAACGGATATAGGTATATGTGTTACTAATGTAAGTAAATAAAGCAAAATAATGAGACACAGTGACCTTGTGCCACACAACACACTTTCACAAGCCTTGGTTATTGGTTCGATTTTGCTTCTCTCTGTCATGACCATAGATTCTGCTCTCGTTCTTTGGTACTGTCCTCCCAAGCTCTTGTCCGCTAATCCTTTGTCTTTCTATCTCAGTCATCTATACAGTGATATCTTCCTGTGACGGTTCCCTCTGCCTCAGTAGTACCCTCTCCTCTGCATGTCCACCTTGTTACTAATCTCTGTTACATGTCAGGATAGTACATACTTCAGATCCTGTCTGTACCTTTCCTCTACGATACTTGTCATTTTATGCTCCTTTGTTGAGTCACGGTTGCTGTCACTAGATTGTGATTCCTGCACCTTTCGGCTCTATCCCACCCCTTCTACTGGGTCACTTTGACCACCCTATGGTCTGGCTCATGTCCCTCCTGGGCCTCCTCTATTTTTTCCCACTTTAAAACTTGTCTTACATTTGATTAATGTTTATTGCCATGCTCGCGTGATACAAGGCTTTATTCGCACCTCGGCCTCCATCCTTTGTCTACGTTTGTTGACCTTGGCCACTGAGTTACAATTTAGTTCAACTTGTTTACTGCCATTCTGTTGCATTCTTTCAATTGGACAAGACAAGACTCAGCTCAATACAGTGGCAGAACTCACCAGACTACCTCTCTCTCATTGCCCTGAACACCCAAATGACCAGGCATGAAAATGAATGTGACTCAACTTCAACCTCCCTTTTCCCCTAGTAACAAGCACATCAGCTTGTATTTATCTAGTCATACTCATCAATTCTAGCATGAAGACTTCATTTGCATTCAGTCTTCCACAACAAAATAAATACGGTACACAACAAAGAAAAACAAATATAATTTGAATGAAACTCTGGCTGAGAATGATTTCATGAAGTTTTTGTTTTTTTATTAATTCCAAAATAAAATTCAAGCAAGTTTCAGAACACAAGAAGTGACAACACAAACAAAATATGATACATTATGACAATGTGTCAACATGATAATTTTTTTTTAGAAAAAATATTACTGTACAAAAAGTTGTTTTTTCTTGATAAAGTTGAATTCTGAACCCAGTAAAAATATTTCAGCACTGCAGCAGAAAACATACTCTAAAGATTTAATCAAATTAAGTACTAAAATAATTATCAAATTAACTACTCAATAATTATCAACGTACTCAAAAATATCAAATTCAGTACTAAAATAATTACAATATGAAATACTCAAACAATTATCAAATTAAGTACTCAATAAGGTTCTTTCCTAGCAGCTGGGGGCACACATGATGTGAAATGTGGAACGAATGAGAAGCAGAATATAATCTAAATGAGAGAATAATGCTGTGGTCTTCATGTTTTTATTGATTATTTTCCTGGTGTTGTGAACTAAACACAGTCCAGTGTGTACCAGCTCAATGTGCTATTTAAAAGTGCAGTACCAGCAAATTCTTAGCGCAGCATAGTAGGTTAACATCACAGTATATTCCCATTTTTGCAGCTGGGAACATACCTTTTTAATGTAATAACGAATTTATCGAACTATAATTTAAAAAATCGAAGCCAAATTATGATTGCCATTTTGTAACTAGGAATACTGTGGCTCACAAACACTAAAAATGTGGGATCAGCGCAGAATTTTTTTTAAGTGGGAAATGTAGGCCCAGCTTCTAGGAAAGAACCCTCAATAATTATCAAACTAAGTATTAAAATGATTATCAAATTAAGTACTCAAATAAATATCAAATTCAGTACTAAAATAATTTAAAATTAAGTACTTGATTATCAAACTAAATACTCAAATGATTATCAAACTTAAAACCTGCCAAGCTAAGCACTAAAGTCATTATTAGAATATTATACAAACTAAGTACTCACATTATAGCAAATACAAGTACTGTGGACCCACAATTGTTGAATATGAGCAATTTCAAACTTTACCAAAATATCCAAGAAAATTCAAGTGCAAAAACATTTGAAAGTTTACCAAAATGAACATAGTACCTCCACCCCGAACAACCAACATTTCATGGTTAATTATTAAGATCTTTTCTTACAGTAAGAAAAAAAAAGTCCTACAACAGAAATGAACAGTGCCTAAAAGAATGCTCTATAGAGGGATTTCACTGTAGAAATGTAACAGCCCAATATTTCTGTTAACAGGAACATTGGGAACATATTTGATACAGTACATCTTTTGTGACAATTCCAAAAGGCAGTTGTTGGTAGCACATCCTATTTAGTGCATAATTGTCTGTGGCGAGTTTTGAACCTGGTACAATCACCATCCAAGTTGTAACTTTCTGCCATAGAGCTGGTCTTAAAAGGCAAGCGAAACAAATAAAATGGACAGAATCTTCTCTAAGAGAATCTCAAATTATGTCAATGAGCCATAATTTCAAATTATGTCAATGAGCCATAATTTCAAATTATGTCAATAAGCCATAATCTCAAATTATGTCAATGAGCCATAATTTCAAATTGTGCTAATGAGTTATAATCTCAAATTGTGCCAATGAGCCATCTGTTTCAAGAAGATAATTCTACTCAACTAAGTCTGTTAAAATGTCTCAATGACCTATCAGACTAATCATTATACCACAGTAAACTCAGTAGATGACATGCCAATTAAGTACTTAAGAAAGTACTTAATAACCAATATCTGTACTTAAAATGTGTAATGGGGAAGTTTAGAGAGTTTGAAGCAGATCCATTCAGTTTACACTATTTATAATGGTAAAATTAAACTCAATTAATGAACTTGACTGAGAAGGAGTGTGTGTATGTTCAACTCTTTATGGGTCCACAGTACTTAAATTATTCTCAAAGCAATCCTAAAATTCTTATCTCACTAAAGGCTCATAGTCTAAACAAATTCTCATCAAACTACCATGTAGCCACATAAAGAAAACCACGTACTCAAAAACAATCACAGCCACACTGATGAAACCAAGTGTCATGTGACGTATTCCTTCCAGAACGTTGTCTTCCCAATGAACTCTCTGAACCTCTCTCTGTCTTGGGCGATGTGGCTTGCATTTTCTAGCGATGTATTCATATTATCTTTAATGTCGTCAGTCCATCGTCTTCTTGGTCTGCCCCTTCTCCTCTTCCCAGGTACTCTTCCCTCCATTATTTGTCTTTCTAAACAGTTATGTCTCTTTATATGACCAAACAGACGTAGTTTTCTTTTTGTTATTGTGTTTAGTAACCAACACTCTGGAATATTCAGTGTGTTTATAATAGAAACCAAGTACTCAAACTAATTTACAGTCACACTCTGATGAAAAAAATGCTTGAACTACTAATTCAGAGCCACACTAATGAAACCATGTACTCAAATTCAGTCATACTCTGAGTAATGCAAGCATTCAAACTAATTCACAGCAAATTTCTGATGCAACAACTGAAAACTAAACACTTATGTACAATGTCTTTGATACAACTAGACAAGCACCAAAAAAAACTCAGCTATCCACTCATTCAAAGTCTGATTTAATTATATAATGACTCAAAATCTCATCAACTATAAGAACACCAACAAGAAGTCTCATTACCTGTACGACCAACCCGTTTTATCCAACTATAGAAACATCCACACAAAATTAGATCAACTATACCTCACAAGAGTTTTTCAACTACAAAGTGTCTACTATATGAATACCCACACAAAGTATGTCAACTATATTCTGTACATTCTGTTATATTCAGTTTGATACTACCCAACACAAAGTTTTACCACCAACAAATACCCCCACATCAACTATAACAACTATATAAATACCCTCACAAAGTCTCATCAACTATATGAACACCCTCACAAAGTCTCATCAACTGTGTCAACACCCTCACAAATCAACTACAAACACCACCAAAGTTTCATTAACTAAACAAAACTTTAATCAACATAATATTACTGTTACTAAAAAGCTAACAGATATGTACAAATAATCAACATAAAATAGTTTTCGCAAGGTAGAAAACATCCTGGTTGTTGCTTCATTTCCATATATTTATTGATTATTTGTGCTTATTTATTAGTTTTTTAGTAACAGCAATTGCATTATCTTATCCTTAGTGTTATCACTTCTGAATTTTGGTTCAGCAGCAGTCTTCACTTTTGTCAGATATTCTCTGACACTTTGGTTATTATATAGGGTGTCTATAAAGTTGCTGTGCACTGAGAGTGAAAAAGGAAATATGTGCTCAACATGATGTCATTGAATGTTGTGTATTCCCATGGTCCAGTGTATAGCATGACTGCGCAGATTGCTGTTAGCTGCAGAGTTAACTTTTACTCACTGGCCAAGAAATAACTTTGTTGTGCTGAGCTTTACTTAATATACAATTAACATTAGCAGTAACATTTTTTTCATAAATGTTGTGTCGATGTCACACAGATCTGCACTAAATACCCACTATTCATGTAATGTAGTATCACCAGTAATGTAAATTAGTGCATTTATTGACACCCTGTATAAAGTTTTATCAACTATACAAACAGCCACATAAAGTTCCATCTATACAAATGCTGGCAGTCTGATTCGATGAAATGAATACCTACACAAATACAAAGAAGTCTGCAAAACTATTATGGAATAACAATATTAATGAGTATGTATAGTGAGCAGTCAAAGTACAACATAGAAATATAATACAAAGAAATAAGTGAACTTTGATTATATTAAGAGGATACAAGTTATATAGCACATATAGTACAATAGTTATAAACCACATACAAAACTGTTAAGTAACAGACATAGAGATATTCTGAAGTGGAACACCATCATGGCACATTTAATTTTTCAAATACAAAATAGAAATTAAGTTAGCAAAAATTCATAGACTTATTATATTTCATGTTATAGTTGTTCCCTTTGTTTTTGTTCTTCACTGCAGTTACTGTGGTAGCCCTGTTCCTTTTAAAATTTCATAAAATATTGACTCTATTGTTCAAGTTTTTTAACTTTACATTTAACATATTTACTTCTGCTTTAAAAAAAAATCTACATAATTGTATAGGTAACTGTGTTACCAGATCCACAGAAGCAAAGAATAGCAAAACTATACCTGTCATGTACATCGTAAGAGATTGGGGGGGGGGGGGGGGAAAGAGAGAGAGAGAAGGGGTTTAAGGTACAGTTTCATCTCCTACCCTTCAAAGATAAAGAATCAGATATTGAAGTCAATGTGTAAACTATGACACAATGCATTCTATTCTATAAGAATGTACATAAAAGGAGATAACTCAATGAATACACATACAATGTACCAAATTTCTTGCCTCAGTTGCAGATCAAATGTCTTGCTGAAAGAGTTCTACCTATTAAGTTACAAAGGTGTTGCAGAATATGCTCAGATTTCATCAAATATGACTGTTTTACCTGCAGAGATGATTTCTGATCTCTATGTTTCTAATTAATGGATGGTTCCAAGACAAATTATCCCAATACAAAATATCCCAGAAAAAATATCCCTACATAGCCAAAAAGTTGTAACAGGCTCTGGTACACCGGAAATTAATTTTAGCTTTACATTTTTGTGAAGATTTTCTATGAAAATGGCAACATTTATTGCACCAAAGACAGGTTGTAGGAAGTTTGTTTTAGGAGCGTTTATGTTTTTGAAGCACAGATCTGGAGATGGTGGGTAAGAAATATGTAAGTGTGATGTATAAACATGTCATGCTAGAATTCACACTCTTGATCATAATGTAGTTTTGGATCATGGTGAACATAATCATGCACCTGTTAATGGTTAACCTTCACCAAGCCTATATCAACCCCGGCCGGCGCGCGCTGTTGGCGGCCCGTCCCACCCAACGAGAATATCGTGAGATTTACATGTACCACAGTCCGTGCACATAGCTGGGGACATGCGCAATCGAAGCCGGTACATCCCCAACTTCCGAAATGATATTTTTTGAGAATGGCTAGCTATTCGTAAAAGTTTAAGAGCAATTAATCTGACCACATCTGCACACCGGTACGATGCAATGATGGTGGATCGGTTTTATACACCTTCATTTCATCATATTTCGAATAAAATAACATTGAATCGTGGCTTGAATCATGAATTATTAGGTTATTTCGTTTCACAGCAGTGAATATACAGAATGCTGTGTTGGTTTGGGGACTTGTACGTTTGATATCGAATATTTTGAAGTGGCAGAAAAAATAACTCTAGGCCTAAGCTCACAGAACGATTTTACTGCAAATCTACAAGTTTTATACAGTTCCCCCGGCTATATTTTGATAATTTCGCAGTGAAAGAACATAAATACAACAGATTTGCGTGATTTAGTTTACAGTGTTGCCAAGGAATTCGATATGTAAGGTAAGTTATTTTTTTTCCTTATTTTTTTCCTCTTTATTTGTTATAAAATATGTTTTTTGTGAAAAACGTCTTTACTACTTTCTCATACGTCTAGTATCACACACACACGTACATAAATTACACCAATATATGCATAATTCAATTCTTTATTTATATGTGCAAATATTATTTAAATATCTCTAACAACCAAAAATTTATCACATTTTCAAAACAGTCACCATCAATAACGCAAATTTTCAAAAAACAATCCGGTGGCAGGGAGAGGTTTCGTATTTTTTAATCTGGCTTGCTAAAGGTTAAGTAGTTGTAGTAACTGCTTGAGAAAACATGTGGCAAGGTGCTGAAAACAGAAGAAAATATGAGGCACATTGTGCAACATGTTTTAAGACAAGTATCAATCCAGCATGTACACCTTCTACCTCAAAAAGAATTTTAACTAGAGTTGTTTGCAGACATTGTCAGTGAAATGGAATCAATGATCAACACATTGACGAATATAGAAAAATAGTCTGCGGCAGTCTCTGCTTGTGAAAGAGCCAGATTTCATGTTGTTTCAGCACAGAAAGATGATTTTATTTTTTAGAAGACATTGGTTTGCTGATGGAACATTCCGTGTTATTCAAGAGGGATGTGATCAACTGTATACAATCCATGCATCTGAGAATGATCAAATAATTCATGTGTGTATGCACTTTTGTCTGGGCATAGTGAAGTAATATACTGCCATCTTCTTCAGCATAACATAGAACTGGGAAATAATGGAAATGCAGCTTCATCTTCAATAATTACTGATTTTGAAACAGCCACAACTAAAGCTTTTGAAAGTGCATTTCCACAAGCTCAAGAATCTGAATTTTATTTTCACATTAGATCAAATGTTTGGCAAGAAACATCAATCTGGGGGTAAAAAAATCTCTAATGAAAATTATTCAAAGTCAAACAACTAATGGCTTCTGCATTCTTACCAGAAACTTATATCATTACTGTTTTTGAACTCACCAATATAATCAGACCTGGATTTTCTCATCGATTACTTCAAAGATTTCAACATTGGACGGGTTCGTTGTGGTCTCGATTTCCAGTTAGCCTTTGGAATTAGCACATTTTTGTCATGAACAAACTGTCAAGAAGCAACAACACTGTAGAAGGCTGACACAACACATTTAATTCAATGGTGAACATATCCAACAGGAGAAAAACTTGCCGGGTTACAGCAACAACAACATACATTTGCACTTTTGAGAAGTTAAATTGCCACTGGTCAATCAACAACAAAGAAATGGGAAAGATTTTTGCGGGGAATGAGCACAGTGAACCCTATCTTGGCTGCAGTGGCTCAGAGCAGTGCATAGGTTGAAACCTACCTTCCTAGTAGTGTGAAAGTTGTTCTCTGGCTCTGTCTCAGGGTGGGATGAAAATCCACAGACTCCCCAGCAATATAATGCCAGTAATGGGTCAACGAGCATGAGCCCATGGACCGCTGGATCAGCAACCAACCAACAACATAAAACAAATATTAAAACATAGTACATGTTTTGAACATTAATGTTATATTGTTAACCCAACCAATGAACATAATTTCATGTCTATCATGTATGAGACAATTCATATCATTTGAAGACTTATAATTATTTACTAGTTATATTTTTCATTAATGTTTATTGCATTTTGTACAAAATATTTAATATATTATCTTTGTATTTTGTCTTTGGAATATTTTGTCCAGTATATTTTTTAGGGATTATTTTGTCCAGTTACCTTAATGGACATACATCATCTATGATGTGGTCTCAACCAAATCAATATTGTTTTCCCTGAAATAACCTGTTCTATGTGACATCAGACTAATTTGGAAATGAGATTTCTTACATCTGAGCTGAAGCATGTCATTTTTTTCAACTTAGAGAATTCTTTTACAGTTTATTTTTTCTGTCTTTTCAAATTATTAGGGCCTTACAACTTATCACACCAATTGGCTCACCTTTTATTGATCCATATATTTCATTGGCAAGCAGCACAAAGCATACACGAAGTGACCAATGAAAAAAATTGGATCTGGAAGGATGAATGATGTACGTAGGCACTATTTTATCTTAAGAAGGCTCTGATTTTTTCTATCTATTACTTTTATAAATATATACAGCAAGTTAGTTTTCCATTTTAGTGTCAATATATATTAGGTAATATTTCTCTAAGATACCAGTATTTTATTCATATGATTTTAATAAATATTAGTTAATATTTCTTTAAGATACCAGTATTTTATTCATATGATTTTAATAAATATTAGGTAATATTTCTCTAAGATACCAGTATTTTATTCATATGATTTTAATAAATATTAGTTAATATTGCTCTAAGATACCAGTATTTTATTCATATAATCAACAAAAGCATAAAAACATGTGTAGAGTGAACATTTATTTTGAGACTTGGCTATAATTTACATATATACACAGAATATTTACAATTCTTAATTGACAACTTTTTGCTGGATCAAAGTAGTAGGAAATTTAATTAAATTACAATACTTTATTTATAAGCTGTAGTTATTACAGTGAAATATTTTCTACAGGTAATTTTAATTGACCGTTTCTGTAACTAATATTTATTTGCTTGAGAAAGAATTGGAATTAATTATTATAATATAGAGTAAAAAATGAACAGAAAAATAACTAAATCATAAAATTTTGTACAAACTAATGTGGTTCTTTGAATGCCCTTTTCTAAAAATTTTCATAGGATAATCAAGCATCCACTGTAATTTTAATAAAATGGGAGATTATGCATTTCATGTTAATTATTGTTGACTAGGGGAAAGGGGAAGAAAACGGCAGAAATTTTTATGAAACTTGAGTAAAGTTCTCATACAAAATTTGGGATCAAAATACTGAATTTCTAGAGTTTATGTTGGACTAAAATATAGGATGTTTGTTGTGTATGTTGACAGAAAAGAAGGAACTACAGAATAGCCACATTTAAAATATACACAACTCAATTTAGAGGGCAGACTCAAGATTTAACACACTTGTCTCAAGCGGTTGGCACAAATAAAACGGTGACAGAACACATTTGCATTCTCTGACTACATTGTGCTTGAAATCTAGTAGGACCATTGCTCTGATACATGAGAGATCCAGGAGTTTGAGAACGAACAAAGAAAAGAATACTTTTAAAATACTTGTGCTCCTTGATAATCCTAACAAATGAAAAGAAAACTTGAAGTAAAATAATTACAAACAATCCTTTACAACTAATTATGTCATGAACACCACAAATTATTACTGAATATTTATAAAATATACAAGCTGATTTGGGGTTTGAGAACCCCAGGAATTGTGAGCGATTAGCTCTTACTTTCTATATGCAGTGGGGTGGTTTTTCTGAGCTATCTTTCATACCCAGGGGACTTCAGCTACCATTTTGTTTGCAGTACTGCACTGTTAGATCAACGTGGTATTTTTAGAACAATAATAAAAAGATACTCCAAGACTGTGCAGCCCATCACAGTGTGTGATATTCTACCCATCATAGCACAGTGTGTGATATTCTACCCATCATAGCACAGTGTGTGATATTCTACCCATCATAGCACAGTGTGTGATATTCTACCCATCATAGCACAGTGTGTGATATTCTACCCATCATAGCACAGTGTGTGATATTCTACCCATCATAGCACAGTGAGTGATATTCTACCCATCATAGCACAGTGTGTGATATTCTACCCATCATAGCAGTGTGTGATATTCTACCCATCATAGCACAGTGTGTGATATTCTACCCATCATAGCACAGTGTGTGATATTCTACCCATCATAGCACAGTGTGTGATATTCTACCCATCATAGCACAGTGTGTGATATTCTACCCATCATAGCACAGTGTGTGATATTCTACCCATCATAGCAGTGTGTGATATTCTACCCATCATAGCACACTGTGTGTGATATTCTACCCATCATAGCACAGTGTGTGATATTCTACCCATCATAGCACAGTGTGTGATATTCTACCCATCATAGCACAGTGTGTGATATTCTACCCATCATAGCACAGTGTGTGATATTCTACCCATCATAGCACAGTGTGTGATATTCTACCCATCATAGCACAGTGTGTGATATTCTACCCATCATAGCACAGTGTGTGATATTCTACCCATCATAGCACAGTGTGTGATATTCTATCCATCATAGCACAGTGTGCAATGTTCTGCCCATCATAGCAGTGTTATGTTCTACCCATCATAGCACAGTGTGCGATGTTCTGTTGATCATAGCAGTGTGATGTTCTACCCATCATAGCACAGTGTGCAATGTTCTGCCCATCATAGCAGTGTGATGTTCTACCCATCATAGCACAGTGTGCGATGTTCTACCCATCATAGCACAGTGTGCAATGTTCTGCCCATCATAGCAGTGTGATGTTCTACCCATCATAGCACAGTGTGCAATGTTCTGCCCATCATAGCAAAGCATATGATGTTCCACCCATCATAGTTGAATTCAGTTATGTAAGTCTTCAGTATACAGTTGTTCAAAGAGATCTAATGAACTCCAATTTGAACTGGTCCATTTACCCATTATGTTATAGAGATGTAAGTTGTGTTCTCTCTAAATATTTTGGAATTCTTGTCTATCCAAACCAATTCTCGGTCTGATGTTATGAGAAAAAGTTAATTCGTCACTTCTGCAGTGAAGATGTTAAAACATATTAACGTGTCTTGTATATCAATGAATGATAGCTCAAATCCTAGCAGTCAATTTTCATTGAACTTTTACCAGAGCTCTTATCTTAAGTGATCTGACATAGATACTTTTAGATGCACCCAGCTTATAATTTCATGAACAAACACTGTGCACCTTATCTCATTTGTTAACATTTATGTAACTATACATACATTAAAATTTGCCCTAAACTACAATTCATTCAAGACATTTCCTTAAAATTTTTCTACTGCATGAGAATACAGGTAAAAGAGAATCTCTAAAACACTCCTAAGTACAAAGAACTATAGCAGAATGAGTCATAAACAAATGTTTATGCAGAACAAAATAATACCATCTTGTAAAATGCGTCTGAATCTGGTGTGCACGGTTTCAGTAAAATTGATTTGATGGAAAGTGCAGATGTATTAATTTATCATGTTGTTTTTCTATTCTGTGTAGGACACAGAATGACAGGTTTCTTCTTCTTCTTCTGCGTTCATTCTCAAACTCCTGCAGATTAGCAGGATGTAGTCCGGAGAACGGAATGCATTGTGTCATGGTTTACAGCATTGCTGTGATATCTGCGCCTTTCGGCCTGACACATCCGACTTCAGTATGGCTTTGGGTCACTGACCCTATATGGGATGGGACAGCCAACTCCATTCCATAACCTCCTTAGTCACCTTTTACGACATGCGTGGAAGGTAAACAGTGTTGCTATTCTTTGCTCCCTATTCGAACCCCGGCAACGCACGGGCGATGACGGGTTTATTCATGCGAATGAATGTGTTTAATAACAATTTCTTTTTCTTCTTCAGCGTCATTTCTCAAACTCCCACTGGATCTCTTGTAGGAAGACAATGGTCCAACTAGATTTCCAGAGAATAGAAATGCGCTTTTGTCACCGTTTTATTTGCGCCAATGGTCTGACACATCCATCTTCAACGGATAATAAGTTAGAAAGAGCAATACAAATCGCACATTTATCTTTCTTTAGAATAGTTGCCAGCAGTTAGGCACAGTTAATGATGAAGAGCGAGGTAACATAATTAGCTGATGCATTTATAATATGTATCAGAAAAATAAAGATGCAATCATATTAGGAGTATATATTTTTTTTCTACCAGTATGAAAAACAATGTATTTTATGGAAACTCATGCACGCCAGATTCTGACATTTTACAGACTGGTATTAATTTGTTAAATGAGGGTACAAATATCAATAAAATTGTACACATCTAAATGATGAAATTTTCTATATAAAAAAATGTGGAATAGATCAGCAGTTATGAAAGCAACTGCATGTAATCCCATTTGTACGGAGACAAAAAAAAGCTATACTTATTACTGTGAGCCTGAATGCACATAACATGCCTAGATGTATGAGTTACCTTTACCATGACAATAATTGGATATGTAATGCAATATAAAAATAATTTTGTTAAAAAGTGAGAAGCAATAACTTTATTGCATAAATACTGTAGTCTAAAACTTTGAGTAAAATGAAACTCATTTCTGTGATAAAATGGGAAATTTTATTTTGCTGTGTTAAACTGCTAAAATGTTTTAACCTGTAGCAGCCCAAGGTTGACATTTTTCTACATGTTTACTCTTTCCATATACATCCGATATCAACATATGTCACCATTGAGGTAGCCATGTGTAGTCATGGACAACAATCTTCTGTGTTAATTTCCCATCATGCTCTTATAACTATGTGCTAGAGTGATTGTGCCTGAATTTTCATGGCGATATAAATACCCAGTTGTAATTTATTTGATCTCTTCACGTTTGCTAGCCATACTCTATGGAACTAATGCCATTGTTTGGAAATTTTTCATGGATGATGATTCTTCAGATGAAGACTTTAAGGCTTTACTGTTGTTGGTACTGTAGATCAACAAATATGGGTTGAGGGAGATGTTAACTATATTTAATAGTCATGTAAATGATGTCATTTATGTCAAGGAATTTGAGGAACCAAGTTTTCTAGATAGGCATATGGATGACCTTGAAACTAAGTTCTTTCTGTGCATTTGTCCACACTGTCCATGTTGGTTGCCCACAACATAACACTGACACACGCAAGCAAACAACACCTCCAAACCATATCCAGCATCCACTGATCTCTATTGTCTCCAAATTTTAAATCAATAACCAATATTATGCCAGAAAAGCAAACGTGCAAGAAGGACCATAAATCATACAAAATGGCCAGGTTCGAGAGGAAATCACATAATTTTTCTTTGGGCTGCTACAGGGTAAAATGGTAATAAATTTTCAGTGAAACAATATCAAATAGTAAACATCTACTAAATTACAATCTGTAATTTCAATTCTCCCCTTCCTCCCAAAAATAGTTGCATTTATTCATGCCTGCTCTGTGACGGCGTGGTATAGTCATCTGTGATGACTAAGGTACCAGGTTTAAATCCCACCACAGTGCACTTGGACTGTTCAGAAAGCAATAGCAAACTACTAAACATATTTATTTATATTGCGTAGAAAATTACTAGTCAAAAATACTAGGTTGTTGGCTACACCATGCATAGGATACGTTATCAATTTTTTTTTAAATTGTGTATATTCAGTTTTGGTCAAGTATGTATTCATTCATGACCAATCAGCAGTATAGGAGACCTGTCTACTAAAACTTAAACATGAACTAGTTTCCGATTAATGAAAACAATTATTTGTGGAGAATTCATTGTCCACACATAACAGCTATTATCCTGAAATTTGCATAAATTATTACCTCCATATGAATGATCATAATATTACCTCCATAATATCTTATACTAAGCAGTAGACCAACGAATGTCTGCAACTACATTCGCTTTATCGTGAAATAAAATCCATCACAATGTACAGCTAAGTTATATAAATAATTTGAGCAAAAACAGCCAGGAATGTGAAATGATTTCTATGTATCATTTGTCTTCAGTGTGATGCCTTCAGCAAGTCTGATGCAGAATATGAGCTAAAACACACACAAGAATATGATTTTCTTGATTTCACAAAAGTATTACAATACTATTTAAGCTTGTTCTTATTTTGTTCTAACTGACAACAACTGTTTTGTGTTTTATTTTAGAAAGTTCTAAAGTGGAATACCACTACTGGACAATTGTGAATGTACCACGTACAATAGATTAAGTTTATTTCCAATTTAGAATGAATAAATGCACACTACTATTATAATAATTGCACAATTTGATTTGGTTTTTTTGGCTGTTGATGGTTCATACAATAAATCCATGATTTGAAGAAAACAATTTTTTCACTGCATGTAGCTCAGCATCAACAAAATGTCTGGCTTGAAATTCATTGAACCATTTCTAGCTATCACAAAATTGGTAGGATCATGTGTCACTGTAGTCATAGAGAATGCTGTTCTGAGCATTAGATTGATGTCTCCATGGTGTTATGAGTAGCTTTTAGGGGTAGCCGATGAATGACTGGAGTCTGTTAAAGAAAATAGAACTGCATAAATAAATCAGGAATACAATTATGTTTTATATTTAGATATAAACATGGAAAACAGTACATAAAGTTTTGTATCTGGCATTTTATAGTGTATTTTGAAGATAAAATGTCTAGAACTTTATAAAAATTACAATCTGCTGACTATGACAAAACTAATATAGATTTAAATGTTATGATCACATATCATGGGCATACCAACTTTTCCAGGAATGTGGATGAAGTTTAATATTATGTGTTATAGTGCGCACAAGTTTCCGTGCTGTCACTATCAGCCCTATGTTGCCAGAAAAACAAAATGGTTTATTTTAACGGAGATTAAATTATGCCACAATTTAATGCCATGAATGCGCATTGGGGGAGAAGAGATGATCATGGACGCTAGGGGTAGACCTAATACCCTAACACCCACCTCCTTCCTAAACTCTATACATCTCTAGGAGGAGGGTGGGTACGCATTTGTAAAATTAACTAATAGAATAAATCGGCAGAGCGACATCACAAACTACTAAAACATTATGTGATGTGATTATGGGATATGTGTTCGTACCATTTAAAGTAGTGTTTCTCCACGGGGGAGGGGGGGGGAGCAACACAAACAAGTTGTAATTAGGCTTCATTTAGGGAATAATTCAATTTTTTAATATAAAAAAATATATTTATTTTACAAAGGGGGCATCAGAATTTTCGAAAGACTTAGATGGAGCATGGTTAAAAAATAAGGTTGGGAAACATTGATTTAAAATATGCCATTATTAATGTTTTCAAAACTCCATAACACAATGTAATGGTACAGGAAATCAACAAAGGTAGTCTGTGCTGATGACATTAGAAGGCAAATTCAATTGAAAAAATATGGATCATGAACTACAAATATGGATCATGAACTACAAACTGAGTTAGAGTTAAATTTTACTAACAGACCCCAGATTTACAAATTGTAGAGTAGATAAGTAATATAATTTTTACAATTACAATTTTGAAAGCAAATTCACTTATTTCATATTGTGCTTGTTTTTGGCAGCATAAGGTAAACTTTTACTATCAACACTATTTTATATAGTTCAGAATGACCATAATTAAGAATAATGTTGGAACGATCAACATTTCAAGCTGGATACTTGATGTGAATGTCTTCATCTTCCACTTATATTTCATGGTTGGTACAAGTGTCCTGTATACCACAACCATCTACAAACAAGCACCAGTGACTAGTGGTCTACGTTTCAGAGATACATGAAGATAAGACATCCAACTCTTCTTCATAATATTCAGATACTGAATAAATACTGCATTAATAACCACGCTAGTTACTGCAAAATACTCTTAAACTACAATTTAAAATAAAGTAAGTTCTATGTTAATTCTCAAATTCATGGAGATTAGCAAGATGTAATTCAGAGAACAGATGTGCTGTCATGTTTACAGCTTAGCTGTGATATCTGTGCCATCCGGCCTAACACAGACTTCACTGTAGCATCTGGTCACTTCGACCCTACAGGGGATGGGACAGGCAATTCCACCACAAAACCTCCTTAGTCACCTCTTATGACATGCATGGAAGGTAAACAGTGTTATGATTCTTTACTCACCTTCCGGGTCCCGGCAACATGTGCAATAACGTCATTAAATGTGACATATTCTTTACCAGAATTGAATAAAATATTCATGTTACATCTGTGGGTCTCACCAATGGCCGACTAGACAAACCACCCATGCAACAGAAAACCATAGTAGATGACATGCCGTTATATTGAGGATCTCTTATGGAAGCTTCGTAGCATATCTATACAATTATAGACCCCCTTTGAGTAGAAGATTCTTTTAATAGGCATTGCACTAAGTCTCATTCACAGATGAAGTCTCATGGGTATGAAAGAAAGCTCAGAAAAACTACCCCACTGTACATAGGAAGTAAGAGCTTATTGCTCGCAATTCCCGGGGTTCTCAAACAAACAAAACAAACTGTGAATACTGTAGAGCAGGGGTGGGCAAACTACGGCCCGTCATTGGATATTTTGCGGCCCTCAAACACATTTTTTAAATACACGAACGATCGTAACAAATGATTTTTTTCCCATTAATATTGCGCAGAAATCCATTAGAATTTTGAATTCGACTTTCTTATATATTAAATATACAATATTTTTTTTCCAATTTGACATCATTTAAATAGTAATTTATATATATATATATATTGTCAATGAAATTTTACTACGTTTAATATGAGTGTTTAATATTGAGTAATTTACTATACTAGAATTGACGTAATTTGATTGGCTGAATGTTTCTCAGTGATTATAAGTACTCGGAGGATATAATTTTATAAAGGTTGAAAATTGTCTTTCAAATTATAATTAATTGTTTTTAACTTTTAAGCGTTATGTTGGGATGTATGTTTAGTTTATATTAAAAAGATGTTTCATACAAAATAGAATATTGCTAAAAGCTGTTATAATTAATAATACATCGTTACAACAATAATGTATCATCAGAAATAAACCCCCTTCCCTCATATCCTACGAATGGAATGCGCTAATACTTGATATGCAATCATTTAAGCTGCGCAGTGCCTGGGGAATTCCCAATGTGTATTACTAACCATCACGTTTGTAATTCATAAATTTCTGTATTTATATCGCAACCGAGTTTTCTAATCTAAATAATTATATTCGCGCTGCCGGAAGCACATTTGTTTTTAGTTAATTTTGCAACATTTTAAGATATTTTTATTATAATGAGTGCATCCAAAAAACGTAAGCTTGAAGACGAGTGTCGGGTTTTCAAAGACGAATGGATTACCAAATATTGTTTTATGCAAGTTAGCAACAAATCTGTTTGCTTGCTGTGTCACGCATCAGTTTCTGTTTTTAAAGAATATAAATTTAAAAGACATTACCAGACAAAACATCCCAATTTCGGACACAATCTAACATCTGAAGAAAGGAAAAGAAAATGCATGGAGTTGGTAAAAAGTCTGGAGAAACAACAAACTGTGTTTACAAAACCGTCTTCAATTCAAGATGCTGCAACAGAGGTCAGTTTGGTGTTGTCACACAAAATTGTGAAATACAACAAGCCATTTTCTGATGGTGAATTTATTACGGAATGTTTACTAGATGCAACAAACATTCTGTGTCCAGAACACAACAACTTTGACAGTTATTACATTCTCCAGAAGAACTGTGGTCAGACGTGTTGAAAAGATAAGTGAAGATTTGACCCTTCAACGTAAAGATGCAAGTAAGCATTTTTTGTGGTACTCTCTTGCATTGGACGAGAGTACTGATGTACAGGATACTGCTCAAGTATTAGTTTTTATACGTGGAATAAACAATTCTTTTAAACTCTTTGAAGAGTTATTGAGTGTTGAGTCGATCAAAGACACTACCACTGGCCTCGATATATTCAATGATGTTAATTGCTGTATTGAAAGAGTGGGGTTAAGGTGGAACAAGATGGCCAGTATTACAACTGATGGTGCTCGTGCTTTAACTGGAAAAACATAGGACTGATAAAGTTGATCAATGATAGGATTAAATCATAATATCCTGACCACGTAATATTACAACTTCACTGTGTGACTCATCAGGAAAGTTTGTGTAAATCTGTGTTAAAAATTAAGCATGTTATTGACCCAGTTGTCAGTGTCATAAACCTCATCAGATCAAGAGGACTCAATCACAGGCAATTCAGAGCATTACTAGACGATCTAGAAACTGAACATTCTGATGTCCTGTACCACAGTACAGTTCGATGGTTGAGCATCGGAAAGGTTTTAAGGTATGCGATCTTAAAGAAGAAATAGTAATGTTTCTAGAGATGAAGGGCATAGAATGTGACTTCAATACTAACATTGTTGATGCAGAGTGGAAACTTGACTTTATATTTGCCATTGAAATAATGGAAAAGTTAAATGAACTGAATGTTAAACTTCAGGGCAATGGTTTGTTTGCACATGAAATGTATGTTCATGTAAAATTATTTCAAGCCAAACTATCACTGTTTTCCAGACAAGCAAGTGAAAACATGTTTTGTCACTTCCCTTTGCTGAAACAAGAAACTATTTCTGATGAAATGAGTAAAAAATTCAAAGCTCAGTTAGATGTATTGGTTGAAGAATTTGGAAGAAGATTTCAAGAACTTGGAGCAGCACTTCAATGTTATCAGTTCTCCTCTCAGTGCAGAAGCTGATAAAGCCCCAGAGCACATACAGTTGGAGTTGCTTGAATTACAAGCCAATCATTACCTGAAGGAAAAATTTAAGTCTGAATGTTTGTTGGATTACTATGGTTCTTTGTCTGAACAATCATTCCCAAACTTAAAAAAGTTTGCAGCTAAATTTTTGTCATTATTTGGATCTACGTATATTTGTGAACAGGCATTTTCTTATTTAAAAATCAACAAATCTAAGAATAGGTCTTTGTTATCTGATTGCAACTTAAATGCAGTCATGCAAATTTCTACAAGTAAACTTGTTCCAGATTTCAAAAGAATTATAAAATCTTACAAGCAATTACATACATCTCATTAGAAATTAATTATATCAATAAAGTTGTGACTGTATGTGTATGGTGTTTTTTAAATCTTCATTAAAACTATTGATATGAACCGATATTGTAACTGTATGCAACATAATATTTTTCAAATATTGTTAAAATATTTACAAAACCTTTTATCCATATTAGAAAATATACTGTTATAGTGTAAGTCTGTTAGAAATGTAATTTATTTCAGAAGTTATCTACATTATGTAAAACTACCTTTCTTTACAATAAAAATATTTAATTGATTACTTACCGAGAATTTTAAACAAAAACATACATAATATTATATGCGGCCCTCCAATAGCTTTACAATTTTCAATGCGGCCCTCTGCACAAAAAGTTTGCCCACCCCTGCTGTAGAGTATTTTATAAGAACATTAAGAAAAGTAGCAAAAAATGAATGTCTTAGTCACATTATATTTATCAGATGTTCATGAATTATCAACATCACCTTTCCCTTATTCATTCCTTAAATTCAGTAATTACTATATAATAAAGTTAAAGGTGAAAATTTATCTTACACATGGTCCTCTGAATGGTCTTGGCTGAAGTTTAGTGACATGAGTGCTATTTTTGTTAGGGGTTAATGGTGCAGTAATCTTCTTTGCTACTAAATAAGGAAGGTAAGTAATTTCCTTTTCTGATTGAAGGAACGTAGCCTTGGGTGATAGACCAACTCTGGACAATGGACTGGCAGATGAAGATCGGACACGTGTCTTTATGTTTGTGCTAAAGTTCTGAGATGATGGATCCCTGTTTTCATGGAAAAACTTTTTCCTATTGAAGTTATCTTGACACAAATTCTGTTTCACATTAACTAATGTTGTAGTATCAGAAATTTCAGTGCTTCTCCGCTGTTGCTTTGGAGGGGTACATTCACAGCTGGTAGAATTTTCATTAATTTCAGAACTGCACTGGATCTTATGTCTTGTCCGTGAGCATTGTTGACCTTTCTTCTCAGGAGTACACGCAGGGGACTCTAGTAGTTCACATAGAGAAGGTGCAATAGTCTGGAAATATAATGAACAAATTAATGTATATAATGCATTTTCATATAAATATAGTGCCATATAACAACTTGTTATAAAATGTAATAACCATCAAATTCTATCTAATAGATTATAGACTTCTACTATGATAAACAAATCTAGAAACATGGTTGCCATCCTGTATGCCTTTGAAATTATAAAGCCCCACCCCCAAATGAAATTATATCTTTCTACAAAGAAATTAAAGTTAAGTCATTCAACACAAAAGCAAAATTGAATAATCAGTTTGAAAAATTATGATATCAAAGAATATTGAACCACATTGCCAAGAAACACAAATGTTAATACACAGGGTAAGCAGGGAGGTAGTGGACCCTTAAAGTCATCTGCATATCTATAATTTCAAATGATTCTTGAAATTTAAACTGCAAGTTTCTTCAATATATTCTTTAGTATATATGACACCAGTATGCAAATGAAACATTCTTGGACACTTTGTTTCTACTTCTCATCATGGTTTTATCCAATCAAAACCTAATATAAATATGAAAACTGACCAGACATAAGAATAATAATGGTAACCTTCTACATTTTCATTACTTTTGAAACAGATCATAAAAGGTTGAGATATTCATCATCATATAACCCTTCAAGGTTGTAGGGATGTCACTCTGGAAACATTAACACAAACATTTTGTCATGCCTCTCTGTTATCAGTTCTATGTTTGAGTGAGAAGAATCTTATCATGTCCAGTCTTTAATAATGTCAATCCATACTTTCCTCTGACCTCTTCTTCTTCCACCATCAACTCTTCCCATGCAAGATATTTTTGGAAAGAATCATGCATGATCATGTGGCCAAACCATACACGTTTGCAATGCCTCACCACTGTCATAAGATGTTCTTGTTGGCCTGCACGAGTATTTATTTTGCTTCTCACGTATATGTTGATTTGTGTTCTGTATAATGGATACTAATATTTGTCTGTAGCATTTGTTTTCAAAAGCCTGTATTCTCTCCATTTCTGCTGTAATTGTCCAACTCTCACATCCGTACAAAAGAATATGTATTAGTGATTTATATAGGTTCATTTTCACTGCTGTACTTATTCTGCTCTTCCATATGGTATTTAATCTGGACATTGCAGCCAACGACATTTCAAGTCTACTCTTTATTTCCTGCTAGTGTTTCCATTGCTGCTCATGTAAGATTGTAAGTATTTGAAGGTATCAATTTTTAGTTTCTGTCCATTGACCCAGATGTTAACAGGAGTCTTGTTGTCATCTCTGTTTGCTATTATTTTTTTTCTCAATGTTTATTTCCATACCATAAATTTTGCTCATTTTTTCAAATTTAGAAATAAGTTCTTACGTTCTTTCTCACCACCAGCCATAAGATCAATGTCAACTGCAAGTTGCACAGGTTGCTAAATCAGCCACCAATTGAGATTGTTGTTTATGGTTTTATATTGTCTCTTGCTAGATGTATTCCAAGAATATATTGAATAACACTGATGATAATATACATTCTTGTCAAACTCCTGCAATTGTTTTGAAAAAGTTCACCATTAATTAAAACAGTTGCTACTTTGTATAGTGCTTCAATAATTTCTATTATATTTATGTCAAAATTAAAATTTATCATTATCTTTCTTAATTCTTCTTGCATTACTAATGCTTTAGTGAAATTGATAAAGTTGTGATAGATTTCAAGCTAATATTGTAGGTATTTCTCAATGATTATTCAGATGTTGAAAATGTATTCTATAGAACTTCTATTTTTACGAAAACCTGCTTGTTCTTCAGCTAGTATTTCTTCTGATCTTTTTTTTCAATCTATTTAACAATATCTTTTAACATAACTTTGCCTGGATGAGTGATAAGATTAATAATTCTATAATTTTTGCATAATTTTAAATTCCTTTTCTTTGGCAGTGGTATAACCAGTGTTTGTGTCCATTCTGTAGGCCACTTTTTTGTTTCCCATATGCATTGATAAAGTTTTCTCAACATTTATTGTTTTTATGCCCCCATGTTTGAGGAGTTGTGCTGAGATATTATCTATTCCTGGTGTCTTTACACCTTTTAATAATGGTATAGCATCTTCAACTTCTCTCAAGATGTCAGAATCACCTATTTCTCTTGAATCAATATAAAGTATTTCACAGTCTGAGTTGTATAGTTATATAATTCTTTACAATATTCAGTTCATCTATTAATTTTTTGCAGTCTTTCATTTAGCATTTTGCCATTTGTGTCTGCTATAATGGATATCTTAGCATTCTATGATTGTGTCAGTTTTTTTAAATACTACAAATGTCATGGATAACAAATGATATACTACAATTATGCGACATCAGAAGAGAAATTACGAAGGACAAAAAAGTAAGTTTAATCTCTAAAGACAATATAGTAAAGTGAATAAAAATATAAGATGCAAAATGAAACAAGCAAAAGAGAAAAGGATTAATTAGATATCATCATAAAATGTCTCCGCAGCGAAGGTTGGTTGCAACAGACGTCCAACATCCCATCTCCTTCTCTTGTTTTGGTGTTGCACTCTGTTAGACTGTAAGCTGTCCAATTTGTGATGTTACTCTCCCACTTGTATCTCTGCCTGTCTCTTGTTCGCCTTCCATTGAGTTTACACTCAAGTAAGGTCTTCAACAAGGTGGCATATCTTTTAATGTGTCCAAAATATTTTATTTCCTTGATCTTTATTTCCTTTAATCATTCTTTTTTTCATATTAAGTGTTGTTAAGACATTCTGTCTTTGTTTGTTTTCTTCTATTTCCATGATGTTCTCCCTATTCCTCTATAAATCCACATCTGAAAGGCACCAATCCTGTCTTCTAATCGTCTGTTTATTGTCCATGTTTCAGAGCCGTATATTAATATACAATAGATGCAGCATTTTATAATTCTCATTTTTAGCTTGCTTGTAATTTGTTTAGATGTTAATATTTTCCTCGTGACATTGAAAGTACTTTTAGCCATTCCTATTCTCCTTTTAACTTCTATTTCACTTCTGTCAACATTTGTGATTATGTGTCCAAGATGTTCTACTTGTAGTAATCCAAGTATTTTTATTTTTAGCACCTGTTCCTATGTGACTTTGCTGATTATCATGGTTTTTTTTTTTTTATGTTTATATCCAGTCTATATTCTTTACTTGATTTAATAACCAGATCTTTTAGTTTTTGTAGTTCATTTTCTCTTTTTGCTAAAAGGACAGTATCCTCTGCATATTTTCAGTTGTTTATTATATCCCAATGGTTTTGAGTCCTGGCATTCCTTCTATATGTTTATATTTTTTTTATTAAGATATTTCAAATCTATCAGTTGATTAGCAGGGTATAGTGTTGTGTAGAAATATGAGTTTGAGAATCATGGACAGAAAATTGACATGCTGGAATGTCGTTACAAAGTGAAACAGTATAAATAACTACTTTCAGTATCAGAATGCAGGTTCCAGCAATGCTGTGATCCATAGCTGGTTCTCCGAGAATTCTTTTCCTAAAACAATTACTATTTCCAACTCCTAGTTCATGGTTCAGAGCTGACCTAAATTCTACTCTGCCTTCAAGTGTTCAAGTGGTTATCATGAAAAAGGCTGCACTACTGCAGTCTAAGTGAATAGGTACTGAAGAGGAACTGCAAGTACTGCTACAAAAAAAAAAGGATGATCTTACTAAAAATGACAACTTAACTCCCCTTTCAGAGCAAATGAATAAGAAAACCATGATTAGCTTGAGTAGGAGTTGATGGCATGATTAGATGTTTCCAGGATCTTACATGGTTTTCCTTGATTATGACAGAGCAGACTGGCTTGCTTCAAAAGTGTCTATAGTCAGAGTGTTGGAGATGGATGAGAGAGGCATGCTGCATCACGTCTTACATACTTCACTATACATTTATTATATTCTAAACTTGGCTCAGTGGTAGAGTGGTACTGTCTCACAAACACAACTGGCTTGAACTTACTCCGCCTGTGTGTTGCCGGCGTCCGAAAGGGGAGCAAAGAATAGCAACACTGTTTACCTTCCACGCATGTCGTAAGAGGCGACTAAGGAGGTTATGGGATGGAGTTGGCTGTCCAATCCCATTATAGGGTCAGTGACCCAAAGTCATGCTGAAGTCGGATGTGTCAGGCTGAAAGGCGCAGATATTGCAGCAATGCTGTAAACCATGACACAACGCATTCCATTATCCGGACTACATCCTGCTAATCTGCAGGAGTTTGAGAACGAACGCAGAAGAAGAACTTACTCATGGTTTAAAAGTCGACTGTCTGCACTGTATTGGCAATAGACTGGATATACTAATAATGCCTACAAATTCAATAATAGTTGAAAAGCCATACCCTACACATGATATTCTGTAACTGTATTAATTATTATATTCTAAAGAGTATTAAATATGTGTTAAGATTGTGTTTTTTAAACTGTTTGTAAAATCTATTCTACTCTGGCATCAAGTGGTTGTCATCAAACAGACATTTTAAGTAAATAGGCACTGAAAAGAAAAGGCAGAGCATGGAAAAATTATTAGTTGAATGCAGAGTTAATGGTAACGGAAAGAGGGTTCCCAACACAATGATGGTGCAGTGATATATCAGATTGTTTAAACATGTCTCTAGCTGCAACAGGTCAACTCGCCAAGAATCGCAGTGTTCAGATAATTCATAAGGAAGGCCACGTTCTGGAAAGAATGTCACATGATGGTAACATCTTTGGCGTTTAGAAAGATCGTAATTATTAAAACAATGAGTAAACTGTAAAGTGCTAAACAATTCTGTTCTGTATATCTCAAAATCTCACACTAAGAAAGAAATGAACAAAAATTACACTAGTAAATAGAAGATAGTTATAGATGATAGAGTGTATTCTTATGCTCTTGAATAGTTAGTTGTCCGATGACCATCAGAACGGTTGCACACAGAATATGCACTTAGTTGCTCTGAGTATGGGTGTATACGCAATTAGATGATGAGCAACCGTTTCTCTTTAATCAATAGACATATATCTGATCTTTGGTTTTCGGACTATGACATGTTTGGTCACTTAATATGCAGTAATATTTCGACATATAAGAATTCGGTAACCACTAAAACCCATATTATTTTTGGTCTTCTTCTGCCTCTTGGTGTTTCCATTCTCTTGCTGCTGACCAATATGGTTCGTTCTCATTAAGTAGGAGAACCATTTGTTTGTTTTTCAATATATTTGACCACAGACACTGTTGCAATAGTTTTTATAATCTCTTCATTCCTCATATATCATCTTGTTCTGTTTGCTGCTTAAAGATATGTCCATATTTTGTATGAAGAGTATTTTATTAAAGGTAAGTCTTGACACATTCAATGAAGTGTGTGCATTTTTCAGTACAAAATGGACATTCTGCACTATTGGACAGGTGTGATCTTGTTCGACTGCACACACTGTAACAATGTGTGTCTGTGTGTGTGTGTGTGTGTGTGTGTGCTTGCGTGTCACCCGCTTCATCGTATTGCTTTATAGGCTACAACATGATGTAAAACAAAACTAATTATGTTAACAAATAAAACACCAATAAACAGAGTAGAAAAGAGGGAACAAAATTAAGCCCATTATAATTTTTTTTAAATGCAGGAGAGAATGTACCAGTATATGATTTCGAAATTAACAAAAACAACAGAAAGGGGTTATTGTAAAACTGTTATAATAGCAACAATTTTTTTTTTGTAAATTACATCAACACAAAATATAAAGCAAGCAGAAGGCAAGGTTTGCACACACAAAAAACTACATTTAAAAGGCATACAAAAAAAGTTATAAAGCAGCCAAATGTTACTGAATTATAAGAAACTGCAATATTTCTGCCAGATAAGACATCCCAACACATCAATGTATCTATAATAGTGTAAATAGCATTTTTGGTTGTATTCTGAGCACATCTACTATTATATAGATTATATAATAAATGATCATTGATACTGTCAAGTGGACTGTGATATACATCTGATATAGAAAGAAACTAGCGTTTACTGACAAATGTGCTCAATCAACAAGCTAATGGATATGTTTGAGTTAGGGATGGTAGAAATTTGAGATGATCAGAACTTGACACCTGAGTTCTAAACTAGTTATTATCTTCTTCTTCTTCGTTCGTTCTCAAACTCCTGCAGATTAGCAGGATCTAGTCCGGAGAACGGAATACATTGTGTCATGGTTTACAGCATTGCTGCGATATCTGCACCTTCCGGCCTGACACATGCGACTTCAGCATGGCTTTGGGTCATTGGCCCTATATGGGGTGGGACAGCCAACTCCATCCCATAACCTCCTTAGTCACCTTTTATGACATGCATGGAAGGTAAACAGTGTTGCTATTCTTTGCTCCCCTTTCGAGCCCAGGCAACACACAGGCGACTAGATGATATAGATTATGTTTATAGATATTATTGAATTAGTTTCTCTCCAAAACTTTAAGAATAGGAACCCCTGAAGAATGTGGCTGTAGCAATTACAAAATTACTGATGAACATACTGTGCTGAGGTGCCAAGCATCTGTTAAAAATACTCTGTATTGGAATATTGGTATCATAGAATTGTGCACTGTTTTCATTTAACTTATGGTCAACTTCTAAAAGTGTACTTTTAAAACTACCTTTATCTTAAACAGGCATTCATTTAGTTTTTGTTGCCAAGTGTTCCAGTTTTTCATTATATCCTAGTAGTGCCCACCCCCCAACCAAAAAGTTCCTATTTAAATAATGTATTCACCTCTGTAAATATGCTAAATCTTATATGGCAAAAAAAAAGTCTATGCTTAAGAAGCAGATTCTTCAGAAAATTTGAAAATAAAATAAGAAATATCATGTTAAAAAAGAAACAGTTTGCAAAAATTAGTATTTGTTACAATTATTTACAACATAATATAAGCATGTACTAGCACCAGCCAAGAATCCCTCAAACTGATATAAAGTCTTACAGTATGAAGTAAACTGTAGAAATCCAATCTCTTTCTTAGTGGCTGTAAATGTTTGTGGCATATGTGTGCACAGTGGACCACTGCCACTTTGTCTGTACAACTGTAGCTCATCACTCCATAATCCTAGAATGTGACAAGCTGTATTATGTTACCGGCAGTAATTATTCAAATTTTTGCCTCTGAAATATAAGTCCAGGGTTCCACAATCACTTTTATAAATAAATATATCGGTCAAAGGGAATGAACCGCTGAATCAGCAATCATCAATAAATAAATATTCATTTACCTCCCCTTGCAATCTCGTCAAGATAACAAAGGGGTACATAGTTGAGATTGATTATTACAATTATGTTACCAATTATGAAACCCTGTTTACTGTAAACATAATTATGCAATGCAGTGACATAAGAAATGCGAATATAAAGAGAAATATTTCAAGGCAACATCAAAGAAATAAAAATCACACAATGACATAGCTCTCTAACAAGGAGGAATAATGTTCCTATTAGCAAACATTGAGCTGTCATGATTTAGATGAAACTAAATGATGCTGTTAGTTTTACACTTACCTTGGTATCATGACTGGAGGAGGTTGAGCCGCTGTCACTTGAAATATCAGAATTTTTCTTTTTTGAACGGCCCAAAGATGGCAATCTTTTCTGATTGAGTACATAAAAAGAAAAAAAATTAACAAATGAAAGCAGCATAATGAGGTTAGTCATGCATTTCACATGGGACCCATTATGATTAACTCATATGCCATCATTAAGTGCTATATTTGATGACACACCCTGGTTGGCTAAAAAATCATCACATCAAGTTCTATATTTTATCACACACCAACATGAGTAGCTCAAACATCACATAAAGTTCTATATTTTATGGTACACCAACATTATTGCCTCAAATACCATAAAATAAAATCTTATTAAAACTAAATAAGACAAAGGTAGTGGAAATTTTAAAACATCAGAATGAAATGTCAGTACAATATTTTGTGCTAAAACTAGAAATGAGACAGTAAAAATATATCATAGTTACACAAACATCAACCAATAAAACTCATAACCCTTCAGGTCAGTCAAGGTACTATAATAGATGCATCAAGTCTTCAAATTATTTCTATCGTCTGTGATGCAGATCAGTATAGAAAAACCTTAACCAGTCCATGATACTCTTTGTTCTCTCTCCTTCACTTTTTCCTGCAGAATAATTTTCTACGGGGAATAATGTCTGCTTACATGTCCAAACCATGCAAGTTTTCATCATTTTACTATTGATAGCATAGTTACAACCAAACATTTTGAAAAAAGCCCAGTTCAAAAGACAAAAGACAATCTAGATCTTGTGCGCACATGTATAGTTTACCTTTTTTTCCCAAAAAAATTTCACTGAATAAAACACTCCAGTTTACTTGTAAAGACATTCTTAATATGGCCTATTTTTTGCAACAGTATCCCTCTCTCTCTCTCTCTGTGTGTGTGCGTGTGTGTGTGCGTGCGTGCGTGCGTGCGTGTGTAAAAAATATTCCATCCACACATTCAGATAAATATGACTGATACCAATATTGCACACAAAATATTGAAATCAATTCAGACTCCAGCTGGTTAGAAGTCATTCTTGATTGAGTCATACAGATTTAAACACACTTTCCTCGCCGAAGACGGATGTGATGGGCCATTGCGCAAATAAAACAGCAACACAACGCATTTCCATTCTCTGGACTACATTCTGCTGGAAATCTAGGACAATGGTCCTGCTACAAGGGAGATCCAGCAGGAGTTTGAGAATGAAAGCTGAAGAAGAAACACACTTTCTGGCTGAACACTAGTCATATTTTCAAGAGGTTCTTGAATTTCGAAGCAATTTCTACCCTTTTCACAAATGGTTCAATTTACTCTCAGATACAGTGCTTCAGTTGGTGACATCGATAATGATGGACACTTGACCTTCCATGATGCCACAAGGGCTGGTGTTACGATGATCATTGATCTCTACTGTCTGCAGTCTTCTTTAGTCCAACTCATGCTTCTCTACCCTCTTCTACTAGGTCACATCCTAAATCTTAGATGCAATGGTTTTTATAGATACAGGCCCTGTTCTTTTATTTCATTATAACAATTTACTTTAATGGCATTGTCATAACCCTAAATTTTACAAATATATTGTGATCCCTTGACCAAGCTTACCTTAATAGAAGCACTAATAGATGAACTATGACTACATTTCTTTGCAGAAGACACAGGTGTTGAAGTAGATTTCAAAAGCTGCTTTTTAAACTTGTTGTTGTTAGGGGTGTCTGGCAGAGACTGTAGATGGGCATAGAGATTTGCCAACTCTGCCTGTGTGTTGCTGGCAACATCATCACAGCGTGATAGTTCCCGATCAATGTAGCACACATTTGTATTCAGTGTGTGTCCACCTGCTGAGTTCTATGTAGACAGATTTTATTTCATTTTGTAAGTCATAAAATACTGACATTCTTATAAAAATATACTTAACATCATGATTGGCGCAGACACCATCACATAATATTCTTAATAATACTCACATGGGAGACAGGTAATGGAGTTCTACTGGAAAACAACTGACACACTATCACATGCCTACATGAATTAATATAGTATACACAACAAAACACAGAATATAATCATACAAATGACAATACACAGGTATTGTTACACAGGACATAGGTATTGTCATTTGTATGATTATATTCTGTTTTTTGTTGTGTATACTATATTCATTCATGTAGGCATCCGACAGTGATAGTGTGTCAGTTGTTTTCCAGTAGAACTCCACTACCTGTCCTCCACTACCTGTCTTCCACATGAGTATTATTTTCATTCTGTTCTACTAGCAGTACTACCTTTTATTGATTATAATATTCTTAACTACATTAAGAAAATAAAACAAATGCTGTGATATACACACATCAATAACAACTAAAATACTTTGAAACAAATTATCTGACTACACTCATCATCATCAAGTGCCGTGCCGAATGGTGTTGGTGATCATATCTCTCCATGTACATCATCTCCCATATATGCCATCATCTCTGTTGGTGTCGTCAATCGAAGCCATTTAGTCAAACTGTTCAATATCTTTTCTCTAGATCTTCCCCTTGATCTTTTCCCTTCTATCTTTCCTGTTGTTACTATATTCTCAATACCTCCTCTTCTCATTATGTGCCCAATAAATGTTTTTTCTTTTATAAACTGTCTTTTTCTTATATTATCAATAATGCATTTTTTCACACTAATGCGTCTGACTACACTATTGATACTAAAAAAAGTATAGAAAATGAACAATTTATTAACACCCTAGCATGATGAAAATTTTTACCAATATGGGAATCAACATCGCAAAAAGAAAGGAATAGATCAGGGTAAAAATGTTAGGTTATAAAGAAGGGGGGCATTTTGCTGGGGGGGGGGCCACAACATGCTATCTTTCAAAGATTGTGGTCTCAGCATACTAACATTGTCACATACAGAAGTCAATAGGCCCCCATGTTGGGAAACACTCCTTTTTACAATAGGACAACCAACCAACACTTATTGAGACCTGCTAGACATAATATGAAAGTCATTATTCATTGATTTTCTTAAAAGACTCCAGCAACAGCTGAATGTGTAAATCCAAACTCCAGCAACACATGAACTGAATGTGTAAATCCAAACTCCAGCAACACTTGAGTTGATTATGTAAATCAAAAGTCTCACCTTTACCTGACAAGAATCAGAGAAATCCTCAACACTAGGAGATGTCTGAACATTCCAATAGTTGGCTAAATCTATAAGTAGCTCCTTAGGGGCCTGAAACAAATTAGATGTTATTTAAAGTCAAAGCAAGGAAATTTATAACACAGACGAACTAAATAATGAGAAACTCACTTTTATGCTAAAATTACTGATTAAAATTGAACACTAATGTGTACCTCAGATTTATTCTATGAAACTTTTGATTTCTTTTATTTGAATATATTTGAACCGAGTTACAACAGAAGTCTCAATAAAGAGGTAAATCTCCAACACCAAGTTTGTCTGTGAATTTGTCTGAATGAATAAGTTCAGTTAACAGATAATGCTTGTCACACACCACACTTGGTTTAGTTGGTTTCCAGTCCTTTCATGGGATACATTTAATCCACTTTTCTCAAGCTTAATATACATGGGAAATTTAAATACAGTCACATAAATGTTTATTTTATCATAGTTCGTTTTAAAGCTAAAACACAACATTTTACAGGCATATCTTCTGGCTGTCTTTCTCGTGTGTATGTGTGCGCGCACACGCACACACACACAGATAGAGAGAGATATATAATGATAATTTAGGAGAAATTAAATATAATTTCTTAAAGATACCATAACAAACTAAGTTTAATCGACTAACAATATAACATGACCGTATACATTGTTTACATAAAGAAAGCCTGTGTTTAGTCACATGACAATTTTTGCTAACAGGTCTTCTATATTGCAGATGGTCATGTATCAACCATCACATCACTGCAGTATATATTTTCTGGTGTTAATTGACAGTATTGACAAAATCAACAAATGCAATGGTTTGGTCATCTGCAAAGAATGCTGTGTGATTCATTAGTTTAGAAATCATATATGAAGAGAGGAGAAGCAGAAAGAAGAGCCAGGGGTAGACCTAAAGTACACTGGATCGACAACATCAAAGAGACATTACACGAACACTAAATGACATTATCTGAAGCTGCCAGAAAAGTGAGAACAAGAACATTGTATCTCCCTCGACACCCGTAAAGGGTAAAAGAGGAAGGAAAGATAGAGATAGATATAATAGACAGTATAGTGAAAGATTTAATTTTTAGGACAAGAGAAAGATTCAGTACATGTGGAGAATCAATGGGAAAAGAATTTAGCACAGCTGGGATCAGTTACAGAGAATAATATAGCAGCTAAAGCGTATGGCGGATGATTGTAGAAAAAAAGAAGTGTTGGATGAGATACATGTAAACCCCTCCCCCCATCCCAACATGTTTTAAGTGATGTAGAGCAACGCAGAAAATGATGATAGCATTATGATCACCAACTTACATGACACAGTTCATGTGACATCTCAATCATGAAACTCACAGCTGGGGTCATCTGGGATATTTGTGCACACAGTTCAGATCCTTCGATACTTCTGTCAATGCAAAATATTGGAGCAAATATGGTCCCAAGTGTTGTTGGTGTCATCTTAGTTTCCACACAGTCAGCAATGCGCTGTAAGAGCCTGAGTACATGCATAGTCAACTTTTGTACTGGAGCAGGTAGAAGTAGTACCAGCAACTGTAGTGCTGATAACTTTCTCTGAGTATATCGAGCAATTTCATCAGGTGTGCTTGCGTGGCTGCCTAGAGCTAGTGAAACAAATAAAACACAAGTCTCTCAGTGTAAATAAAACAACAACCAACAGTAGTTTAGAAAAACAAATATTTTGGTAACCTTTCTATAATGCATCAGTGAGCAACATTTTAGCAACATACTCCGTGCAAAACATAATCATGATCTAAGAAATTGCAGTGAAGTGGATATAACTTCTAGAATGTTGATTGGATTTATGAAAAAATAAGTTGACACCTACCGGGGTATGTAACATCAACTTTATTGATGCTACAAGTTCTGTTAAAATCAAAGCTGTCTCATTAGGTCAGCATCAAGTAACATGAATTTATGCATGGTCTTTTGATTGATTTGCTTCATGGATGTGCACAATTGCTGTTTGTGTAGTTTTAAACTTTTAGAGAAATCTTCCTACTTGAGCATATGTGTGTTTATCAGATTTTAAGTGAGCTATCTATACGTTGTAGCCCTTGTTTGCCATGTGGTATCAGGGGTAGAAGAGTTCTCTGGAGATGGTCTTCTTGTGTGCTGGTTTCTGTGGCTTCTTTGATTTCTGTGGGTCAATCTTTTACATGGTCTGCCTCTGGCTTTATAGCCGTGATGCCTATGGGTCATGACCACCCGTGGCATGCTGTCTATTCATAGTCGGGAAGTATATGAAAACGACTTGATCTGTTATCTTTTGATATGTATTCCAATACTGGTATTGTTTTGATTATCTGTCTGATGTTATCGTTTCTAATTCTATCTCTTAATGACACTGAGTATTCTTCATAGACATGTCATTTCTGCTGTCACTATTTTTCTTTTGTCTTGTGATGTCACTGGTAGCATAGTGATGAGATAATAAGTCTTGTAATATTCAACTTTAGTGTCTATTTTTACATTTATGTTTTTAAATTATAAAGTGAACACAGCTTCAAACATTTCTTCTGCATTTATTCCCAAACTCCTGCTGGTTGAAAGGATATAATCCAGAGAACAAAATGCATTATTTCATGGTTTACAGCTTGGTTGTGATACCTGTCTTTTTGCTTGACACATTTAAGTTCAGTATAAATTTTTTTGGTCACTTTGACCTATGTGATGGGACAGCTAAATCCACATCCTAAACGTAATGGCCCCAAATGACATGTATGGCAGGTTGTAGTATTGCTGCTCTTTACTCCTCTTTTGAGTGCAGGCAGAACACAGGTAACTTCAAAGAGCAATTGATGCTGAATCATCAAACATGTTCCTGAGCAAAAGTCACAATTTTGAATGTTTGTGCAATAAATTTGAATAGTGATATTAAGCAGGTGGGATTTTTTTTAATCATGAAAATGATATTGAAACGGTTTCTGTATCCCACAAAAAAGTCCTGATGGAGAATAGATGCACTGCTGGAGCAAAGAATGTAATTTAAGCCCCAAACAGACAATAACATAGCAGTGTAGTTATCAAGGAACTAAATCTAAAATATTTACTAAATAACATTTTGAGTGTGACCACTGAATTATTTACATCTGCCAATGAGACTCCAACACTTAACTTCCTCTGTGTCAGCAAATCTTTGGATTCAAGCTCTTCTCTTCCACTTTGGGGATCATAATCACGTCAGGTTATGTTATTCATACTTCCTCTCAATGTCCAGCCTTGTTCTCTTCTATAATTCTATGTTATCACTTCCAGTCATGTGGTATAGAGGTATGTGACAGATATCTGTTAGTGACAACAAACAGTGTGGATGTGACAGTCTTTGTGACATACTGTACCATGTCTCTCAAAGACTTGTTCATGTTCTGTAAAGGTTATCATCATATACTAGGCACTCTGGAAAAAAGCATGATTTAGTCAGTGAACATGACTCACCTGTCACTTGTCTGTGAGCCTCCATATGATGCTCTGTAAGAAGTGGTTCAGGTAACTCTCTCAAGAATTCTTTTAGAACACAAGCTACATCATACGGAGAATAAATTTCATGGTCGATGCTGAATGCTTTGCCTTGGATAACCAGCAGCTGTCTTAAGGTGGCCATTCTGTTCTTGTTTCCAGATTTGCGAAAAAGTCCTTCTTTGCAAATATCTGGAATGAGAATTCCTTTAATTAACGTTTTAACACACAGGAGAGCTCATACAAGGGGAAAAGTAAAGACATGAAAATCTGCTAAAAATGTGTTTAACATTTACAATTAATAATTGCCCAAAAGAGTAAATACATGATGATCTTGTTGATACCAGTAGACAATAGGGCCCACCTTACAGTTATCACACATACATAATCCACAGATAGTCAGTGGGTTGTGGGAATTGCCTACCAGTGAGAGAGTGTGGATACATGGATGGAGTCCGCAAACTTGAGACAATTGGATAGCATATGGTTTTAGAAGTATTGGCCAAGTGTTGATAGAACTCTTTAGCCCAATAAGGTAATCTATCTATGAGTATTACTCCAAAATAAAAAGAAGTCAAAGTCCACAAAGTTTTACCTGTTTGTACCATGGAGGAATCAGGTGTCTACGCATATCCCCTTAAACTGAGGAACACAAAAAGTAAAAAGAAGAGTACTAATAGCATTTCATCTCTGAAGGAACTGTTCCCAAACTTTTCCAGCTGATGTCCCCTTTAGACATTTTGGAAGCCTTACCCCTCCTCCATTTTAAATCATTCCAGTTTAACCCCACATCAACTTTTTCAAGTGCACCATAATTTCAGGAAATTACAGATCAACTGGGTATGCGGCATGACACAGGTAAAGAAATGTTTCGCTTTTTCCATCGGTATGAGATTCTCATTGGATCTTCTTTCATTTGCTAATGTCTATATCTGCAGCAGTGTTGTTTGGATATAGTCAACATAACTGGTTATAAGTATTTATATTCGGTAACAAGTCTTTCTCTAGCATTTTTTTAAAAATATATTTTTTGAAAAATGCTTATACTTTTAACTGAATAGCAATCATGCATGTGATGCACAAATAATAATTCCCAAATCGCTTTGCACTCCCCCTTGAGACAACAACCCCCTCACCGCAGAAGTTTGGGATCCATTGTAATTGGATAGCACATTGCCTGCTGAAAGTATCATTCAGTGCATGCAACTCCGTAGCTCAAGAGATGGGTAAATAGAATGCATCTACAAAATATTATGGCCTGATTTCAAACACAAAATTTATAAATACAAAGCAAGGTGTTGTGTCAAGGTTTAACCACTTCATTATTTACATATGTAATTTCTGGGAATTATTGGTGATCATTGCTTGAGATACATGCTCCGAGATTACTCTCAAAAGGCAGTGTACTGCTCTGTTGAGAGGGACAGAGCAAACATGGAGAAACCAAAGTACAATGAAGTCAATCCATTGCATTTTTTATAATTTTAGTCTCAACAGTTTACTATATGAAAAAAAAAAGCCACACATTGAGAATAGATGGTTGATTAGGTAGTGTGGAGAACATGAAAAATGAAAAACCAAATAGAAATGTGATCAAACATGAAACCAATAAAACTCACTTTTTTCCAGCTTCAGAAAATTAATGAGTGGAACCATAAGGGACACACCTTCTTCTGTGAGGGGTGCCCCAAACAAATCTGTCTGTGGTTTCTCTGCAAATGAAATAAAAGTTACATTCTTGTGAAGCAGATGGATTTAATTAATAAGTGTGTCTTACACAACTGTTTTCATAAAGTATAATGACAATTATATATTTACTTTTTGTTGATAATTGTTGTGGGTAGTTCTTCTTATGCATTTATTTGAAACTCCAGCAAATTAGCAGGATGTACTATGGAGAATGGAATGTGTCATGGCTTACAATTTTGTTGCGATATCTGCACTTTTCTGTTTGATATCTTCAGCATCAATTCTGGGTCACTTTGATCATATATGGGACCGGACAGCCAACCCCACCCCATTAACCTATTTAGTCGCCTCTTACAAGATCCATGAAAGGTGAACAGTGTTATTCTTTGCTCCCTTTCACACTTCAGCAACACACAGGTGGCTCTGGGTGGTGTTATGCTGGTGTATAGCTGCATTTGACTTTTCAAGAATCTATGTGCCCCGTAACAGGGAAACATGTAGCAGTAAAAATGTGGTGTCGCTATTCTCACAAAGCTCAATTTTTTAGCCATGCCATTTTGTTTGCAAGTAATTTTTCTGAGATTCACTTAAAGCTATGGAATTACATGCTGTGAGTGGTACTCTCAGCAGAAGCTCTACTGTTCTGTTGAAAAGAGATGAGTACACATGGGGAACCCAAGTACAGTGCTATCAATCCTCTAAGTTTTTTAGACTTGCTTTTAAATGGTTATGCATTGTATTTACATACATATAATAAATGTATATACTATCAACATCATGTAACATATTCTTTCCAGAACATGGTCTTCCTTATGGATTCTCTGAACATTGATTCTGGATGAGTTGACCCATCACAACTAGAGACATGTTTATACAATCTGACTGCACCATCGTGTTGCCGTTAACTCTGCCTTCAGCTATTAATCTTTCCATGCTGTTATGTCTCTTTATATGACCAAAAAACTTAGCTTTCTTCTTATGATGTTGTTAACCTTAGGCACGCTAAGGGTGTTATGGATCCCCTAAAGTTCTAGCTCATTCTAAACTAACGGTGTCCGGACACACCTATAAACATGACGTGTTTTTTTCACGTAGCACATCCCTATTTTGTAATGCACATAAACTGGGACATGCGCAGATGAAGCCTATTCCATTTTCACGTCCGGCATCCGCTTTGCCACACAAATCTTGTAGAATAGAGAGGAGCAGTTCGTTTTTTCCTACAGACACCCAAGCAATCAAGTTTGTTCATCATGGATTCAATTTTCTTCGAGTTTATTATGGATGCTGATTCAGATGAGGAGGAAATTGTGCCGTTCCTTGAAGCAGATATCGCTCCAGTAGATGATGTGGTGTTAGATAGTGGTAATTCTAGTGACACTGATTCTGTAGGCAGCGTGGGTGAAGATATTTTCGAGGATGAAATTGTAGAAAATTCGCATGTCCCTTCGGCATATAGCCATGATTGGCTTAGCAACTTCGATGAAGTTGTAGGACCTATAGGCCTAGCTGATAACGTTAGTGAGGTAGACGTGTTTCGTCTGTTTATTACAGATGATATTGTTAACATGTTGGTGACTGAAACTAATCGTTATGCTAAGCAGATTAGTGAATCGAAGGGACAGGGTGCTGGCAATGCATCTCGTGTGAAGTTGTGGAAGGAAGTCACAGCTGATGAGATGAAAGCCTTTATTGCTATGGTTCTATTGATGGGATTGACCAAACGTTCATCCTATGATTTGTATTGGTCTAATGATGGTCTCCTTGAGATGCCTGGGTTCAGGAATGTCATGAGGAGGGATAGGTTTTTAGCAATTCTTTCATTCCTGCACCTTGTAGACAACACAACAGCTGTTGCACGAGGGCAACCCGGTCACAGCAAGGCATTCAAGATACAAGGGTTTGTTGACAAACTTATTCCACTGTTCCAACAATATTATGGCCTCTCCAAAGAAATCAGTGTCGATGAAAGCATGATTGCTTTCAAGGGTAGGACTAGTCTTATGCAGTACATGCCCAAGAAACCCTCAAAGTATAAAGTCTTGGGCACTGGCTGACTCGAAGACTAGTTATCTCTGGAACTGGAAGCTGTACCTTGGGAAGGAGGATGTCTATGACAAAAAGAAGGGATTGGCTCACTGTGTTGTGAGTAATTTGTTGGCCACAATGCATGGTAAGGGCCATGTTGTCTACATGGACAATTTCTTTTCCTCTCCAGCCCTTTTCAAGGAGCTTGCCGAGAACCAGATAGGTGCTTGCGGCACAATACAGTTGAATCGCAAAGGGGTCCCCCCCATGCGCTGAAGGGTCTGAAGCTCAAGGCTGGCGACCCACTTCGTACTGATATCGATGACAACATTCTGTACATGGCATGGTATGACAAGAGACAAGTAAATTTGATGACATCTGTACGCGATGCGCAGACCTTCAATAGGAAAGTCCGTTCCAAACGTCATGGTGGTAATGTACGGGACGTGGTAAAACCATGCGCAATACAGGCCTATACCCGTCATATGGGAGGCGTTGATCGTGTCGACAAGCAGCTAACATATTATTTGTTAGGCCACAGGACCTGCAAGTGGTGGAAGAAAATTTTCTTTTACATGTTGGAAGCTTGCTGTGTAAATTCAATTGTCCTGTGGCGAGCCAAATATCCTGGCCGAGTCAAGGCAGAAAAATTTCGTCTACAGATCATTCATGGGCTTCTTGAGGGTTGCCAGTCTAGGCCTTTTTCCAATATCGGAAGAAGAATCAGCAATCCACCTGATAGGATGATAGGAGTAACACATGTAATTGCTCTCAATCCTAAACGGATGGCCAACGGCAGATTTTCAACTCCTGACTGTGTGGTCTGTTCAGATCGGGCAAAGAAACGCCACCAGATTAAGTATGTGTGTTCAGTGTGTAAAGTCGCTATGTGCCCATATCCCTGCTTCAGTAGATATCACACGATGGTAAATTTTAAAACAGATTGTTCGTCTGAGCTACACGGCAATTAGGATAACTACACAGCCAGTAGTTGTACTCCAGAGCTGCATGGCCAGTGGGTAAGTCATTTATGTTTGGTTGTTATTACGAGATTTAAAATAAGAAAAATTGTATTCACCTTTTCATAATTTCATCCGTAGGACACATAATAAAAAACCAATTACACACACATTTGCGGTATTCAATGCTGCTTTTATATGTGTAAAAGTTATTTTAAAAGCTCAAATAACAAAAAAATTATTGTGTTTTACAAACACCCATGTCTTTTTTGCTTGTCTTTTGTTTTTTATAAAAAAAATGTCTTCACCTTTTCATAACTTCATCTGTAGGACACATAATAAAAAACCAATTACACACACATTTGCAGTATTCAATTCTGCTTTTATATGTGTAAAAGTTATTTTAAAAGCTCAAATAACAAAAAAGTTATTGCGATTTACAAACATCCATGTCATGTTGTTTTTGTCTATTTTTTACGAAAAAAAGGTCTTCACCATTTCGTCACACCTCGAGAAGGTCTCGTAAAAAAAAAAAAAAATTACAGACATATTTGCGGTATTCAATTCTGCATTTAAATGCAAAACAATTATTTTAAAATATCTAAAGAGAAAAAATGTATGCCGTTTCCTTCAACATCAACTAAAACAAACACAAATTTTCAAAAAAGAATTCAGTGGCAGGGGAAGTTTTGTGATTTGTAAACACAGCTTGCTAAAGGTTAAGGAGCCAGCCCTCTACAATGTTTATTGATCTTAACACTTCTTGATTTGTCTTTTTAGCTGTCCATGATATATGTAAAATTCATCTGTAGCATCTCATTTCAAAAGCAGCGATTCCCTTTGCTACTGTTTTATTTAATGTAAGTAGTTAATGAGTTTGCCTCTCTTTTGGAGACATGTGCCCCTTTCAACCAGCGGACAAAGTCCAATTATCAGGACACTACCATAAAATATTCGAGGTAACAAAGACCCCAAGTATTTTTTAATAACATTTTTATCATGCCTCACAACTGTATATTGCCACTGAAAATATGCATGTTCTGATCATACATAGTTTGTCTATGCTGCTGGTAGTATCCTTGCCAAAGATTTTTCATTTGGAGAAGTTTCAATGTCGCCATTGCAATTCTGCTCTTGATTTTTACAGTGCAGTCTCCTGAGCCATTTATGTTTGTGCCCAAATACTCAAAATTTGTTACATCCTCTAGTTCAAAATTGTCACAATTTTTGTTTTCTTCATATTTAAGAACAGGTCTTGGGCTTTACTGTAACTATATGTATATACTATAGAGACTAGAAATCATGAGAAATGTATATACTAGAAGGACTACACATACACAAATAATTTAACCAAATACAGATCTGCAAAACCAAATAACGTTAATGATTTTTTTCCTAGTTATAAAACAACACTACAAAGACTTCACATTCATTAGTACTCTTCTAACTATCTGCAATTAAAGGAGTAAACAATAGACTGACAGATAAAGTCAGGAATAAAGAAACAACAATTGACCACAGGAACAAATATTGGATTTAGATATACTGACAAACAAGTAGAAGTTCCAGCAGACAAGCAAACAAGAATAAACTGACCTTTCTTCTTGAACACACCAACAGTTACCAAGCTGGGCCTCTTCTTCCTGTGCTCGGTGTGTGCAGACAACAATGTATCTAGCTTGTGGTCACTCAGATCAAGAAGGAAGGCCAAGTGCATATGGCAGAGACTAATGAATTTATCTGGCACACATTTGATTGTTCTTGTGACATATTTTTCTTCCAATCGCTGCAGCTGACTGCGGTCCATGAGTGCCATGGTAGAGAGTGTTAGTTCTGTGTGAGGACAAAATTTATACTAGATTATTTCAGCTGTTTACCTTGTACACTAATTCATAACAAGAGATTCTCCTGCTGTGTTCATTCTCAAATTTCTGCAGATTAGCAGGATGTAATCCGGAGAACAAAATATGTTGTGTCATGATCTACAGCTTTTCTGCAATATATGAGTCTTTCGATCTGACACATCCGACTTCAACATGGCTTCTGTATCACTTGATCCTATATAGGATGGAACATCCAACATCACCCTATAGCCTCCTTTTAAAACATGCATAGAAGGTAAACAGTGTTATTATTCTTTGTTCCACTTTCGGGTCCTGGTAACACGTTCAAACAAGAGATGATAATAATGACTAGAATGTAACATTTAGACATAAAATATTTGAAACACTCACTGTTTACTATCAAGCCTAGTGATTATTTTGTGTGTGTGTGTTTGCGCATGCATGCGTGCACTCCAACAGCTTTTCCACCTAATATTGTAGAATATTATCCTAACACATAGACACGAGAATGTTGCAGTATTTGTTTATATTTTGTATAAGGGCTTTCACTAAGAAATTGAGAAGTGTGCTGAAATTGACCTTGGCAGAGAATTTGGACTTTCTAATGGCTAGGCTTTTTGAACTCCAAATCAGCCTCTTCTTTAGTTCTGAATTAAATCTCAGCCGTTTACTAGAAAACTGTGATTTTTGGTGTGGAAGTTGAATTTCAGATCTATAACTTGTGGAGATCATGGCCGTGTGGTTAAAACACTGTTCTCAGACCCTTGAGGTTCCAGGTTCAATCCACGGTTGGGACAGGAGTTTTTCTTTCGGGGGTACAATCAAAATTCTTTCCTGTACACGTCGCAGCGTCTGCTATGGCAATGCGGCATTTATTTCCACAGCCCATAGAAAGCCTCCCTGCACTCCTTCACAGGAAAATGCAGTAACGAAAGTTTAACTCAGGTCTTCCATGTCTACTCTACTTTTAAATGCCTGTACTGTAAGAATCATTTGTGAAACAAATGTATATTATGAGGACAGAGATCGGAACCACTGTCTGGAAAACTTAAAGACAAAACTAGACTGCTTATTTAGGTGGTATGTTCAAGTAGAAACTAGTAACCCAAGTAAAGCATTGTCAACTTGGTTCTCTCTGAATAGCCCCATTGTCAACACATCAACTGTGGATTTGTGTGAAGGTTGTTGAGAAAACTCAGACAATGAAATATCTAGAAGTTTTCCTTTCACTGAGCACATTGACAAGGTAATAAATAAAACTACAAACGGGTTGATCCTGACTGTCATGTGGAAATTGGTAACAAGTGATGCACATCATGGTACCAAACTAAGGCTCTTTAAGACTTCTTTGTATGACTCAAAGACATGCATGATGACGACAACAAAAATCATAGTTTACATATATTTATGAACAAACGCTTGAGATATTGATCAGGAATAAAGATGTCAATGATAACAAGGCTACAAGACATGTCCAGTAAATGAAGACAGATTCACGATACTCTAGGTGGTGCACAAAACTGAATATTGCAAGACAGGCATCAACATGGAGTCCACAGGGGAAAAGATCTATAACAACATGGAGGAGAGAATAAAAGTTGTCGCTGGCATCACATGGAAAGTCTTGCTAGTGCAATAGAACAAGAGCATGTGCCTTCTTCCACGTCCACAGTGGAGATATGCATCATTCTTTGCACACCTCTAGAGATAGGAGAACACAGGCAAACAGACTTACAAGAGGATGGGTGGAGTAGATAACAGTTCAATAAATATGTTAAATTGAGTAAATAAATTATGGTGCAGAATGGAAGAATGTGCCACAAGAGTTCAGTGTTGCCTTTTTAGTACAGACTAGTCTGAACAGTATAGACCAGTGGTTCCCCAATAAAGTCATATTGTTTTCTGTGGTGACACATAGAAAAATTGGAATGGGTTTGGGGGGGGTGTTAAGAGACCACATGATGGTCGATTTTTTGAAAAAAATTGTAAAATAAATATCAATAAACGTTAAAAAGCACTGCTGACTAAAGAAAGTCGACAGTATTTGTTAGAGAGTGTGTTTGTGGGTGGGGGGCACAAATGTCTCGAATGGGGGCAACAGTAAAAACAAGGTTGAGAACCACTGGTATGGACAATAAAACCCCTTTGTGGTGGAGGTAGAAGTTCAAGCCTTGATTTATATTACAAAAATTTGTCAGAAGGGATGTAGTCTTTCACAGATTAATCTGTTGTTCAGAATGTTTGCAGATGAGGACATTTACCGTACATATGTAAGAAAGAAACATTGTGAAAGAAGACAACTGTGGCTTTGCCACAACCAAAAGCAGTTTGAATATGAAGATCATGGCAGTAGCTTGATTAGAATTTCACACACTCATATAAGCTTTCTTAGTGATTAAATCAGTAAACTAAAGAAGATTGAAAATTGTTTGGTTAGTTTGCAGTGGCCAGAGTATGCAAAGCAGTCTAAGGTGAGAAGGTTCAAAATCATTTCTGTGTAGATACCCTGATAATGTCCACGAAAGTCAGCCCTGTGGACAAGCTTGCTAGTATGGCAACCATGGAGATCGTACAAGCAATCAACTCAACTGATATTCTGAATACATTAGGAAGTTAGTATGAGAGATTGATGTAATATATTCTGTAAAGTGTCATCTTGGACAGACTGCATGAATATCATGTGGTATTGCTAAACAATATTGCTATGAGATAACTTTGGAAAAAAGAGTTGTATGGAGGTAAGCAGAGTTTAATGGAGGTGACAAGAGATATAGAGGTAAAAGTGATATGGAGGTAACAAGAGATATAGAGGTAAAAGTGATATGGAGGTAACACTAGTTCTATGGAGGTAGCAAGAGTGGAAGTAGCAAGAGTTCTATGGAGGTATCAAGAGTTCTATGGAGGAGCAAGAGTTCTATAGAGTTAACAATAGTTCTATAGAGTTAACAATAGTTCTATAGAGGTAGCAATAGTTCTATGGAGGTAACAAGAGTTTTATGGAGGTAACAATAGTTCTATGGAGGTAACAATAGTTCTATGGAGGTAACAAGAGTTCTATCGAGGTAACAAGAGTTCTATAGAGGTAACGAGATATAGAGGTAAAAAAAGTGATATGGAGGTAACAAGAGTTCTATAGAGGTACCAATAGTTCTATCGAGGTAACAAGAGTTCTATAAGGTAACAAGAGATATAGAGGTAACAAAATTGATATGGAGGTAACAAAATTGATATGGAGGTAACAAGAGTTCTATAGAGGTAACAAGAGTTCTATAGAGGTAAGCAGAGTTCAATGGAGTAAGCAAGAGTTCAATGGAGTAAGCAAGAGTTCAATGGAGGTAGCAAGAGTTCTATAGAGGTAACAAGAGTTCTATAGATGTAACAAGAGTTCTATAGATGTAACAAGAGTTCTATAGATGTAACAAGAGATATAGAGGTAACAAAAGTGATATGGAGGTAACAAGAGTTCTATAGAGGTAACAATAGTTCTATGGAGGTAACAATAGTTCTATGGAGGTAGCAAGAGTTCTATAGAGGTAATAATAGTTCTATGGAGGTAAGCAAGAGTTCTATAGAGGTAACAAGAGTTCTATAGAGGTAACAATAGTTCTATGAGGTAGCAAGAGTTCTATGGAAGTAGCAAGAGTTTTATGGAGGTAGCAAGAGTTCTATAGAGGTAGCAAGAGTTCTATAGAGGTAACAATAGTTCTATGGAGGTAAGCAGAGTTCAATGGATTAAGCAAGAGTTCAATGGAGGTAGCAAGAGTTCTATAGACGTAGCAAGAGTTCTATAGAGGTAACAATAGTTCTATGGAGGTAAGCAGAGTTCAATGGATTAAGCAAGAGTTCAATGGAGGTAGCAAGAGTTCTATAGACGTAGCAAGAGTTCCATAGAGGTAACAATAGTTCTATGGAGGTAAGCAGAGTTCAATGGATTAAGCAAGAGTTCAATGGAGGTAGCAAGAGTTCTAGAGGTAACAAGAGTTATATGGAGATCACAAAAGTTATATGGAGGTAACAAGAATTCTATGGTAGTATCACAAGAGATTAGAACCGTAAATATTTCTTCGGTACCGTGGTGGTACATTAATTTTTTTTTAAACATTTGTTCATTTTTGTGTAATATAGATTTTCAAGAGAAATTTTGACTTTTTTGTAGATTAAATCGTTAATGATTGGGGTGAGGGGGGCGATTTTTTTTTACCTATCTTTTGGCTAAATCTCAATTACTAAAAGTCAATAGGGAGTGGGAGGTGGTTTGAGCATTCCAAAAAAAACTTCCCCCTTATCTACGAGCCTGGGAGAGATGGATAAATCAAAACAGAGTGGGTGTGGTCAGCAAGTACAAGCTGAGGGACATCTTGAGTAGTGTGGTGTAGATTATCTCACTTGACCTCAATTGTAGTTGAGGTATAGTTTCCTGCCTGTACTGTACTCGTTTATGGTGTGCTTTATTTTCCTGAATTCGGTATCCATTTGTTCCAACTGGACGACTGGAAAGTAGTGGCCTGGGATTTGAACTTTGGATAAACACTTAGCAAGAATTAATAGAAGATATAGAACTAAAAACATCAGGTATTAAAATATGTAGACAGTGCACATTCTAGTGCAGTGTTTCCCAATGTGGTAGTTCAGGGTCACAATACAAACACAATATAAACAAGCTTTAATTAGACTTCATTTATGGAGTAATTCAAATTCTGAATATATTTTTAAAAATATGTATATGCCACATGGGTGGGGGTGGGGAATTAGAATTTTAGAAAGATCGGTGAGGCATGGTTAAAAAATAAAAGTTTGGGAAACACTGTTCTAATGGTTCGAATTTACGCCCTGAAAGGAATAACATCAATAAACTAAACTGACACGAGATCAAAGTTAATCACCCAATAAAATTCAGCCGTACCATGAATATGTATGACTTCACAGCATGCAGTCTAAATCCTAAGCTTTAGTGAACTCATTCAGAAAACCAGGTAATTAGATATCAAATTCTCCAGGAATCAGAGATAAACGCACCGACAAGGGAAACGAGAAGATGCGAAAACCCACACGCAATCTGAGATTTCAATAAATGAAAGTAGGATACGTCAGTAGTTTTAACAGCGGGAACACCTAGCACGGGTTGATACATTATTACATAACAAATGTTACATCACACCAGACTCCATGAAAGTCACGCAAGTGTTTGATACATTAAGGTCAATAGCAGACTTCCACAAAATGAAATTTCTGTGAAACACACGTTTATCGGTAGCAATGAAGAGTTCACTGCTAAAAAGACCCGTTTATGTTATATATAAAACAAGGGTTCAATACAAGAATCAGAGGACAAATCATGTGACAACATACAACAAACTTTTTAATTGCATATGCTATTGTACTATCTCGGAAACTTAAAAAATCGTAACTTAAAATACCGATCTAGCGATTTGCGCGCAATGAACTGGCCATCCACCTCCCACTCAGTGTGCGTGTTGAGTAGTCCTGGGCTCACATCGCGTAACGTGTCGAATATTGGATGCGTCTGTATATGTGACTTTATCTGAATTTCGTTCCGTTTAATTATGTTTGCTATTTGTTCCGTTAGAAACCTGTCCACTGATTCTTGTATTGTACCAAAACAAGTCATGACATTCCATGTGTTACATGAAATGGGAGCAAAGAATATCGACGCTGTGACCAGTCATGTATAAAGAGCTGGGGTTGACTGTCCCATTCTATATATGGAGTAGGCTTTCTCAACCTGGTGCTCTCATAAGGACATGTGATCACGTCACACGAATTAATAAGTGCCCGTGAGCACTAACGATTACATGCGGGCAGTGTCCATCGTCTGAAAAAGTTGAGAAAGCCTGCTATAGAGAATCAAAGTGCCGTAAGTTATGCTCAAGCCGATATTTCGGGGTGAAGTTCCCAGATATCGCAACCAACATGTTAGCAGCGACACATCATATTTCGTTCTGCAGACAACATCATGTCAATCTGCAGGAGTTTGAGAACAAATGCAAACAAAACATGAACAAAAAATAAACCATAACAAAACAAATTGCTACAGAACTGTGACTTCTGCAAAAGAACGTTAAAAATCTCATCGAAATCCAGAAAAACCAATGAGGATCTACTAATAGCTATAGGAGATGAAACCGCAGCGAACTATAGAGAAGGCGATACAACTAAATGTGATCCGAAACCTCGGCAGGGTACTACAGACCTATGCACTCATGACCTAGAATGTGGTTTTTCCAGTATTTTGATTATTTCTTTGCGTTTCATTGGTCGACCTTGGCTATTTTTGGCGAAAGACTCCAAGTATATACATAGTGACCAACGGCAACTGACACCAAGACAATCGAAAACGTAACGAATTCAGTCTTATTTACTGTCTGCGTCACGTCGAGAGTTTACTGGCGTGTCGTCGCCAATTAATGAAAAGGACGAAATATAATCTCCTACTGACGTGCAATATAAAGGGCTGTTTCAGCTATATTGTTGTTGATAGGTCAAGAAATGCCTCCGTTGAGGAAGATTTATAAATTAGTTATAGCGCCTTCTCTATAGTTTGCCTTGCTGAAACCACGAGAGAGTTACAACGAACAAAGTAAACACTGATTGGTCACGTCACGAGATGCGAACTGTGTGACAAAATGTGAAAATTTGAGAACAGAGGTGTGGCACACACACACACAGAGAGAGAGAGAGAGAGGGAGGGAAGGTGCCGGATAATATGACGTGACATGCTAGAGTCAGTTATTATGATCATGACCGTTCACAGTATAAGACATATGTACTGAATTAAGACATATGTTTTGTTTAAATTTAAAATTCACGGAAATAATCAAAATGGGCCTTCCATGTCATGTTCACATTTCTGTTGAAAGCTTATAGTACTGTCGCCGATCACGCTATGATACAGTGATACACAACCTTGGCCGCAAATATGACTAAGAGAGGAGATAATTATTTTGTATATCCTTTAGTACGCATGCATTTGCGTCTGTGGGTCTCACCAATTACTCACTAGACAAACCACCCATGCAGCAGAAAACCATAGTAGCCGTTATATTGAGGCTCTCTTATGGAAGCTGTGTAGCATGTCATCGATACAATTATATACCACCTCTGAGTAGAAGGCTCCTTCAATAGGCACTGAGCCGAAGGCTGAAGTCTGGGTATGAAAGAAAGCTCAGAAAAACCTCTGCACATAGGAAGTATGAGCTAAACGCTCGAAATTCCTGGGGTTCTCAATCAATCATTTCCCTCAATTTCGGGATATCTTTTGTGAAAACGACAATACTTCCTTGTGCTAGGTAGCAGCGTGTTTTCCCAACGTATTTAAATACATGCTCTATTTAGCTAAATGATAGAAAGGTTTAAACCTCTCAAACTTTCCCTTCAGGTAAATCCAGGAATAGGTTAATGAAATTTTGCTAATCACTTAAGACACACATACTAAAACACACAAATCGACGTTTCGATCAAAAGGCTTTTAGCAAGACCAAAAAACATACAACAGAAAACGGACAGTAAGGATATGGACGTTCACATTGGCTGGTGCAATATAGATTGACCGTAAGAGGTGAAACGACACCGGACAAGGAATATACAAAAATGACTACATACATTGACACAAAACAAACCAACTATGGAACAACTAGAATCATACATGAGACAGGCGCTAATTGATGACATTTGGTTTAAAGAGTACCATATTGGTAAATGTAGCGGTTCTCCAGCGCAAGACGAGTCCAGCCGACAGAGAAGCACAACTTAATGGCCATAACCTGAATGTCCTGGGCACCCCGATGGCCCGTGCCATTGAAGTGGAAGTCTACAGGATAACCCAAACGGTTTTTTTATGCTATACGGATGTTCACAGAATCGGTCTACGAGCCTCCTTATAGTTTCACCTATAAATGTAATCGTGCAACGTTTATATATGATGGCATAGATGACGTTACGGGACACATGTGAAGCTCAATGGTGAAGGTGGCTTTAGGGAATGTGACAGATCGAGTCTGGGTGACATAGGCACAGGTGTAGCATTTGCAGCTAATGGTGCCGAAATGATTAGGACGGTCAGGCTGGAGGTGACTCCAGACCAGTAGATCTCTGAGGTTCTTGCCATGTATGTAATCAACACGGGGGGGGGGGGGGGGTGGTCACAACACTTCCTGCGTCTCAGGATCAGACTGGAGAAAAGTGACGAAGCAGGATATGACGAATGTCAGCGCTATGAGGGTGGAAAGTGTGAACAAGCTTGACCCTGACGAGAGACTGCACACTCGAAAAAGGGCAGATACTTTCCATTGTACACAATACTGCGAAATTCAGAGATTGACTACGACAGTCGGTAAGTTACATGGTAATTGACAATATAGCAAAATGGCTTAACATTGTTTATGCACATATGAATTACGAGATTTTCAGAAACTACGAAAGTGATACGAATTAACAACTCTAAAAGGTAAGAGTAATTAGAATCACTGCATTGTCTTGTAACAGGATATAGATACGCCTACAGTAATGGTAAAAGTGTGGGTATGTGTTTACCTTAACAAATAACAGGAACTTCACACATCGTGTAAATTTCCTTTTTTTCTTGAGCAATTTGATGACCATTTTGTGAAAAATTGTTATGTAGAATTTAGGGAGTAGTAAGGTTGTGGGGGCCACCTTTTACCTAAATTCCTAGTGAGTGTCAAAAGTCGTTCTGATTTCCTAAAGGAAAAAATGGCGGCGGGGGGGGGTGTTGAGATTTTCAGGTTTAGCTAGCAGAACGTATTAACGCTCTTCATGATATAGTACTTCAAGAAAGTCTTAAAGAAAATGGATTACTAAAGAAATTGAGATGTTACTTCACTACTTACCGTCACGTTTCAAGAAGCACAACCATACAATAAACTAATAAAAGAAACGTGCTTGATTTGCAAAGTACTTTTCAGAATAATCTCAATGTAACACTACAAGTAACACTGTTGAATGGCACTAGTTGAATGTAGGCAAGTACTCCACATGGAAAAATCATGAACTACGGAATCGACATTCCCGATCATGAAGATATATTGTCTATACTTCTTTGAAAATAAACTTGATAGTTTATTTTTCCTCCTATTGGTTGTATATCTGCAGAACATAGATCCTATACATGCAAACATTCAATACCAATATATAACGAAGGAGGAGAGTCCAACACCTAACCCCCTCACTTAGGAAATCAAAACATGATATTTAGTACCAGGTAGGGAAAAGCATAAAAACAGGTTTGTTTGTTTTTCGTTCGCTCCATTGTAACCATCACGGATATCCGTGCGATTTCCGCCGGGAGCGTGATTACGTTGTGCCACCGTTATGCGCCTTGTAGGCCTAGCACATCCGATTTCGGCATGCCTTGACAATTCGGGTGGGCTACCCTTAGCCTGTGACAGCCTCTATATCTGTCTCCAGGCACGCGTAGTGGAGACTCTTCGCCCAGACGATTTTCTTGCTCTTAGTCTGACTCAAACGAGGTGTTCCACTGTCTATGAACTTGCCTCGTGTAATTGGACGTGCTGTGCCTGTGCCCATTGGGTACTGAACCGTTTCTCATCCGTGAGCCTGGTTCCTTAAGGGGAAGAACTCAACAGAGGAGTTGGACCCTGGCTCTTTCGCCCTCTTAGCCGAGGTGTCATTCACCGACATCGTGTACCCCTTGTCCAAGTTCGAGTCTCACATCACGCGTTTGAGAGCAAGGCGTTCTCGAGCTGAGCGTCCTTGTCCCAATAGCGCCTGAGCCCATCAGGTACTGAACCCTTTCTCTCTTCAAGTGTATTTCCGGTGTAGGAAAACTTGACAGTAGAGTTGGGCCAGGGCTAAATCGTTGTCCCTTTTGTGCCTGAGCGAATCGAGTACGGAACCCTTTCTCTCTGCAAGTGTACTTCCGGTATAGGAAACATTGACAGTAGAGGTGGGCCAGGACTACCCTCGTTGTCACTTTCTTGCCTAAGCCCATTGGGTACAGAACCCTTTATCTCGCGAGCATATTTCCGGTTTAGGAAGGCTCGACATTAGAGTTGGGTTAGGTCTTCTTGCTTTACCAAACGCCAGTGTATGGGTCTGGGTCTCTGCCTGTAAGGAACTCAGGTAACTAGAAGCCCGTCTCGAGCTGACGGAGCTTGTAGCTCCCCCTTTCCTAGGGACTTTTCACTTTCTATTTGCAGTTCGCGCTGCCCTCTAGCGCTGTTCTGCCCTTTCATTGTTTCATTGTACTCGGTATGAAATCTATGTCTCTCGCCATGTATCTACCTTTACGTGCATTTTACATTGGCCGCCCCTCCAATGTTTGGACTGGACTGACTAGCTTCACTGTATGTCGACAGTGTCGCTATATGTGGTGATGCTGGTGGTGTCGGAGATATGTCTGTCCGTGTGCAGGCAAATCTCTTTCCATCTGCTACCTCCACATTTTCGGACACGATCCCCAAATGATTTGGCCAGAATCAGCTCGAGCTGCTGTATTTCTGTTTCCAGGGTGCACCGCGTGGAGGTACATTTGGGATCTTGGTTATCTGCTAACCCTGGGTCCGCCTAGAGCAATGCGTTCCCTTTGCACCCCATAAAAACAGGTAAACAACTTTAATGATCAAACCTTTCCCCCATGTAAATAAAGAATAGTTCACGAAAAGGAGGAAATGACTTTTAAGTAAACAACCTCCCTCCCTCCCTCAAGCGAAGACCTATCTAGGCACCCGTCTATAGATTTACGTGTTGCTTCTCTTTTGATTTTCATATGTATAGTAAAAGCAATAGAACAAGAAAATCAACCTGAACAAGAGAACGATGAAAAAGAAGACAGTAATATCATAAATGAAGTGTTATTCGCAGACGATCAGGCGTTGATATACAACGATATACATGAGCTGCAAAAACATCTATACGCATTAAATACCCATTGCGAAATCAACAACATGAGAATCAACAAACTAAAATCAGAAACACTGAAGATAAGCAGAAATCAATCCCCACTAGAAAATACATAGACGGCACAAAACTCAATCAAGTAAAGAAATGTTAAGTATCTAGGCAGCGTGTTCTGGGAAATAGAGAAATACAAGATAGAGCAACAGAGACAAGATGTCAGAAAGCAAACGCAGTTTTATATCAATTAGCACCACTGCTGAGACACCAGAACATCGACATGACCTCCAACATAACGTTACTAAACACGGTGTTCATGCCGACACTGTGCTACCAATGCCAGACCTGGACCCTGACAGAGAAACTAGAACAAAAACTCGCTGTATGCGAAATGGAGTGCCTGAGAACAGCACTGTGGGTATTTTTAAAAAAATAAACAATGACACTATAAGAAATCTAATGAAAACAATACCGTACAAAGAATACATAGACACAAAAGATCAAATGGTTCGGCAACTTAATCAGAATGGAATCAGATCACATTATATCACGCGATAGCCTTCAATAAAAGATCATCCGAAAAGAGAAACAGGGGAAGACACAGACGAAGATGGATAGATGACATCAGAGAAATACTAGAACACCAAGGATTCACTATACTCAACGGCATCAGAGTTAGCAAAAGAGATAAGACTTCGGTTCCCCGTGACGCCTAGCGACACACATGGATAGGACAAAACAAGTATACTATTTATTATAGTACGTGTATAGTTTTAGGTAAAAAAAAAAAAAAATTTCAAACATAACAATTGGGTGTAAAAAGAATACAGTAGTGTTTTAAAAAATAGAATATGCGTATATGAATTATAACAGACCCGTATACACGGGGCGGTGTTCTAACACTCCCCCCCCCCCCCTTCTCAGGAAATCAGAACATGACGTGAGACATGGTCAGTACCAAGAATTTAGTCAAAATAAATTGTGAATGACCCCTCCCCACCATAATCGGTCAGAAAAAGGCTATCAAACGTCTTATGAAAAAGAGAAAATTGTAAAGAAAAGACAGTTACATTATGTGTTGCGATGCAAGTAGGTGCCATCTGAGATGCCCTGGTTAAAATCCCGATTGCTTCAATACTATTTTTCTAATTAATCGTCCATGCTTCTTTATTATATTACCCATGCCACATCGGAAGCAACATTGTTTAAGTTTAGGCGGTAAACCTAATTGGTCTTGTAGTACTGAGGCCTTCTGGCACGTGCTGATGTCGCGGAATTGACATACCTGTACATCGTACGTGTTGTCTGTGTATCGTACGTGTTGTCAGTGTGTCGTTTGAACGGTTCATATTAATCATTAATTGGGATATACATGTTGAAAATCATGATTAAAAATCGCATATTGGAAACGTAATTGACTCAAGTTTCGAGAAGAGTAAGTGTCATCTGAGCGGTACTGGTTCAAATCTCGTATGCCGTGCTGCATTTATGAATTTTTCTTTAATAAATCCTGGATGCTTGTATATTATATTATTTATGTAGGAAGTTATGCGAATTTTTAAAAAGGGGTAAATCCACCCATCCCTTTCCCCCTTAGCTGAAGACGTATCCGCAACACTGAATTAAATGCTAAACACAATACTAAAGTGTAAGCCTAACGTAATGTTTACAATTGTCACACCATTTACTGCATCTAAAAGTTAAGATCAAGTAGTTTTGTTAGGCATAGACCGTATGAAAGCAAGATGACCAACTGACATTTTAATTAATAAATTATTGTTTGAAGTGTGAATTGTCATTTATTCTATCAATCATATATATTGTAGTATATTGGGGCCCGTGCTAAATTATAGACGAGTCTAAATTTCAATAACTAGTCAGAAATAAAAATGTAGCCTATCAAGATGATCAAATACAAGTCTTAAAGAAACTGGATCACTAAAGAAATTGAGAGTTACTTCACTCGTACTTACCGTTCACGTTCCAAGAAGCACAACAATACAATAAACTAATAATATCCAAGAAAGGTGCTTGATTTGCAAAGTAATTTTCAGAATGAATCTCAATGTAACACTACAAGCAACACTGTTGAATGGCACTAGTTGAATGTATGCAAGTACTCCAGATGAAAAAATATATATTATGACGACTATAATGGTTGCAGATAAATACGTGAAGATGTTTAATATCTACTGCAGGAAGTAATAAACACTACTGCGTACGTCAAGAAGTACTGAGCAACAAACGATCGCAAATCAAATAAAGAATTGACGAATGACCAGTCGGCAGAATTAAGTGAAAGCAGTAAGACAAGAGTATAAGTGGGTGAGAACGTCACAAACTGGGAGGAGCCAGTCTACAAGTAGCCACACCACGCGATTACAACTAGCCTCAATTGTCCTGCCGAGTACTTCTAGATTACGACTATCTACAAAGCCTTGATCCATCCTATTCAACCTCTTTTGGGTAATACATTTCAAAACAATGTTGACGTGGCGTAATAACTAACCCTCAATTCATCGTGTCAGTAAATGCCGCCAAACATATCAATATACTTCAATCAGCACATTGTTAATGGGCTCAAAAGGGAAGAAAGAAAAGCAACGACGTTCACCTTTCGTGCATATCGTGAAAGGCGACTAAGGATGTTATGGGGTGGAGTTGGATATCCCATTTCATATAGTCATATAGAGTATGCAGATGACTGCACACTGTATGCTGATTCTGCAGACAGTATGAAGTTCAACCTAAACCAATTATTTGATGTGACAACTTTGGTATCACCAACGATACAAACAGAGGTCATGTTTCAACCCACACCAAACAAACCACACTTAAATTCCCTTATAAGATCAAAGAAGAACCACTTCAAACAGTCAATGATTTCACCTAACTAGACAGCACTCTCTCACAAGATGTAAACATCGACACTAACGTAAACAACAGAAATGCGAAAGATAGTGCCACATTTGGAAGACTGCGGGAAAAAAACGGATGGCAAAGAAGGGGTATAACAACTACCACCAAACTCATAGTTTACCAGGCAGCAGTAATAGCATTATCACTTTATGCCAGTGAAACATAGACTGTATATGCCAGACATGCTAAAACACTCAACCATTTCCACTTAAGATACATTCGTATAATATTCAACATCCATTGGTGGGATAAAATATCAGACAGTGAAGTACTGATGAAATCTAAATCTGTTCTGTAAGGACAAAGGTCCGCATGAAAGACCATCGTCTACCAAAGAAGGTTATTATATGGAGAACTCCAGACTGGCTCCCGCAAGGCAGGAGAACAGAAGACACGTTTTAAATACACTCTTAAGACATCACTGACTCACTTTAAAATACCCAAATTCATGGGATAATCTTGCACAAGACAGATCCGACTGGCGTCGCAGAATCAAGAGTGGTGCAGCTGCAGCAGAGAATCTCAGACACAATGATGTGTAACAAAAACGCGCTAGAAGGAAGGCAAGAGCTGCCCAATGGCTCACAGACTCATCGCATACATGCCCTGAGTGTGGCAGACAATTCAAAGAACGCACAGGACTCAATAGTTACAGTCGGGTACACCAAAGACATCATCATCATCCCAGTTGAGCTGAATGGTCATCGTCGACTTCGACAGATGAAATACGATTGCATATGTTTTGTAAGGCATCAATAAATTGAAAAAACGATATCCAAATCATGAATCTCAAACTGTGATAGAAGCAGGTATACACACCAGCTGAAACAAAACACTCTTACCATCAAATACCATGCAACCATTTGATTATCTCTAGAATCAATTAAAGGACACAATAGACTGAGTTCTTTGTATTCTATCTATGTTCCTTCCTTGAGAGTCGAATAAGGTGTACAGGGTAAAAACCAGTGCTCTCCAGTCTGAGAAGTGTGATGTTACTGTGATTAGTTCCTGCATGTTTTTGAGATCCATAGTCATACCATCTCTGGTAGTTGTTCTGTGAAGAATTTCTCTTGTCCTTCCTCTTTTTCTCATGTAATCGCATGTATAGAAAGCTTATAATTTCTAAGACAAACTTGTACACATGGAATGGACCCAGAAACCATACATATATATTATGCATATAAGTTTCACAGTCAATACATGCAGGCAATATGTTTATTGAGTCATCTCTACTTTCTAACATGGAGTGAATTACACAAAATCTATTAACGTTATTGTTGCTGTGCCTGATGACTGACAGAAGGATGAGAAATAAACAAGAAAATTGATATACTATGAGATGGATGAAAGTCAGGAACAGCAACAAAAGTTAAGGTATATAGGGTCATGTTGTCTAAGCACGAATGTCGCAAGAGGGATTGTTTGAACTGTCGCCATGAAATGTAGCAATCTCACAATGTATGATTAGATAAATTAAAATTGTTCAATTATCCTTAGAAACTTAATGCCAAAATGCAACTGTATGGGATCCTGTACGTGTGCGCTTTCTCCATGGACCAAGCTATTATTTTGAATAAGGCATGAAATACACTCCATACATTTTTATGGGTATACGCCGTATACCTACCTCTATTTTTTTTTGTTTTTTTGTTATTTTGTTTCTGAGCATCAACCTATCAAAAAAATTATCATGGAACACTCGAAAGATCATATCTATCTTTTGTTCGTTTTGCTAAACGGCCAGGGATATTGACTCAAATTCTTGATTTATTGCTGACATCGCTCACTTTCGCCTGGTAGTAAAATTGATAACAATGCTAGGTCTCATTTTTAGAAAAATTTGATTTTACCTTTGACAGTCACTGGACAATTTCACCTTGTCATTTATCAGTCATTCTGAAGAATCGGGATTCATTCTTCAAGTGACGCAATTGATTGTTCCCGTAAAATTAATTGGTCATTGTGTGTCGTCGGCCACACAATAAATAATCATAAAGGTCAAATGCATCACGCTAGAAGGATGAATCCCAATTTAGGCCACAAGTCTTATAATGTCCATCATGGCAAACAAATACTTCATCCCAGGAAGAAATCAAACGTGACGATTTCGGGCAGAGCGTATCACGAAAGTGATTTTGACACATTTTTAAACAAAACGAGTACAGTATCTATTTTCGGAGTGACCATTTGAAAGTTATTTAGAATAATTGTTAGCGCGAGTCGAAACGTCATTTATCAGTACTGGAGTCAAATTTTCCCATGCTTTCCATTGGCTGGCGAACCAAAGTATATGCAGAATTGACATTGAACAGAGGCACCAGCCAAGGTAGGTGACGCTGTGCGGATCAGAGCAAAGGAATATTATGCGAACGGCTTGAATCTGAGGGAGAGTGTTTTGAAGGTAAAGTATGGTCACACTATTTCCGAGTTAGCTGAGACTTGTATTCAAGAAAGTACAGTTGAATCTAGATAATACAATACAGAAACAGACACATGATTTAAGGGAAGAAAGAAAGCTAAATATCGAATTGTGTAAGGTACGTTTCATATATTCAACATTTTAATAGATATTTTGATGTCATGAATTGTTTTTGAGTTGCCACTAAAATTATGTAGTTTCTCGCAAACTAAGCGTATATCCACATTTTCTCCTAAAACAACGCACTGAAATACACCATACATATGTAATACAAAGGAATATTGAAATTATAAGTACATTAATGAAAAGTAACAGTTGTTGGTATCCAAAGAATATTAACAATGTGATATGTCACAGATGTCCTAAGAGGTGACTAAGGAGGTGTGATGTGGGATAGATTACCCCACCCTGTGCCAAGTAAAAGCGAAACATTGCAGAAAGCGGGTGTACTAAAACACAAGGTACAAAACTCTTAGGGTAGAAAATAATTAACATTACATGGTTGTAATCACAAAGAGAAATCTATGTATTTATAGTAAAAATAATGTTTAAGACTCCTGTGTTGCGGGGCCCACAAGATGAGATAAGAATAACAAGAGGAGCCGAGGTACCTGGGCACCACCCTAGATAAAGAGATTTACATGAAGACTTCACATTAAGGGAAAAAAGAGGCAAAGGCAAGAAATAAACGTGCCGTCCTGCGGAATTTGTGGGGGAGGGGGTGATGAAGAATGAGGGATTATTTGTACAGTCCCTGATGATACATTTTTTTTTTAAACTTTTAAGACGGTATATATAGATGTAGTTAGACCAGTGCTAGAATACGAATCAATAGCATGAACTTCAGCAGCCAATTCCCATCTACAAGCTTTGGAAAAGGTACAAAACCAAGCATTTTACCTTATCACAGGTGCCATGAAGACCTCTATCATTAATGAAATGGAAATAATTACAGGCATCATCCCCTTACTATACAGGCTGGACACTAAGACTATAATCATGCAGAAAAGTAAAAGTGCATGCCAGCACACCCAATGAAGACATGATTCTGTGACATAACCAGTGAAAGGATGTAAAAAGCAGTGGCATTCACGATCTAAAAAAAATTAAACAGAGAATACAAGGATGAACTACAAGACATAAAAGAAAGAACACCGACACTTGTTCCATCTCTGTTGGAGCAATATCAAAATCTCACTATCAGAACCACCATAAACAACACCTACACTATGAGCGAATACTCTCCAAAAGAAAACAATAGTATGAAACATGATGGAAAACATATACCTCAGAGAAACGTGGATACAAATTATACCGATGGATCAGCAACCAGACCAGTGAAAAATTGTTGGTGTTGAAGTATACATAAAATATAAAGAGAAAAAAATGAATCAACATGATAAGCAATTGGAATCTTCTGCTACAAAACTCTGCGAAAGTGCAGGCCCTAAGCGAAAGTGCAGGCCCTAAGCGTTGTTGCAGAAATAAAAACACAAGCCAATGTCAACAAGTGGTGCCTTTTACTGTTGCAATGTTTGTACTACAAACTCTTACAGCGATGAACTGCCAGACCTGAAGGAAGCCATACGAGAAGTGGGTATCCAAAGAATTCTTGAGACTAATGGGAATTGAACCAGGTCCGTTCTAGCGGCACCGAATCCCCTTGCAACTCTAGTAAACGGATTTTTTTCTTTTTTATTATTGAAATAGATATATACAGAAAATCTGTTTGCTTAAGTTGCAAGGCGATTCAGTGCCGTTAGAACGGACCGTGTTAAATTCCCGTTTGTCTCAATAATTTTTAATTTATTCTCATTTTTCCTACTTGAATTTACTTGTATCCAAAGACGGGTAGTACTACAATGGATATCATTCCGCTGTGGCATTCCAAGAAATGAACAGGCAGATATGCAAACAAAAGATGAAGCTGCACATGAACAAAAAAGCCATGATATCACCTACCAGGAAAAGAGGACCCTCGTGAAACTATTAGGAAAGTCGACCACCCAAAAGACAACTATCCCTATCTTGACAGAGCTGAGCAAATTATCATCTTCCACATCACAACATGACACAACAGACTAAACTGCCACTTAAATAAATAGACTAAGACTGGTTTCATCATCCCTAAACCAGTTACGGGAGGAGCACTGGTCCACAGAGACAGATATCCACAGAAAGCTGTATGGGAACACTGAGGAATATTCAAATACAGCAGCATGTATCAAGAAATCCGGACTTGCTGTGTAGACATATTAAATTGTGAACAAGAAGAAGATGACTATTAATTTTTGAACAATTATTTTTCCTTGGCTGCTTGGACACAACAGTCCACCCCTGAGGGAGGACAACTCACCCAACTATTCAATATGAGATCCTATATTTAACCAGGTTATCGTCTGTCACCTTCTTCTTCTTCTTCTTTCGTTCACTTGAAACATGTCTATATCTGTAATTCTGTCTCCTTAATAAAACTCACTGTCTTTTGTAGTTCATACAGTGTCCCATAGAGCTTTGATTCCAGTGTTGTTTCCTCTGGCCAATATGTCTGCCTCATCGTTTCATGCTCAGAACACTCTTGAAGTATATGTTTGGCACTCTGTGCTGCCTGTCCACATGTACACATGGCCGTGTTGCCAATCTTGAACTTTGTATACATGTGACTGCGGAGTCGGTTGTGTCCTGTTCTGAGACGTAGAATTATAACTTGTTCTGGTCTGTTCATAATATGATAATCATCTTGTGTTGGTGTTTGTGGCTTTCTTATTGACTTGATCATCTGTTTTTTCTGATGGTAGGTGATTGGTATATCTGGTTGGTCTTCGGCAGCACCTTCCTTAGCCAGTTGGTCTGCTTTTTCATTTCCTGGTATTCCACAGTGAGAGGGTATCCACTGCATTGTTACCCTATACTGGTAAGACAATTCGCTAAGAAGTTTTTTTAAGTCTGTTAGTTTTCCAGACTGGAGAGCTTGAAGCACTGACCTTGCATCTGTCAGGAATACCACAGGCTGTAGGTCAGAGTTGGAGTTCAGCAGTTTTTTAGCTGCCACACTAATTGCCTGGATTTCTGCATCATAATTATTGCAGAATTTTCCTGTCGGTGTTCTGATTGTATCTCTAGGCTTGTGTGGATATTCTATATATACACCTGCACCTCCATTCCTCACAGCATTCTGTGCTGACCCATCTGTGTACACTCTGACCCATATATCTTGTGGATATTCCTCATCCAGGAAACTGAGGGTGACTGTCATTCGCTGCACACTGTTCTGTTCGTCCTCGCTTAGTATTCCTTTCACATGGGTCTGAATGTATATTGGCATTCCATGGCTTTCACTCCACGGGGTTTGCTCTGGTACAGACCTTAAGGGGATGTCAACTTCAGGTAGGTCTGTAAGTTGTCTACGGAGTCGTTTAGCTTGATGAATAAAGCTGCTCCTTTTCAGTCGTCCCATTGCTAGATTTTGGAATCTTTCCTTCATTGGATGACTTGGCATACACTGAAACTTTTCTGCTTGAATTAGTACTTTTGTGTCTCTGCGTTCGCCAAGTGTTTGCATTCTTCCCATTTTCTGCATCTCTGCTATGGGTGTTGATTTCATTGCTCCCAACATTATTCTAAGTGCCTGGTTTTGCACTTTATCTAGATCTTGTAATGTGGTGTTTGATGCAGGACACCACGCAGCTGAACCGTATTCCAGGTGTGGTCTTATGCCTTGCTGGTAAACTTTACTGAGTATATTTCCACTGGCTCCCCATGTGGTTCCACTTAGTTTTCTCAGGATAGCTAGCTTCCTCCTGGCTTTTGTTGTTGCTTTGTTTATGTGCTGCTTCCATGTCAGCTTATTATCAAAAGTAACTCCGAGGTATGTGGGTTGTTTGTCTTCTTTCAAGAGCTCTCCATCTATCTTGATATGACCAGCTTTTTGTTTTGGTGAGAGGGTAAAGAGTGTAGTGCTGCACTTATCTGTGTTAATGCTGACGCACCATCTATTAGCCCATAAGGTTAGGGCATCGATAGCTCTTTGTATTTGTTTAGTGGCCACTGTTGCATGTTCTTCCGTGCACCAGATCACCAGGTCGTCAGCATACATTGCCACTTTGATCCCGTGTGGTAGTTCAGCAACTAGGTCATTGATGTAAACCAAGAAAAGTGTGGGTGACAGGACTCCTCCCTGGGGGACTCCATGACGCAGTAGAACTTTCTTGCTCTTGCGACCATCTAATTGTACCCTGGCTCTTCTATTATGCAGGTATGCTTTTACCCATTTGTACATTCTTGAGCTAACCCTGCAATTTCGCAATTTCTTTAGGAGCCCTTCTTTCCAGACTTTATCAAATGCTTTCCTGAGGTCTATCCATGCTGCTAGTACCAGTTTCTTTTCTTGGAAGGCATCCTCAATCTCTTGGGAGAGGTAGGTTGCCTGATCTTCAGTAGAGTAGCACTGTCTGAAACCTGCTTGCTGTGATACCAGAAGGTTTTCACTTTCAAGGTACCACTGCATCCTAAGATTGATAATGCGTTCCATTGTTTTACATAGACAGCTTGTGAGGCTGATGGGCCTGTAGTTGGAGACTGTGTTGCCATCTTTTCCTGATTTGAGGAGTGGTATCATTATTGCTTCTCTCCACGCCTGTGGTACATTTCCTGTGGACCAGCTTGTGTTAAAGATCTGCAGTAGCTTTGCTCTTGCTGCACTTCCCAGGTTTCTAATCATTTCATTGGACACTCCATCAGCTCCAGGGGACTTTTTCATTTTTAATTTGGATATTGCATGATCCAGTTCTCTCATTGTGATTGGTGCCTCCATGACTTCAGGTATAGGTTCACCTCGTCCAATGTTTTGCTGGTTCTCTCGAACCTCCTGTTGTTTGTCTGGGCTGACTTTGACGTTATTGTCTTCTGCAAAGGAATCTGCAAAGTAATCAGCTGCATGTTTACCTGTTAAAATGTTTCTATCTTTATAAAGTGTGATCCTGGTATTTCTCCCTGTACCTTCATCATTTAGTTGTTTTACAAGTTTCCATAATTTCCTAGTATCTCTTTCTAGGTTCAGCGACTCTGTTTTTTCTTTCCAGCTGCTCCGTCTGGCTTGTAACTTGGCTCTTTGAAATTTAGCCTTTGTTTGCTGATATTTGTTGTGATGTTCTTGGCTAGGTCTGTTCTCAGCCTGCTGTCTAGATGTTTCCATCTCATTTTGCAGCTTTTCCAGTTCATCATTCCAGTAGGGTTTGTAGTTTTTGCGTGCCCCCCTGGGTATGGTTTTACTAGCAGCATGTAGTATACATCTATTAAATTCACTCACTGCTCTATTGATGTCTTTGTCCAAGTTCATGTCCTTAGCTAGAACACTGGTTAAATGCTGGTACATTTTCCAGTCTGCCCTTTTATAGTTCCACCTAGTGAGCGTGCTGCTGTCCGTGGTAAATTCATTGTGGATTTCCAGAAATACTGGTCTGTGGTCACTACCTCCAAGCTGCTTTCCAACGACACGTGTGATGTTCCATTCCAAGCCTGGTGAGTGGAATGCTAGGTCTGGTGTAGAGGTGGTGTGCCATGCTCTCGAGTAGAAGGTTGGCGAGTCTGCTGGCTGGTTAATAAGGATGAGATTATTTTCATCCTGCCAGCTCTCAAGTTCCTCACCTCTCTTGTCAATATGATCGTAGCCCCAGCTCTGAGAGTGGCTGTTGAAGTCACCACACACCATAAGTCTCTCTTTGTCTGGAATTGTGTCTAGTGCCAATGGTTTATCATTTGGGCAGTAGTAGTTCAGGAGATGGAATTCTGCACTGTCTGTTTTTAGGTGGAGCATCTGGTATTCTGCCCCTTCCATATATACTTCAAGCTGACATGCGCTGATATTGTTTTTAACAAGTGTCAGAATTCCACCCTTTCGCCTGTCCTTTCGGTCAGATCGGTAGCACTGGTAGCCTCTGATTTTGAAGGCTATGTCGCTGCTGAGGTGTGTTTCTTGGATACAGCATATGTTAACTTGTTCTTCACTGAGGACATTTTCAAGTTCCAATTTTTTGCTGTATCCATCTCTTTTACTGTTGACACCCTCAGCATTCCAGTGCATTATTTTTATTGGTCGTTTGTTTGTTTGGCCAGTAGCTCTATTCCCTTGCCTCCTGGCTCCTCGGGGCAATTGAGAAGGACTTCCAGTAACTGAGGTTGGGCCCTTTCGAGGTATAGGGCCCGGCACCGTCCCTGCCTGAACGTCCGCCACAGGGCAGGCACCATAACTTTTTATAGATGTAGACATGTTTCCATTGTGTTTTGTGCGTGGCATCCTGATTATCTGTGCGCCTTTTGGCTGGATGCCTCCGTCTTCAGCACTCTGCTTACTAGGGCAGGACTATGGTCCTGCTCGAGTGGGACTGCCCGACCAGTCTTAGTTTCCAGCCCCTGATGGCTGAACTAAGCCCCATCACCTCTGCACGGTGCTGGTCTCGATGGAGGTCTGTCACCTATTTTGTTCTTACTTTCAGTTGATTGAATAATGAGAAAAATAATGAAAGAGATGAATCCTGCTAGAACAGCTAGAGGACCTAGAGTTCAAGACAATATTCTTCTGGAATCTCAGTAAAAATCAAATTCAAAATAAATAAACCAAAATAAATATTTCTCAGTGAATACATTTTAGGATCCATGAAAGAAAGTACAAAAATATAAGGTATGTACGGTCAGTGGCATAGGCAGCATTAATCTGAGAAGAGCAGCAATAGACAAAACCTTCACACAAAGAACGTTATAAATATATCAAAGGAAACAGTAGTAGCATTTGGCATATTGAAAACTATTACACAAATATGATAATTGATCACATGATGATCTAATAAAACATTAAGAGATGAGTTTCTGTAAATATATGTCCAAATGTAGTGATTGATTCACAATGTGTCCAAATAAAATAATTGATTCACAATAGGCTTGGAATGTTTAACTCAATATGTGTCAAAATAGTATGATTGATTCACAATGTATATACAAATAGAATGATTCATTAACAATAGACATCCAAATGGTTGATTCAAGATAGGTGTCCAAATAGAATGACTGATTCACAAAATTTGCCCAAATAGAATGATTGATTCATAATATGTGTCCTAATAAAATTATTGATTCACAATAGGTGTTAACATAGAATGAGTGCTTTACAACAGGTGTTAACGTAGAAAGACTGATTTACATTGTATAAAAATTACAAACACATACTAATGTTATGGAATAGGAGTCTTATGTGAAGTAGGAAACCCTACTTCACATGATGGGTGCATCACACATCATGATATTACCATGATGAAAGTAGCCAGAAAAAGTTGACCATATAATTATAATGGTTGAATAAACACAAGCAAACAAATATTTCTGCTACAGATAATACCGGGGGAAAAGGAATCCAGGTGATGAGATAATGGAGATGCCCAAGGACTACCTTCCTTGAGCTGGATCATAAGTTTTTAGATTTCTGATCTAAAAATAATTTGAGCCATAATGTATAACAAAATATATGATCAAATTACTTTATCACCAGTCAGGCAGTGCTCAGAATAACTTTTTAGACTTCTAAATGTCTAATCTGATCACTCATACTTGCATACTTTAAGCAGCTGCTACAACATTCTTCCTGATCTGAGTTGAACATAGCGCTACAACTACTGTGCTGCATTAACTCTTTATCTCTGGAGGAGCTTTCTGTTATAGTGTATTTAGAATTAACTATAAAAATTGAGGTTTCTGACTGCTTTGTGACAGAAGGGGTCTGCTTAATTGACTGTTTTAGCGGCATGCCGGAGATGAGGAGTTGGAGTATCCTGGTATAACTTGGTTTTCCTAGTTTTCTCTGACTATCAGGTTCCAATCAAGTGAATAACTGTATTAGTATATGTTCAATCCATCTCCACTTCCTCTCTTTAATCACCACTATATCAGGTTATGTTGCATTCTTTTCAACAAGACTGTATGTGTTACTTTTTACCAACTCATACAGAGTATGCAGTAATGGGCATTTGTTAATTCTTAACAACTCGTAAAGAGTATGTAGCAGTCGACATTTGTTACTTCTTACCAACTCGTACTGAATATGCAGTAGTTGGCATTTGTTGTAGCTTTGAATTTGGATTCTATTCTTGGTCAAACGGCATGCCTTAAGTTAATGTACATGAGAAGTAATAAATCTACAGATTTGAATCTCCCACATCATCATCATGTACCATTCCTGCAATTGAAGGTTGGCTGCAATGTTATCAATGATGCAGCTAATTTATTTGAGATGGATATTATTTTTTTTAGAGTTCATGTTTGCTTAAAGGGCCTACTTTTTTTGTGGATAGCGAAACAAAATAAATTACAGGGGTCATGCAAATATGTATTTGTTTTTTTAACAGCGATTATTTCCCTTTTGCTATAATTACCAATCAGTGCGTGACAGAGATATTTATTTAGGAGGAATATATGGGTGGGGCTCTCAGTGGGTGGTGTGCACATCTGCGTATCTGGCAGCAGTTCTCATGCCTGTGACAAGCATACTGCATCTCTATTGGTCACAGGTAGGCCAAAAAAAAACTTACGGTAGCCACTTTTTATCTAGAACTGATCAGTACAGTGATGTCACAAAAGTTTCTGATCTGTGTAAATTTTATAAAAAGTGGGAATGGTATTCCCTTTAAGTAAACATGCACTATTTTTAAATTTAGTTTTCTGCTCTCATTTAAGAAATCGTATATATCACTTGTATTAATGTTGTCTAATCAATGAATAGTTTATATCTTTTGATACACTTCTTTTTGCTGACCATTTTTCATTCCAGTTTTTAAGCACACATGACTACATTTTGGGTTACATACTTATATGATGTTCTTAACATACTTCCGGCATCCAGGCCTAATCATTATCCTTAAGTGTCGTCTACGCAACGAAGGACCTCCAACATCCAGTGTCTTGCTTTGGTGGTGCACTAGGCTAGACTATAACCTGTGTTTCTTAAGATGTATGTTGTTTAGATGTCAATATTTTCCTTGTATCATTGAAAGTACTTTTAGCCATTCCTATTCTCCGTTTAACTTCTATTTCACATCTACAATCATTTGCAGATGATTCAGATTGTAGTTGTGTCCAAGATATTGGTAATGATCTACTTGTAATATCCATACATTTTTATGTTTAGCACCTGTTCTGTGATTTTGCTAATTATCATATTTTATATTTTTTTAGATGTTTATATCTAGTCCATATTCTTTACTTGATTTATTGTATGTTTATTATATTTTATTTATTGTATGTTATTATTCTTTATTAACATTATGTTAACGTTATGAATTGATTTATTGTAGTTATTATTCTAGTCTCTTCTTTACTTGATCTATTAGTCTGTGTAGTTCTTGTTCACTTTCTGCTAAAAGGAAGTTGTCATCTGCATATTGCTGATTATTTGTTCACTGATCCTGATTCCTAGCATTCTTTTTATATGTTTAAAAATGCCTGGCATCTCAAGCATTCCCTAATCACAGTGAGCTAAAACTTATTTTATTGTTAATATTTACAATTTTAGCCTTTACTACTTGTGTTTTCAATTTTGTATTTTCTTTGTGTGCCCTACTTTCTCATCATGTAATCACATTTCCATTGTTCTCATCTCTCATTGCCATTTTCCAGACCTGATTGCATGTATACTATACTGTATATTAAAGTAAATATCATTGCTGTTGCATGTAGTCTGATTTTGTGGTTCATTCTGTATTTGTTCGTCTCTATCTTGGTAGAGACCTTCAGGTAGAAACGTGTGTATTGCTCAACTCAATGTAAAACTGACTGAAGTGACTGCTATTTAACCCTACTTAGGCCTATATATAGGCCCCTAACAATTTTTCAAAATTTACCAACTATAGGCAGGGTCCACGGTTTTACTGCAGTCTCCAAATACAAAAATGTATAGCCATATGCTATAGAGATCTTCTGGTAAAATGGTGCGAGATGACAGCTGTGTTGATTCTCACTAGTCACAAATGGAAGTGATGTTCGGTTCGGGATTCTTCATCTGGAATAGGTGGACTCATTAATGTATGTATATAATGTATTAATTAGAGATCACAGCGTAGCCAGGTGAGGTTTTCCAGATACAATACTGCAACAGGATTAGCAATCCAACAGTGAGAATTCAAGTCGCTTGTAGAAAATAGAGGGTTTCCCGGACCGGCACCACCCCAATCTTATAATACATCAAGAGACAACAGATCAAATGGTTTGCACACATCAGCAGACTACCATCAACAAAGCCTGGGTTTCAGCGAATAGATAGATATGCTATCACTATAGACTAGACCAATATTATAATATAAGATAGTAGTAAGATATGGCCCAAGTCTTAGCATGTTTAAAATATTTGATACTATATTTTTGTGTAGGGCTTTTGTAGCCTATAGTATTTGTAGGTCCTATGCAGCACATCACAATGACAACACTCACCAGTTAAAAGACAGGGACAAAGTCAATAGATTCTGATTCAGATGCTTACTATTTTCAACGAACTATGAGTTTTATAAATATATGAGTAGCACTAACTATGTACTGAACTAAAGTATAGTCGGACATTTCTAGTTGCTCAGTACTGCAAATTAAATTTTAATTAAATCGGATAGGCAATTGTAACTTCGGGCCGTTACTTGCTACCAGGAATACGACCCGGTCAGCAGTTAACAATAGCCAAGTCAGAACTGTTAAAATGGGGTCAAGACTTCATGCAGAGTACGTTCGTACACTAACAACACTAACCTTTGCGTGAATCCATTGCTGTTTTGTTGATGCTGTTTACATTATTTGCAACCAAAAGCATATAACATTATGTGTACCTAACACGACTTTAAAATTTCTAAAACAACTTTAAAAGAAGAATAAAATACAATAAACACTACGCTTAATTTCTTCGACCTGTTAAAAAAAGACCGAATGTTTGATTGTAAACGAAGGCATTGATTGGTTAGCCGCACGCAATTTCATTGGACAGCTACATTGAAAGCATTGCGCAGTGCCGGAAACTATTTTACTGTTTACATTTTTCACGTGTGAGTAGAGTAGCGAAGTTGTAGATCTGTTATATGACTAGATTTTATGTATAGATTTTGTGTCTTCCAGACATGGCAATGTGTTGTTGGACCCCATGGGATCGGTAAATGTAACAGCAATGGCTCCCTTCTTTTAAAGCTATGTTCTGTGCACGAACTCACTATCACCAACACTATTTTTCGCTTGCCTACACTCAAAAAGACTTCTTGGGTGCATCCACGCTCCAAGCAGTGGCACCTTATAAAACTATATCATAAGTAGAAAAAGAGGCATAAAAGATGTTCTTGTCACAAAAGCAATGTGTGTAGCTGGACTGATCACCGCCTATGGTGTCCAAACTAAACTTTACCATTGCAAGAAAAAGACGTCCACGGGGACAAAAGATAGAAAAACGTCTAAACATTGATCAGTTGAGTAACCACGATATAAAAAGTAATCTCTCCAAGGATCTCGACATAGCCTTGGGAGACTTAGATCTTGTTAATGTGACATCTGAAGATAGTTGAGCTTCGTTTAAAGGAATTCTATACGCCAAATTTAAGGTGTAAAATTTGGGTACGCCAAATTTAAATTCACATTTGGGTGTGAATGTACATAGACACACACCAAGAATGGTTTGAGGAGAATAACTTTGAGATAACATCCTTGTTATAAAGAGACTACAAGGCGTAGCATCTTCACCGTCCAAGAAAGTAACCTATAGTAAGATCCGTAACACTTGTCAGAAGAAGCTCAGAGAGGTAAAGGATAAATGGCTACGATAAAAGCTGAAGAATTTCAAATGTTTGCAGACAGAAAGAACTATAAGCGATTTTATGAGGCTTTAACAACTATATATGGCCCATACTCATCGGGATCACCACCTCTATTAAATGCCGATTCGTCGAAGCTTTGCACTGATAAAAATGACATCGTTGGGCTGAGTATTTTGAAGAAATTCTAAACAAACCATCATTAATAATTTATGTACTTTGTCATAGTATTGCTATTTTTACAATATGGTAAAAAAAAAATACTGATTAGGACGTTATATCGAACAAATCTTTCTTTATGGATGTGAAGCATTGACGATAAGAGCAACCCAAAAAAAAAGATTTAAAGTGAGCTGGACTACTAAGATGTAGTTTTTGCGAAGAATGATGCACAATTTCAAGGATGGGCAAACAAAACTAATGTAGTGTCATCAGGGTTGCTGGAATAAACGGACAAATTATAGAAAAATTTATAAGCACACAGTGGGGTACTATGGGTACTGCATTGCTATTGTGCCGGCCCAGGGTTAGCAGATAACAAAGAACCTAAAAGTACCACCTTGTGGTGCACACTGGAAACAGAAATACAGCGGCTCACGCTGTTTGTGACCAACACTTTTGGAGATTATGTCTGTGAATGTGGAAACTGCATTTGGAATTCTTCTTCTTTCGTTCACTTGAAACGTCTATATCTGTAATTCTGTTTCCTGAATAAAACTCACTGTCATTTGTAGTTCACACAATGGCCCATAGACCTTTGATTCCAGCGAGTATTCCTCTGATCAATATGCCTGCATCAGCGTTTCATACTTAGAACACTCTTGAAGTATATGTTTAACACTCTGTACTGCCTGTACACATGGCCGTGTTGCCAATCTTAAATTGTGTGTACATGCGACTGAGTAGTCAGTTGTGTCCCGTTCTGAGGTGTAGAATTGCAACTTGTTCTAATCTCTTCATAATGTGATAGTCATCTTGTGTTGGTTTTTTGTGGTAGTCATCTTGTGTTGGTGTTTGTGGCTTTCTTATTGACTTGACCATCTATTTTTTCTGATGGTAGATGATTGGTATATCTGGTTGTTTTTCGGCAGCACCTTCCTTAGCCAATTCGTCTGCTTTTTCATTTCCTGGTATTCCACAGAGAGAGGGTATCCACTGCATAGTTACTCTATAATGATAAGACAGTTTATTAAGTAGTTTTTGTAATGTTAGTTTTTCAGACTGGAGAGCTTAAAGCACTGACCTTGCTTCTGTCAGGAATCCCTCGGACTGTGGGCCAGGGTTGGAGTTCAGCAGTTTTTCAGTTGCCACCCTAATTGTATGGATTTCTACATCATAATTATTACATAAATTTCCTGATGGTGTTCTGATCGTATCTCTATGCTTGTGTGGATATTGTATATATACACATCTGCACCTCAATTCCTCACTTCATTATGTGCTTACCCATATGTGTATACTCTGACACATATGTCTTGTTGATATTCATCGTCCAGGAAACTGAGGGTCTGTCCTTCGCTGTACACTGTTCTGCTCGTCTTTGTTTAGTATTCCTTTCGCTTGGGTCTGAATGTATCTTGGTATTCCATGCCTTTCACTCCAAGGGGTTTGTTCAGGTACAGACCTTGAAGTTGTCTTTTCACCTGCCTTTTGGCCAAGTTCATAGTACTAAAAATAATATTCCGATGTCCTAAGGGGAAGTTTAAACCTCCTACAACTTTATCTACGGGCCTGGGCTGGGAACGAGAGAATGTGACCAACTGAACTTATTAATACACAACAGACACGGAGTTATGAAGAGACATGATCGCCCACGACCCTTGTCATAATACTTGATTGATTGGTTGAATAAATAAATTGGAGTGCTATTCGACAGATGTTTGTGTTTCAGTGAGCATGTAAATTATTTAATTCTATTATTTAAAAATGGGTTGACAGTGATGATGGTGTTGGCTGCTGTATTTTGTAACAACGGTTTCTTGCATTGATCTATCATGAGCTAGTCCTAACAAAGGAAACATTAAAAAGAAGGCCGTCGTGGCATGACAGAGGGGGTATTATAAATGAATATGCACATTAAGAGACAGAAGAATATCATTCAGTATCATGGCAACAGGCAGCAAGAGATCACATTTACTACTAGCAGAGGAAGTATCATATTGACCATAAAGATACCAATAGATTAATGGTGCTGGCGATGTTACCACAGACAGAAATAATGAAGAGACGGTAACATGGCGATAGATAAAAACACGAGATTGCGTGACACATTGAGAAGTATTTTATAGGAAAATCGAAGATAAAAAAAAACAACAGAAGTAGCAACAGTAAACTCTAAGAATGGCATATAATATAACATCTGAAGTCGTGGTAACAAGGGTATCAGAACAGCTACCTCCATTATTTTTTTATGTTCAAAAGGCCTGAAATAAGCAAATGTGGCTACAGTCGGCCGTTGTAAGAGGGTACACTAAGATGTACTTTTTGGGGGAAAAAATTTAAATTGAAGACAATTTCAAAAGTTTATTTAGTTGGTAAATGTGGCTTATCCGTAATGACTCCAGCCATTGATACAATTAGACAATAGTTACGCGATCTTTTCGAACCGAACAATTATTCACAAGACAATTTTGTTAGTGTATGCCTTCAAGCATACACTCGCAAGCTAATGGAAGTCTACTATTCATAATTTTCATCTTTTGTTGCCTACACCGCTGACATTATGGGATTGTGTCGCCAAGGATTAGCTGTGAAAGTGTCTTTAATTTTGACACGGTGACCTTTGGATGTTAACTCCCTCTGATCGTGTCATATTTATTTACGTCGTCCAGATGACATTTATTTTGTTTTCCATGTCTCCAAGAAATTAGTAGCAATACAGACCTTGGATCCTTTTGTACAATGGAGTTGTTTCTCCAGAACTCTAATTCATACTCAGAAGGCCAACTTTTAATACGTTCTGTACTTTGAGAAATATAAATAACCAAATGGTCAGAAGGTGTCCGACAAAGTGGATGGTGCCGCAGTAACCTAATGAACAAATAGTCAAGCAAAATGAATATAAAAAAACGTACAATAAAACGAGACGGGGCTTGATGAAATCTAGTCATCTATTTTGTTTTTTATTTTGTTGTTTTCTGTTGTTTGTCTCTTGAAAAAGGTTCAATTTGAGCCGATACGTGGAGAGTTGTCCTGTTTAGTTTTATTGTGTTTTTTATATATACTTTTTAAAATATATTTTTATTAATAGGCAAGGTAAGTGTTTTAGTAACCTGTTTAATTCATTTTGCTTGACTATTTGTACTTTGAGAAGCAGAGAGAAAGCATTACTGTGACATGTATAATGTTCAACGATATTATTATAACATGGTTATTCATAGATGGTTGACTGTTGATATACAGTCACAGGTACAGATATGCTCAAATTATTGGGGAGGGAGGATGCTTTCCTAAAATAAAAAGAAAAGTACTTTCCAAAAGCTACTATAAACTACGGTAATTAACTAATTTTCTGCTAATTTTTGACCATCCTCCCACTTGTCACCAGGTGTCAGGAAAACAGACTGCTCCCTCCTGCTTAATTATATAACAATGTTACCCCATACATCCAAAACTATCAACAGAAAAAGAAGGAAATAATTACATGATTTATTTCACATCCTTAAAATGTTTGAAAAGGAAAGGACAGTCAATAAGGAAGTGTTTCACTGTTTCGTTGGGATGAGATTAATTAAAAATGGAATTTTAAAAAAAAAATTTTTTGGGGGGGGGGGATTTGTTGACATAATTAAGCAAGGGGAGGGGTGACTCTTGAATTCATGACAAGTATTGGCAAGGGGGTGAAAAATTTCCAAAAAATATTATAGATGTATTTCAACCGTTAGACTCCGATTTATGCGACTTGTGGCATGACACTTCCTATTTCAGCAATCAAATTGTGGGTCATTTGGAATGAATACAAAATGAAGTTGTTATCCGTTTCTTGATCAACGAATTAGTGACATACAGTAATTCATTAGTGAATCAAAGTCCAATATGGTGATGCATGCTTGTCTATCCAAGTGTATGAGTGGAGTAAGAAGTTTCCAAACAGTGTGCATGATCTGGTTGTAAATATTCTCTTACCGAACCCCCCCCCCCCCCCATGTAGTCTCCTCCCTACCCCTATCGGTATTTACGGGCATGATTTAATCTCTTAGTTGTTTGCTGATACATGATCTTTGTGTATCTGGTAAGCTACTAATGATACATGATGCTTGTGTATATCTGTTAGGCTATTCATGATACATGTTTGTGGTATCTGTTAGGCTATTCATGATACATGTTTGTGGTATCTGTTAGGCTATTCATGATACATGATGGTTGTGTATCTGTTAGGCTATTCATGATACATGTTTGTGGTATCTGTTAGGCTATTCATGATACATGATGTTTGTGTATCTGTTAGGCTATTCATGATACATGTTTGTGGTATCTGTTAGGCTATTCATGATACATGTTTGTGGTATCTGTTAGGCTATTCATGATACATGATGTTTGTGTATCTGTTAGGCTATTCATGATACATGTTTGTGGTATCTGTTAGGTTATTCATGATACATGTTTGTGGTATCTGTTAGGCTATTCATGATACATGTTTGTGGTATCTGTTAGGCTATTCATGATACACGATGTTTGTGTATCTGTTAGGCTATTCATGATACATGATGTTTGTGTATCTGTTAGGTTATTCATGATACATGTTTGTGGTATCTGTTAGGCTATTCATGATACATGTTTGTGGTATCTGGTAGGCTATGCATGATACATGCTGTTTGTGTATTTAGATGGTTATTAATGATACATGATGTTTGTGTATCTGGTAGGCTATTCATGATACATGCTGTTTGTGTATTTAGATGGTTATTAATGATACATGATGTTTGTGTATCTGGTAGGCTATTCATGATACATGCTGTTTGTGTATTTAGATGGTTATTAATGATACATGATGTTTGTGTATTTGGTTGGTTATTAATGATACATGATGTTTGTGTATTTGGTTGGTTATTAATGATACATGATGTTTATGTATTTAGATGGTTATTAATGACACATGATGTTTGTGTATTTGGTAGGCTGTTAGTGATATATTCAGGCCTTCCACATGCGTGCATTGTGTTCGACAGATGATACTTTCATCAGCATTCAACAGGCAATTTTGTCTTTATTTGCTTATAGCTATGAGTATGTCTTCTTTTTCTTCTGCGTTCACCATCTGTGGTCATGCTATACCGTCAGGCCTGTCGTCAAGACGAAATCCACTGTCTTCTCCAGGTCAGAGCGGCTGCCCCATAGCTTTTGACTCAAGTCGGTATTCTCTGGCAAGGTTTGCTGTCTCTGCTCTTTGTATGTTGGGCAGTCCTGATGTATGTGGTCTGGGGTCTGGGTTCCAGATCCACATGGACATTCATCTGTGTATGAGATCCTTAATCGGTAAAGGTGACTATGAGTATGTTGACCTGCATGTAATGTAATGTATTGTTCTATTTCTGGTTCTTGCCCTTTGAAAGTTGAAAAGATGTAGAGGATTGCCATCGTTGTACTTGGGTTTTCTTATATATACTCCGTGTTTTCAGCGAAGCGACATGCAGCATGTCGAGAGTACCAATTACAGCAAGTAACACCATAGCTTCAAGACATAATCTCCAAGGATTTCCGAAAAAAATCCACTGTGAAAAACAAAATGTCAGTAGCTGTATTCGAACCCTCGACCTCTTGCCCATGAAGTGAATGGCTTAACCACTTCTCAGCTGGAGATACTTTGCGAACAAGAAGAAGCTTGAGATACTGTGATAGTATATGGTTGTTAATATGCATCTCACCACTCCAGTCCTTGTGATCGGCGTACTGCCACATATGTGCAGTAAGTTTTAACCTTATTTTTTTTAATTGGTTGTTCCATTTTCAAACAAAATTCTTTCTGTACTCCCTCCGTCTATCCTGATGATTAAAAACGGTTATTGGCTTTCTTTAAAAGTCACCATAGCTTTTTTAATATTCACATCATTGTGTGGTGTACATCTTGACTGAAATATCTGAAACCTCTGGTGATGAAATATCTGCACCTATCGGATATTTCAGCCTCCCATTTTGCTTTGACCTTCTATGGGATGGCTTGTGATAATTGTTCTTTAAGCTATTTTTTAAATAAAGATTTTGTGAAGAAATGTCGATTCAGTCTGTTCTGTGAACTGCAGAAGTTATTATTTCACGATTTCTGTTTCAGCATGCTGTTAGTGTGAATTGAACATTTTAAAATTAATGTTATTTCTTTATGATGGAGTGGTACAGTGCGCACCTTGAACAGCCACGATTCTATGATCAAGTCCAGCCGCAAGCAAATGTGCATTTAGACAGTTAGGAAAGCAATGACAAACTACTGGATGTATTTCTACTGCTTAGTTTTGGATCACTATATCCAAAACATGCTGGATCTATCTATCTATCTATCTATCTATCTATCTATCTATCTATCTATCTATCTATCTATCTATCTATCTATCTATCTATCTATCTATCTATCTATCTATCTATCTATCTATCTGTCTGTCTTTCTGTCTATCTATCAATATATATATATATATATATATATATATATATATATATATATATATATATATATATATATATATATATATATATATATATAGGTAAGTAGATAGATAGATATATTTTTTTCTTTTTCAGATATTTAGATCTGTTGGTTCTTGGGTTTCATGTGTACATATGAAATTCGTATATAAATTGTCTGAAAATTTCAAAAGCTGCTCATTATACCGACTATCATTCAATTCTAATTTTCTCTTGTGGCAGGCTCACGGCATTTCATTTATGCAATTTCTTTTACCCCCTCTGAGTTGAAGGCTTTTTCTCACAGTGTTTCATGCCACTGAGAGTTGGAACATTTATATGTATAAAATGTGGTTCTGTAGAAACATCCCAATTCGCACAAAAGACCAGGGCACAGAATCTTTATCTCTCGTAGTATTCTGGTCATCCAAACAAACAAACGTGAAATACGGTTTTAAATTTAGTCATTGAAAATTAACTCATAATATGTAAGAGCTCAGTTGCCCACATCATTCGGAGATAGAGAGGAAACCGATAATATGAATACACAACTGATTATATTCCCAACCTTAGAGTAAGCCTTTCATCACAGATTAGTGGGATTAGCTACTTCCCCGTAAGCTTCCCCGTGTTTGTTCCTGGTGATAAGAAATGTAGTTTTATTCAAGTGTATAGAAATTAGTCAAGCTAAGATTCAAGCAAACATTTATATTACCCTCCACCCCCCCCCCCTTCATTGAAATGTGCCTACAATCGACAATAGGTCTCGATATCTAAGCTTTTAGTGGCTTTTTCCATTCTATTGTAATAATTTGGAAAATTCTTCATTAACTTCAGTGGTAGGCCTATTACCTGTTCAACTGTCAATATTTACTCCACCGGACACAATAGTCTCCTCAGCCAGAGAAGCCTGACATTTATGTGTGCCGCAAGCTTTGTTTATTTGTATTATTAAGACTGTTTGGTCATCTTATTCCCTCCATGAAAAAATGTTTGTCACAAACTTGCCTCCTGGAAAGAAGAAAATAAACATGTCCACAGACTACGTCCTCCAAACAAAATGCCACATTTGATTCAATCCTTAGAAATCACGAATCTAGCTCCTTTAGTTTATAAATTGTATTGGGATCTTAATCCTTGTTTCGTTTTTCGGAGCTATCTCTCTCTCTCTCTCCCCTCTCTCTCTCTCTTTTAATAGTTCAATATGATAACTAGGTCCGTTGTTCTGCTCTATCGCTCGATTGTGGCCGTTTCCAATATAAGACATATTGGCTAATCGGAAAACAGCATTTCTAACAATGATTCACTTACTTTCAACTATGTTTTTCATTGGATTACACTTTGTGTCGATAACCAAAAATTAAAATAACGGGAAAAGTAAAATGAATAATTTTAGAGGACTCTTTCCCATTAGCCAGTAGGTTTAGAGTGTCGACAATGACGGGGGATACACTGGCAAAATTCGTCAGAGGCCGCTCGCTCATTGTCCTAAGCACTTACATGACCACGCAAAAAAATTAATGTGACTCTTTACAACCTCGACCTCCCCACTACCTAAATTATTGCTCACGAACAGTATGCCGTTTGTATTTTCATGGTCATCAAGTCGTTCAGAATGCAAACATGAGTCGCATTCTGTTTCTACAGCACTTCAGTCTTTCAGTGTGCATCAGACTGGGCGTCAAAATTTAGGTTTTGGTATGTTGATTGTCGTTTCTGCACACCGGGCATGTTCATATGTGCTCAGATCTCATCTTCAGTAAATCCCCCAGGGTATAGTGGATGATAGTTCAGGCTCTGTGTTGGTTAGGTGTTGTCTCCGGGCCATGTCGACTCTCACTCCCAATTCGATCATTCTCGATACTGACTCAAGTCGTCAGAATTGCAAACGTAGAATATTATCATAGAAATAACCCAACCCTGGTTAAAAAAGAAATCGTATCGTATGTTTACACTGAGTAAATAATAACTTTCATTGTACAAGATTTGAAATGCATCAATCCACTCTTCAAACGCATACTTTGTCGGCGTAGATCAGCGTTTCTCAAACTCTTTCCTGCAACCGCCCCACATCATATACATTTTTAGACCAACTCTGTCACCTAGACAATGACGTAGACACATCTTCGGTAAGGGAAGGGGCACCTAAATATAGATAATCTCGTGAATTGATGAATTTTTGGTGACCTTTCTTCAAAATTGTGTTCGTCTCTTGTCTTATTGTAACAAAAAGTAGGAAGAGCTTTTTTGTGGAATTTGATGTGTTCAGTGTTTCCTAAAGTTCTTTCGTCTCCTTATCCTACATCAACCCACCCCCGACCCCGCATCACTCCACCCCAGAAACGTCTCACCACCAACAGAGAGTGTTTTCGACCACCTTGAGAAACCATGACGTAGATTATCATGAATCAACGCAGTTTCCTATCGATTATATTGAATATTAATTTCACTGCTGGACATCGCCAGATTGTCCAAAATCTTTTCTCTTCCTCATCTCCTATCTCTCATTTCGTGAATTATACATGTTGATAAAATATTCCTTACAAGCCTCGCCAATAATGTGCGCCACAAAAAAAAATCATAAAATATTCTTTCTGATGTTTCTGAGAAGCTTTATGTCCTCCTGTAGTACATTCTCTCTCTCTCTTTCTTTTTCTTAGCTATCAAGGGGCACAATATTATTGTATAAAACCACATATATAAGGCATAAATGATTTTTAGTTTATTGTTAATAGTCTAGGATCACAGTCATAGGCTAATATTGGTTCAATATACCAATAGAAGATTATATACATGGAAAAGTCCTGGAGACAGAAAGAGGAACCAGATAGATTATATTATTATCAACAATAAATTTCAAGAACACTAAAACATATCCAGGAGCTGATATCAACTCTGACCATAATCCAATTCTGTGCAAAATACATGTTAAACTTAAAAAGATAAGAGCATAGAAAAAATTAAGATACACAGATAGACACATCAGCACTAAAAGAACCAGATATACAACAAAAATATCTTGCAGATGTAAGGAATAGATATGATATAAGAATAGATATCCATTGTTGTAGGAACTACGAAACAAAGTTATACTACGGTACGGCGTTTGTATAGATTTTGGTAAAAGACGGGCAGGATGTTTTACTTATTTTTTGTAAAAATAACGGTCTTAAATCGTCCTCGTTCTCCAACCCAGAGACACGACTGTATAACCTGGACATAGATATGTTTAAGATGACCATAGTTATCTTTTTGTGGTTTAGTAAAATTTGGCAGTACTGTAAAATATGTTCTGTGTTTTCTAGAGATAACCACAGGGGCACATATCGGTGTCACCAACTCCAAACCTCGCATACGTCTTGTTTTAGTCTGTAGTTGCCTGTTCCCAATCTAAATTAATGGTTTGTTCCTTTCTTCCAAGACTAAATTGTAAATAGCATCGTCTCTTTGGCTGCATGTTTTAGGTGAGTTCCATTTCATATTAATGCAGCTTTTGATGATGGACTTTATTTCCGTAAATGATATTGAATCTTTCTTCTGTTGGCAGTTACTTCTAGTTTTTACTAGCTGGTCTGCTATCTAATTTCCCCTGATTTGTGAGTGGCTTGGAATCCACTGAAGAACCAAGTCTTTTGCTTGGTTGTTTATTTGAGATAGTAATGATTTTAAGTCATTCATGTGGTGTTTCTGTTCTGGACTGCCTGCAAAGCAGATATTCTACTTATTAAAAAATAAACTATCGGCTTTAAATTTGAGAGCTTTTTTGATGAAAACCCTTTAAGATTGGTGTGGGTGAAGATAAATTGCGCTCTGTTGTGTTTGTTACCTTGCCCTAAATAGCATGTTCTATTTCATAAAAATTGGGAGGGTGGGTGTTAAAAACTACAAACCTATCCATTCTTAGCTATGGAAATGCATAACCGCAAGAGAGCACATGGTTAGATTGACAATATGTGTATTTATTAAAAGAGGCTTTATTCCCAAATTATATATATATAATGTGCATATAGGCCTACACAGCTAGATATAACAAAGTTGTACTGACATTCTAGTTTGAGAGAAGCGTTCCTCGCATACGATATAGATGTTGTATAAAGTGTGTTCATGGGGACAGAGCCATATATATTATCTCTTAATAGAGAGAGGATTTACCAAAAATAGGTAATTCGCGTGTTTTCGTGTGTCAAATTGACTTATTTGATGTAAAATTTGATGACCTTTCTATGAAAAATCGCAAATGGGTGGAATTTTTGGGCTTTTTACACGCCTTTTGGTCAAGTTTCTAGTGCTAAAAGTTATGTACCTATTTGCTAAGTGGGAGGGACGATGTATTTTAACACACAAATGCCCCTTATCTACGGACCAGCATGGGAAGTTATAGTAGTCACATTTCCGTCTTTCCAGTGGATAATATTATTGTTGTGCTACATGATACAATCTGCAGTAGTACGAACCATACGATGGATGTTGTTTGTTTGTTTTGCGTACGGAACCCTTTCTCTCTGCAAGTGTACTTCCGGTATAGGAAACCTTGACAGTAGAGTTGGACCAGAACTACCATCGTTGTCCCTTTCTTGCCTAAGCCCATCGGGTACAGAACCCTTTCTCATCGCGAGCATATTTCCGGTTTAGGAAGGCTCGACATTAGAGATGGATTAGGTCTTCTTGCTTTACCAAACACAAATGAATGGGTCTGGGTCTCTGCCTGTAAGGAACTCAGGTAACTAGATGCTCGTCTCGAGCTGACGGAGCTTGTAGTTCCCCTTCCCTAGAGACTTTTCACTTTCTATTTGCAGTTCGCGCTGCCCTCTAGCGCTGTTCTGCCCTTTCATTGTTTCATTGTACTCGGTATGAAATCTATTTGTCTCTCGCCATGCATCTACCTTTACGTGCATTTTACATTGGCCGCCCCTCCAATGTTCGGACTGGACTGACTAGCTTCACTGTATGTCGACAGTGTCGCTATATGTGGTGATTCTGGTGGTGTCGGAGATATTGTCTGTCTCTTGTGCAGTCAAATCTCTTTCCATCTGCTACCTCCACATTCTCGGACACGATCCCCAAAATAATTTGGCCAGAATCAGCTCGAGCTGCTGTATTTCTGTTTCTAGGGTGCACCGCGTGTAGGTACATTTGGGATCTTGGTTATCTGCTAACCCTGGGTCCGCCTAAAGCAATGCGTTCCCTTTGCACCCCGTACGATGGATGTAACTGGAACTCATAGAACCAATCTGAGTCTCCCACGGTAAGTACAAGAAATACAAGCCCGCAGATAGAGGGAGGGGTTCAAACCCCCCCCTCCCCGAATATCAGAACCTGATTTTTAGTACTAGGAATCTAGCCAAAATGATGGTCACAACACCCCTCTCCATCTTTTAAGAGCTTTTCAAAAAAAGTCATCATATTTCTCATGACAAATAAAGAATTACACAGGAAGTTGGGCGAATGGCCTCTTTTTTAGATTCCCCCCCCCCACCCACTTATTATAGAAGTATATATACTGCCCTGATTGTATTTCCTCATCTTAAGATAATGGATTGTTGTATCCTCCGACATGCCCCGCTCGTCCGAAACCGTTGGCACAATGTTGATTGTCGGGATAGGTAAACGTCACCAGACTTAACGGCGTTAAAAGAAACAGGTTGCACCGACTAATGTCATATCTAACAATACTTTGCCTTGTGCCAAGGGAAGTTATAATATTTATTATATTTGAAAGTTACATATCAGTTATGTCTCTTTTCATCATCATTAAGTGCCGTCTTCGCAACGAAGGTTGGCTGCAACAGACCTCCAACATCCACTGTCTCTTGTCTTGGTGGTGCACTCTGCTAGACTGTAACCTGGCCATCTTGTGATGATACTCTTCCACTTGTGTCTCTGCCTATCTCTTGCTCGCTTCCCTTTGACTTTACCTCCAAGTAAAGTCTTCAATAAGGTGTCGTGCCTTTTAATGTGTCCAAAGTATTTTATTTGCCTGATCTTTATTTCTCTTAGTAATTCTTTCTTCATATTAAGTATTTTTAGAACCTCTTTGTTTTCTTCTCTTTCCATGATGTTCTCCCTATTCTTCTATATATTCACATCTCACAGGCATCAATTCTGCTGAGCCATACATTAATATAGAATAGATGTAGCATTTTATAATTCTCATTTTTAACTTGTTTGTAATTTGTTTAGGTGTTAATATTTTCCTCATGTCATTGAAGGTACTTTTAGCCATTCCTATTCTCCTTTTAACTTCTGTTTCACATCTGCCGTCATTTGTGACTATAAGTCCATTGGGGGGGGGGGGGGGGAGCTTAACATGATGATGGGAAGAAACAGATGACTATTACAAGACTTTGGACAGTCTGAACTCTGTTATCTCAGATAAGCTGATAAAACCACCACTTAGCAATTCTCTATAGGGATCATTTGATAGCAGACAAAAGTAAGCAGTACTCCATAGGGATCATTTGATAGCAGACAAAAGTAAGCAGTAATCCATAGGGATCATTTGATAGCAGACAAAAGTAAGCAATACTCCATAGGGATCATTTGATAGCAGACAAAAGTAAGCAGTAATCCATAGGGATCATTTTATAGCAGACAAAAGTAAGCAGTACTCTATACGGATTATTTGATAGCAGACAAAAGTAAGCAATACTCTATAGGGATCATTTGATAACAGGCAAAAGTAATAAATTGAGAAAAGACATGCAGTGATAATGGTGATATTTTGCTTCACAGATGACAGGAAGTCAGTCTATTTCCCAACATCCTTACTGGCTTCCTTCAACATGTCTGAAAAGAAGTGGCCCTATTCTTTGCAGCCTGAATTAGAAGTCCAGGCCCTGGTTGCTACAGGAGCAGACGTATGATATATTTGTTTATCCCATCTTCAGACTATTTATTATATTCATATATATATTCTCTACTGATTGGTAAAGTCATCAGGAAAACTTTGGTGACATTCATCATCACTATGGACCTCTGTATGAGTTACAAAACTTTTTTTCATTATCACCAGTACTATCATTATTTGTATCAGTTACAAAACAAATTAAAGTTTATAAAGAAGAAAAGGAAATATGTAGGACATGTTGCCAATATTTAAGTGCACAACAAATTAACAACCACAAAATCAGACATTTTGACTAAAGACAACGTGTGTTTTTGTGGCTGTTGTTAGTTTGTTCTACACTGAAATATTGGCACCACTTCATACGTATTTCCTTTTCTTCCTTATATCACCCTGTTGCTCCAGCACATACTTCTCTAGTGCACTGAGTTTTTCCTCACACTGGAGATTTATCTTAGTCAAGTTTATAGAAGAGACAACATTTCAGATAAGGGCACATTTCAGGTGACTGAAAGAAGAATTCATAAAATCCCATCAGGCTTCATCAAATAAGGAATTGATAAACAAAATTAAGAAAAAGAAAAAAAAAGTTATTTTATACATGTTTATTCCTTGAAGATAATGCTCATATACTGAAGGCACAACATTACACCAAATTAAGCTTCATGTCAAAACAGCAAAATCAAAGTGACTAGTCAAAGTTAACAAGCAAATATAAAATTTATCAAAAATAAACAATTAAAATTATGTATTTTATCCCTTTTTAAAAAATAACAAACACGTATGAAGTAATCAAATATTAACAAAGAAAACTATATTTTTTTCCGCTCATTTTTTTGTTATTCAAAATTATGAACTTAAGATCACATTCTTACTTACAGATTAATTCTTCTCAATAAACAGACTAGGCACCCTTACTTCTCTCCTGCTTTTGGTAACAACTGAAAAAGTGTGTATATTGAAGGGAGTTGAAAAATCATTAAACAAGTTTGATCATTAATCAGTGCTGATGTATGCAGTACTCCAAGAAATGTCTATAGACAACAATACCATATTTCTATGACTGTCTCAAACCTTCAATATCTTTCCCATAGGTCATCTGTAGCAGCTACTCTTAGAAAAAAACCTAACACCATATCTAGATAAGCTGGACTGGAACCCACCTGATGAAGAACAACAGAAGTGAAGATAAGATAAATTGGGATCTTGTGGATACAGTTAAGAAGACAGTAGAGCACAGAAAGAGTGATAGTTGCAGTCCTATGCTTCACATGGAACTGGAAAGTAAAAGAAGAAAAATCTGTACAAGCTTGTTTCCTTTCTCATTATGTGAGAATTATAATTTAAAAAAAATAAATTCATTACTGCGTGTTTTCCTGTTAAGGAGTGCTGGGAGGCTTTTTGGCTGTGGAAATAAAGGCAGCTTTGCCATAGCTGTCGCTTAAACACGTACAGGAAGAATTTTTTACTTCACCTCTGAAAGACAAAGATACTTATCTCAACAGTGAATTGAACCCAGGACCTTAGGCGTATGAGACCGACGTTCTAGCCATACGGTCACACGCTCCACATGAGAATTATATATTATAATTAAAGTGAAAACATTGGGTAAAAATGTTTTGTGAATCAATGGAAGCATACAATTCCTTTTCATTATTTTTTTCAATTTACAGAGTCTGCTTCCAGAAGGTTGTTTGACTGCCCATGTACTTCTAGTGAGAGTGATAGAATATAAAAATAGACTAACATTTTCAGCTGAATAATAAAGTTCTTTAACAACAACAAATTGTGCCTGCCTGTTAGTAAATTAACCAAAGTAGTACGGGGAAGAAAACAGTGTAATCATGACATCTGCATGCAACTTGATCATAGAAATTGTCTAAAAATCCAACAATATTTGATTAACTCTTGACTTCCTTAAAGGTTCTTCTGTGTGTCATAATAAATGTATAAATAAAAGTTAAAATTAAGGTTTTATTTTCTTGCCTGCACAAGAGGAGGTTGCAATGACCTTTTAACCACTTATTGGAGAAAAAGAGTATGAGCATAGTTGAAATGTAGAAATTATCATTAAATACAGGGTGATTCACATGAGAACGAACAGCTAACATATGATGGAAACTTATTTCTTAAAATTTCATACAATCAATGTAAAATATATCAAATTTATTTGATTCATGATATTTTCAGAAGAGATATGGAAAATGCATGTAAACACCAGCCAGAGTTCAGACATATCTTCACACAATGTGATCCTAGATGACCAATGTATTATTTAGCACTTTGACGTTCATGGCATCTTCCATGTTTTTTTTAGTTCAACAATCAATTTTTTGCACTTACTGGCATAAACATTATTTTTGAAGTACCAAGAAAAAATTTCTAAATAATGTACAAGTTTTAAATGTTTCATACTAAACATACTATTACTGTCTGAAGAGTACTCAGTATTACGTGAATTATCCTGTATCATACACAATGGACAGTGGAGAAACTGATTAGCAATGGCAAAAATTAATGTGATAGTATGGCAATATGGAGAGCCATGGTAGTACAGTGGAAGTGCACTGGCTTTCCAGGGCTGCAGTCCATGATATATTTGTAAAAGTGAAGAGCGAATCGATAGACCACAAATGGTTTCCGGACCAATTAAAATCAGTATCAGAACAAATCTGAGAAAGTAAAGATATCCAGAATGATTCCAATCAGATCACCTCAGCATGCCACTGCCAAGTCATTCTTACCTAAGAGCAAAAGGCACCAGTGTAAATACCATCAACCAATGGATACAAAGCAAAGGGAAAATATTAATATCAAACCATCTTGCAGATAGACCACTGTTTCTATCCTGGTAGATAAGAACATCTTTATCCCCATTCCTGAAAACTATCACCTTAGGAACTATTCATGTATACACTGATGGATTCACACTTAAAGCTAAATCCAATGCTGGGTACACAACCATGATAAAATACCCCAATACATACCCAGACTACCACCAAAGTATTTTTAGCCCTTGTGGAAACATTTGCTTTAGTTATGTAGAAGAGATAATAGCAATGGAAAAAGCCCTAAATTGAATTACATAACCCTCAAAGACAGATGTGTCTGGCTATTGGAGCAAATAAAACAGGGACACAAGGCATTTCCATTCTCTGGAATACATCCTGCTGGAAAACTAGTATGACCACTTTCCTGCTACAAGAGAGTAGCAACAGGAATATGAGAATATACACTGAAAAAGAAGAATTACATTATAATTTTTAGAGTTAAAATCATCTCAGAATTGGCACTCCAAGCCTTAGAGAAAGCTACCCATAGACTGGAGCATAACAAACAAATTGATCAGCTTTCCATCTCCTCTGTTGTTGAAGCCACTCTCCAATGGATACCTAGCCATGTTGGAGTGCCTGGAAAAGAAGCAACTGGCAAATCATCAAAGAAAGGAGCTGCTGCCTCAGTTTTGACCAAGAACATACACAGCTAACATGTAAAGAATGGTTGAAAAATAACTGCAGACAAGAATGACTACATCTGTGAGCCACCTTTTCTTCTTCTGTGATCAGTTTCCTATGCTCAGAAATCTATATAGGAAAGTGGGCTAACTCCATGAATTCAGTCATCAGTAGGATGTCTTCACTGTTGCTCCACAGCTTCGCCTTCAGATCTGTCTTGTGGGGCCATATTTTAGTTCTCAAGTCATCGAAGTGGACATGTTTGAAGAATATATACTGAAGTTGGGGAACTCTATTAACATGTGCATTGGTCAGCCTGTATTTTATGGAGTGTGCTTATAGTCTAATGTCTGTGTGGAGCCTAAAAATTGTGGTTTGCTGTGATCTGCTCAGATTTAGAACAGGGTCCTGTGAAATGTTGCTGCCTGTTCTCTCACTCCATGTATGTTTGTAGTTTCTTCTGATGAGAATTTTGCTTCAGTGATAGGCTTATTCTGTAATTGAATTATTTCTTTTTGCACCTGTTTTTACAATGTCAGCTGCTTCATTTCCTGCTATTTCGAAGTGAGGAGGGATCCATTGCAACACCACTTTATTGTTAGGAGATAATTAATTTAAAAGTTCTACAATTGTTTTTTGTTTTTGCAAACAGATTTTGAAAAATAACTACAGATAAGAATTCCTACATCAGTGGGTCACCTCAAAGACAGGACACACACTTTTTAAACACCAAGAGAAGCTCAATCCAATGGGCCCACTAAAACAACTTAGGAGAGCAAACCAGTCTTACATTCCAACTGAGAACAGGTCATGCTCCTGTCAATAAACATCTGAACAGAATAAATCCACTACATAAGCCAAACTAGATACTACATTCACCATAAAGAAACAGTTGAACATCTGCTGCTCTAGTATCCAAAACTTCATAACATCTGACAAAACCTATTTTGACCACTTTCAACCATCCACAATACACATCTACATCACAACTGAAGAGGACCTGTGCTTTCATCAGAAAAACTATCATAATGAAGCAAACAGGATTTGAACCAGGTCCAAGCAGACGACATCCACTCACTTTACAAGTCAACACATTTTTCATCTTTGTGTTCACTCAGGTGCGAGGCGAATGGGTGCCATCTGAGCAGACCTGATTCAAATTCCATTTGCTGAATTAAGATTTCTCTTTCTTAATAAATTCTCAATGCTTCTATATTACATTATTCAGAAATTATGGGATGTCAAGAGTTACCTGCTCACAGCTAAAGGACTACATTATCATCATCATTTTTATTATTAGCATAATTCTGACAACCTCACACAAACACGCCATTGATTCATAAGTTTCAATGGTAAGAAATGAAGTTTTGTCTTTTCTTATAAAGATCTACAGCAAAGTACATCAGCACAAGAAATATTGATTAAAAAAAATATCTTTGGCAAAACTCTTATTCATTAAACATTCTATTTCAATTAAGAATGGTCTGTTGTAACAATGGAAAGCCAATTAAGAATGGTCTGTTGTAACAATGGAAAGTCAATTAAGAATGGTCTGTTGTAACAATGGAAAGTCAATTAAGAATGGTCTGTTGTACCAATGGAAAGTCAATTAAGAATGGTCTGTTGTACCAATGGAAAGTCAATTAAGAATGGTCTATTGTGATAAGGGAAAAGCAATTATGAATGGTCTGTAGCAACAGCAATCAGATCTTCATCCTTACACTCTGGACATGTCTACAACTGCTCTGATTTCCACTTGAGTGTGTCCACCATTACACGACGACTGACAGTTTCAGCTCTCTGTTGATTGATAAATGTTCTTCTAAGTCCACAGTAGTGCTCATTTCAGGTGACGTTGCATTTCAAGCCATTTCATTGTTCTGGACATGAAAAAGGAATCATCACCTTTATTAATATCACTGTGCTGTTTCTCATAAGGAATTCCATATATCCATCTGATCCATTGTTTTACAGAAACAGAACAGTGCAAGAAAGCTGATCTCTTGCTGTCTTGAATATTCACATGAACAAAAACAATTTTGCAAGGGAAAGTCGATTAAGAATTGTCTGATGTAACAATGAAAAGTCAATTAAGAATGGACCTTTGAAACAACAGAAAATTGATCAAGAATATATGCTGCAACAACTGCATATGAAACATTTATCTATGAACTGTAATACAAATGTATTCAAGCTTAGTCTAACATTGCTATATTTTATTAATGTGAAGGAAAAAAATACAAGAAACAGACACATGTAACATTCATCTTGCAAATAACTTTCATTTTACTTAACACCAAAAAGGAAGTGAAATGGGTAGCTGTATGAAGCTGACTTATCAAAATTATGTTGTTAAATTGACTGGAAGTAACATGGTGTTCAATTTACCTGATATATTTGTAGCCACTGCCTTCAAACATTCCTCTCTTTCTGTATCAGAAATTCATATTTAAGAAACAAAAACAGCCAACATTCGATGCACAGATGGCACTTGATGATGTTGAACAGTTGTGTGAGCTTGCATTAATATATATATATCTATATAGATATATATCTACAAATACATACATTCAAATACATATGCATGCAAACATATTTAAGATGAAAAAAATCATTGCAGGTGTCTAATATTAGATATTATTACATACTATACAGAATGAACTTGCAAGGCAGGTCACGGTGCTAGATAGATAACACCGTAAACATTAATAATTCTGAAGAATGCTTAACTTTGTATATATAGAAGAAGGATACAATGAGCGATAACATGAGAAGGCAAACAAGTACAATATCAACTTTGAATTTTATAAATCAGATGATTCATCCTTGTACTGTGACTACCTTCTCAAACAAATAGCATTAGTATCCTTAAGAGGCTATTGAAACATAGTCAGAGGCAACTGTACAAATGATGAATCAGTGCACACAGTTCATATAGGGGCCCTATCCAGAAAAGTCTTCCACAACCTTAGGTTGTAAGGCAGAATAGGAATAATGTAAAAAAAGATGTTTAATTGGTATGGGAAATATATATTACAAATGATCTTATGAAATATTATACTTCAATTATCAGATACTGATAAGTGATAAACATTTTAACTTCAGAAAGTGATAGAGAGCAATAACCATTCTGATTTAAGTCCAGGAAGTTAAAGTAGAAACATTCAAATTTAATTACAGTAAATGGCGGAAGCAATAAACATTTAATTATCTTCATAAACTGAGAGGAGTAATAATTAATTCAGGAAATGGTAACAGTAATGATTCTTTAAATTTAACTTCAGGAAGTCACCAGAGTATTGATTATTGAAATTCAGCTTCAGGAATTGACAATAGTAATAATTAACATCAAGAAGTGATAAGAATTATTATTTAAATTTAACTTCAGGAAATTAGAAGAGTAATAATTATTGAAATTTAACTTCAGATATTTCACTTCCTGTAGCTACATAATAAATACATATATAATCAAGTCATTTATTATGTAGTTGTGAAAAAGGCAGACTAAGAAATAACAGACAAGAAATGCAGTTTGATTGTATATACATTAAGTAACATTTTTATCTTGTGACAAGAATGAATATGGTGAAGCTCACTTTTATTTGCTTGAATCTTCATATTAATCTTCCTTCTTCAGTCATACAATATTCATACTTTTCTTCCCATTAATTTTTCTCCAGCTATCTTTAGTTTAGGTCCTTTCGTTTCTTGCTATGTATTTCTCACTTTTTAACTCCCCACTTGCATTTGCTTTTTGCTTATAATTCAATTATTGTTATTCTTTCTGAAAGTCTCACATGGTGTAGAGAAATGACTTCACTGTTCTTGTTTCCCCATATGTAACCATCCCTCTCAATGAAATAGCATGCTGTCTGTTATATTTGTTTTTCCTTTCCTCCTAAACTGATTTTCATTTATTCCTCTACCGCACTGTGGTATCAGCTGAGCCCTGCAATGACGGAGCCATTGTTTATAAAACTCAGCTAAATATGAAATAAACATACAAAATAATTAAATAAATGCTGCCGGTAAATGATAATGATATAATGGCTACAATTCTTCAGTCTGTTGATGTGGTTATGTTATAATGATTGCTTCTTGCAAGCTCTAGAACAAGTGACAAAAGCATAAAGTCCAGGCTACATATGAAGTTTCAAGTGTCAAAGCTAACTATAAAAAGTAAAAATCTAGTCAATGGTAGTATTGATAAGCATAACATGAAATTCTGAAAAAATGAATCACACAATCAAAATAGAATAATTTGGACATGAAACAACACATTCAATAAATAACAGTGAGAATTGAAAACAATCACAGATTGAATAAAGAAAATGAATGCATATAATTGATTGTTGTCATTTGTGTTTGTTCTGATTATGTAAGCAAATAGCTAATCAGGATTTATTTAGACCAATCAGACGAATCTACAATGAAAATACATGCTTTACTTTATCAGCAAACGCTTTAATTGATTTACAAGATTATGTCAAAAACTTATTGCCTTGGACATGTAACATAAAGAAAGATAGGTACTAAAACCTGTTACTAATAAAAATAAAGAATGAATAACAGTTAATAAATGAAGGAAAACAGTGTGTGTAAAGTCTCACTACACTTTGTATGAAAAACGACGTACATGAGGTCATCACAAAATGTGCTCCTCAGTCCATCAGAAAGCAATATGCAGTGAATGGTCATCTGCTGGAGTAATTCTTTAATTCAATCAGAATTACTATTCAAGAAATAACAACAGACATGTTGTAGAAGGTATTTGACAATATTAAGAGATGTGTTCAGTCATGTCTTGGAACCTGTAGCGGATATTTTCAACACGCTATAATGAAAATGTCATTGGTACAAAACAGCACTGGATCATAACAGTAATGACTTTTTTTTGCAAATTCTCGAGTGACATCATGTGAGTTGTCCAAATTTGTTCTACTTACAAAATGTATTGAAATTTTACAAACACTCTATATAAACAAAGAAACCAATGTTTCCGCAAACAAAGCTTTTTGTCAATAAACAAAGACCAAGATAGATGAATAACGATTAACTCAAAAAGATCTAACCTTTGCACAATTATGTATTCATAATTTGTGTGTCTGTTTTGGTTAAAGTTGTTCAATGTGTTTGTAGTTATTACATTTATATTATTTTATATTACATTATATCATATTTTTCTTTTTTTTTGCTTCTCCCTATACAACAGTTTTCTTCCAATATCTAATTTGTTGAAGCAGGTTTTTGTGATACATCATTATCTATTTGTCCTTTGTTTAGCTGCTGCGGACTACATAAATTTTAAATTATTTTTCATTTTTGTGTATTATTCTGTATTTTCTATCTAATTATTTTGTATGGTTATATTCTGATGAAAATCTTAGATGAAAACATCAATCATATTTATCATTATTTCTATTACCGTTTTATTAGTAGCAGTAGGTTTATGTTTACTTATTTAAATTTTTACTTTCTTCACACTGACCTGGTTTACATAAATGTAAATTTGTTTCTCAAGAAAGACAGCAGAAACATTGATTTTTTTGTTTGTATTTTCTGTATTCATTAGCTGCTATCCAGCACTCATAGTTTCTGTATGAGCTACACAACAGTCAAGTTTATACAGAATTTGCAGACGCATGGATACTCGAGATGAATGAAAGGAGATGTTACATCATACATTTATTTATTATAATTTGTAAAACTAACTATTACCCATCTCGTTTTCATAAATTTGATAAATTTTACCACCTCCAACCTTATTTGTCAAATTGTCTCTAGCATTTACATTATTTTATTTTATGAGTTTAGATGTTGGCATTCCATTATGCCATTTTCTTGTTTGTCCCACAACTTGAGATTTAATTGCCACTCAGCCTTAATTAAATTAATCACTAATAAATAGTGACTTAGCATTGAGCAACATAATCATGTTGCTGATAATGTGATGTGGAACAAATCATCACAATTAACAAATATATTCAACATTTTCATACTGCCATTTTCTTTAAAACTCTGTTATTAACTGTCAAAATAAGAGGAACTGTTTGATGTGGTATTCAGATGTCACCAGAAGTAGCTTTACGTAGTGGTCCCTCATAAATAATATATTTGAAGCATATCCTGTATAAGACATTGGGTTCTTTCCAAGATAATGGGTCTACATTCATACTTTTTATAAAATCGTTGCTGTTTCAAAAATTGTGTGATGTCACTGACCACCAGCTCAGTCCAGGAAACAAAATGGCTAACATAATCATAAGTTTTTTATAGATGTAGAAAGTCTGTTAGTCACGAGGGCTTCTGCCGCGCCACACTCTGAGAGCTTTCCCATGTGCACGTCATCCACTGAGAGTCTCACCCATACAACCCTCCTATATTAAATATCTCGATCACCAACCACTGATCAGTAATTATAGACAGATTAGACAAGGGAAATAATTTGCAGAAAAACAAATTTCCTAAATTCTGTTTCGCTTTCCTGAAAAAAATATAGTCCCATCTGGGAAAGAACCAGACATTGTTTTCAACTACTGTTGAATTGTTAGAAGCCACTAATACATCCAATGTTTATCACCAGTACAATGTGAATGGCTGGCTTTTAAACCATGAGCAAGTTCCAGTGAGTTGTATTTGTAAGACGATGCTCAGGAACACCCCTACAACTGAGCCAATGTCTCTCATGGACATAACGACAATGAAATGGACATAAAGACAATGCATATTAAGAAGTAGAAATGGGCAACAGCAGTATTCTGAAAAATGAATAATACACTGTGCAATATGCTTCTATCATTAAAGATGACGAGGAAAATTGTTCAGTGTTGCACAACACGGAGTCTAAAATATAGATGTGAGTCTTGAACAATAAATCAATAGAATAGTGAAAAATTAGAAGCAACAGAGACTCTATTGAAGCATACTGAGAGTACAGTGGACAGCTAAAAAAAAGTTGAATTTACTTAACAATATTAGAAAAAATAGTTTCTATTTTTGGTCACATCATAAGACAGGGAGACTAGGAGAAAATAGTCACAATGGGCAAATTACGGCAAGAGAAATTGAGAATGGCAGTGTGAGAAAATATTGGAAAGTTAACATTGTGGCATAGAGTCAACAACGATCCTGATACAAGATACTAGAGATAGAGTGTTGTGTCGTCTATGATGATGAAGATACTAAGAGTTAATACTGGGTACTATTACTTACACATCTGCAAATTTATGTTGTTATCATTGTGCAAGAAAAAATTTGTGAAAAACAAAAACTTGCTCCTGTACTACTTGGGTTAGTGTAAGAACTGTTGACTTTACTTATATTTGCATCACACAAATGAAACAAAACAAAGACAGCTGTCTCTGTGAATAGATATGCAACATAAATTAGAGATGAATTGCAAAAAACCTCATAAAAATGAAGTAATTACCAGAAGGAGACAGATAGTCAATGGAAGAAAACTGTCTAAACATCTTAAGAATATCACCTATGCAAATTTAATGCTCCGTTTGTGGATAATCAGTGTTAACAAAATCAACAGTCTTGATGTGATTTCCATTTGTAGAATGACCACAAATAATTGCTCCTCTGTTCATTACAAAAAACATTGCTGATACTTTGATATAACTCAATTTCTGGCATATTATGCTTGGTATAATAAATTTCCATTTCTTTCAAATCACAAAAATTCATAATTTGACATTTTCAAGTTTCAAATTTGATTATTTGAACATATAGCATCTTATATAGCCACATTAACTTATAGATAAGCAACAAGAACTTCTGCATTAAACTGGAGTACAACAAAGAGTGAATAACATGTTGCGGACTATTATTTTTGTTGCACCTGATATCTTCAGCTAATTTCCTTAAAGATAAATTATTAACATATGACAGAAGTCGGATGTGTTGAGCCATTGGCGCAATAAAATGATAGAACAACACATTTTTGTTCTCTAAATTACATCCTGCTGGAAATCTTGTGGGACTGTCCTCCTACAAGAGAGATCCGGTGGAAATTTGAGAACAAATGAAAGAAGAAGTAACAAATATGGTGGTTTCTGAATCATATTTTCCCAACAGTACAATACTGTATTTCCCTCAGTACAATTCCCTCATTAGTTGTCAAAGCCCATGAGTAGCTGTCCTTCCAGCTCTTAAAAATCAGGATCATATACATGTGTCTTCATGGACTGTATCTGAAAGAGTTTAATAAATGCAATAATTTTCTTTTTCGATTCTGCTACATTGAATATAGTTTTACATTTACAGTGTTAAACATGGGCACCAGAATGCCACTATTATTACAGAAGTCTAGAAATTGTGATCAAATTATATGTAATTAGTTTCTAATCAATGACTATTAGTAACTGAAAACTAACTTATTCCCTTATTTTTTTTTCTGCTATGAACAAAGCCATGAGACTTATGTATTGCTTGTTTACTCACTTCTTTTCTTAGAGAGGTATACATGAGAAACTGAAGTTGTATATGTTCTTAAAATCAGAACTTAACAAAGGCTGATGTGATTATTTGCCTGCTTCTGATCTCAAGCTGTAAATAAAAGATCTATTTGTCATGTATGCTTATACAGTGTACTTTAAGTTGATTTTTGAAGCTGGTAATATTTTCTAATAAACTTTTTCTCCCAGTGCCGATGTCGAAGTTTGACAGGTTTAGCGTCAGGTCGTACTTCTGTTAAAATTTTAGCTACATCTGGTTGTGGAGGTGACATGTAAGACATGTGACTGCAGTCTGAATCTGTGAATATAAAAGATGAAATGGATTAGCAGGTGATGGAGAAACTCACAAGAACCATGTTTAAAATCATTTAAATTATTTAATTGTACTTTTCATTAATTTCATAATTCATTAACTGTGGAAGAGGGTTGAATCCTAATTCACATTATAATCTTCAAATTCAGTTTAACATGTCTAAACAACAAATCTGGTTTTCTTGATAAATGCTGCTGTATTTGAAATATCCTCAAGCTGGCAAGTTGTCCCACTTGCCTTTTGCGACATGTGCATGCATTCCTGAATATCTCTTGTCCAACGACGTCTTGGTCCTCTGCCTCTAATGCCTTTTTTATAGCCCCCTCCAACAACACTCTTTCTATGCCATTGTGTCTTCATATGGCTGAAAAAATCTAACTTCTTAATATGGTGTTTAAAAGCCAGCCTTCTTGAACATTGATTTTTCTTAGCACGACTTGGCTGGTCTTTCTTGCAGTCCATGGTACTCTCATGGTTCTTCTATAGCACTTCATTTAGAAAGTCTCTATGTCTTGTAGTTCATCCTTGTATTATCTATTTAGTTTTTTTAGATTGGTGAATATAACTGCTTCTCTTTGCCTTCCATTAGCTAGGTCACTAAATCTGGTCTTCATTGGATGTGCTAGCATGCTCATGGCAAGGTCTTAGTATCCTACCATATGTATAGTAAGAGGGTGATGCCAATAATTTGTTCCTTGTAATTTATGAGAGGGGTCTTCATGGCACTTGTTATAAGACAAAAGTGTTTGATTTTGTACCTTCTGCAGAGCTTGCAGATGGGAATTGGCTGCTGAAGTCCATGCTGTTGATCCATATTCTACTACTGTTTTAATTGCACCTGTATATACCTTTTTTAGAGTTGTCTCATTGTCCCTTCACCCACATACCTTCTTTAGAGTTGCCCCATTGGTCCCCAGCTTGTTCCTGCCAATTTCTTCAAAGTTTATTTCTTGCATTGCCTCTATTTTCTCAATGTGAGGTCTCCATGTCCATCTCTTATCTAGTGTAGTGCCAGGCTTTGCTATGTTGTCTGTTGCATTTTATATATTCTTGTTGGCAATCTTTAGATTATTTTCTACACACCACATCACCAAGTCATCAGCATGAATGGTGGCTTATACACCTTGTGGCAATTCATAGAATAGATCATTTATGAACACAAGAAACAGAGTTGGAAACAGTACTGTACCTTGAGGAATTTCATGATTTAGGATGCCTTTTTTTTTGCTGTGACCTTTCATAGTGATACTTGCTTTTCGATTGTGTAGGAAAGATTCTATACACTTACACATGTTACTCCTGATTCCGTTTCTTTGCAGCTTTACTATAAGTCCATCTTTCCAAACCTTGTAAAAATATTTATAAAGATCTATCCATAGGGTGAAAACTTTGTTCTTTTCTTGAAATGCATCTTCAATGATCTGGGACAGGAATGTCATTTCGTATTATGTGATCCCTGTCCCATATCATTATTAACTTGTGGCTGTCAGACTTCTGTTTGTTCTTGCAGTTTTTTATGATAGAAACATGAGCCACATTGCCTCTACCTTACATGTAGTTGTATATTTGTAGTACCGGTAATTTATACATTGTGCATGTCCTAGGTTCTTAAGCATTATTTTGGTGATGTCATTCGACTATGGTGATTTTCTATATTTTAATTTCCTTATAGATACTTTTATTTCTTCTAACATGAATAGTTCAGACATGACATCTGGACAGTTTGTATTGTTCTTACTTGCCAATGTAGAGTTTACCTGTATCTTCCAGTGTACGTGTTTGTCATTGAAAGTTGCTATCATCCCTTATTTTCTTGGTTAGTTTCCACTGTTTTCTTCTTTGCCATTCAAAATTTAATTTTTAGGAATTTCCCTCCATTCAGCTTCTATTTTTTTCTATCTTTTCTTTAGTGAACTTTGTTTTGGTCTTTTGTAGCGTGATGTGGTTCTGTTGGGATGGTTGCATCTCTACTACCCTGGTATATTATGTGCTGCAGCCAGTTCTTCTTGTAGTTTCTGGATTTTCTTCCTCACTCCTCTTAGTATTGTCTCCTTAGTTGTCTTGAGTATTCCTTTCTTAAACTCCCTGACAATTGTGTTAATATATCTGCCTGTTACTTGTGTGTCTCTTGTGCGTAGGTTTACTCTGTGTTTATAGATTCCAGTTTGCTTTCTTGTTGTTCCATAGTGGCTTAGTTGATCTTGTAATTATTGTTTTGCTCACTTGGATGATAACTGGGTGATGATCACAGCCATCAAGTTGTTAATCTAATTATTCTTTCCACTATTTAAGCCAGTTCTGGGAGGCAAAATTCCAGGACTGAGATGGAGATTCTATGCTATCTTCTTGAGTAGAAAGTTGATGGATGCTTTAGATTATTGAGGATAGGTTGTTGTCATCTTGCCAGCTTTCTATCTCTTCTTCCCTTCTGTCTAAATTGTTATATCCCCAGTTTTTGGAGTGGCTGTTAAGTCTCACACTGCCAAGAAGTACTTGTTAGGGACGTTAATACTGGTCATGTTTAATTGGATGTCATTTGAGCAGTACAAGTTTAGTAGGTGGAGTTCAAGGATGTTGTTTTTAATGTGAATTATCTGGTATTCAGCACCTTCCTTGTATATTTTGGTTTTTGTGGCCTTGATGTTTTTCTTGAGCAGTTTTAGTATGCCACCTCTCCTCTGATCTTTCTTGTCAACTCTAAAACATTAGTACCCCATATCTTGAAGGTTGTCTTTTCTCTAAGGTGGATATTATTTCTTAGTATATTTTCATTAAGCTATGCAGCAAATACTAATCTCCTGGTGCAAGGTGTTTTCTATTTCTGCTTTTTTGTTGATAACTACCTCTGAATTCCAGTGTAATGATGTTTAGAGGGGTTGTCGTCCTGTCTGGTTTGCCAGTCACTTTCCTCATTCATTTGCCCTCTTGGCTCCACAAGATAGACTAGAGGGACCTCCTGAAGCTGGGGGTGGAGTCTGTGAAGGTTCAAAATCCAGCATTGCTCCTGCCTGAGGGAATTTCAAAGGGCGAGCATCATGACGATTTTTTATTTGTCATGAAAACATGTTAAATAGTCAGGTTGCATGATACCATGGTTGCTAGTACACCTCTCTGCCTGCTATCTCCTACTTCAGTACCTGTGCTTACTTGGGAAAGACTGTGGTCCTGCTCAATATAGAGAATGATCTGACCACTTGTACTTTCCAGTCTCTGTTGGCTGGACTACGCCCCATCTCCACTTCTAGGAGCTGACTTTGATGGGGAACATCATAATACAAAAGGTCAGTTTTGAAGGGCCATATAAAGAGACATAGCAGTATGGAGAAACTAGTAACAGAAGACATGGTTGCTGGTAACAGGGTAAAATAAATTTTGCTTACCCTATTCAGTTCATAGCCTCACAAAGCATTTTTTGACTGTCTGTAGTGTTTATCTAGGCAATATAAATATGTTCAGTAGTTTGCCATTACTTTCTGAACAGTCTCGATATACAGCTACCTGCGGCACAATTTTAACTCAGTAGTTTAACCACCTCAGACACGCACTATTACGACTCACCACAGAGTCAGACAAAGCTCTGTCTTCAACAGTTTGACAAAATTAGAAATAACTGCTTGTTGGAGAGAATAGAACAGGAAATCTTAAGAAGTTTGCTGATTAATATAGTATACACTGCATAAACCTTTGACCAGTATTTCCAGAGATCACTATTGTGGGATTTCCTGGGAACTAAGAGAATGGGCTATCCATTTGTAAATGTATTAACATAGATTTGGGAAATTGAGACAGTTGGAAAAACTGAACAAGGTAAGGTTGCTTAGAGAGGACTTGTCACAGGCCTATGCATATAATTATCATGGAAAAAGAATATAGTGCTCATATTTGGAAAATAATATTAACATAAATGTCTATACCAGGTGATTGCCAAAACTCCACTGTTATGAGACTATGCCCAGCCATCCAGTCTTGGGCCTGATGAAAGTGGTTACAATCCCAGAGTGCTATATGGCCCTTTGGCATGTTCTGTTTCTTTGTATATGTGATCACCTGCAGAAGTCCTTGTTTGCCCCAGAAATTCTGTTTAAAAAAAAAATTAAAAATATAACACTCAGCCAATGAACAAATAATTATAACAAATTCTAAGTTTAAGGATACAAAGATAACCAAACAAATCTGTGGTACCTGCAGAAATAGCCTTGAATATTGTTATATTATAATTATACTATATATATATACATTATATTTATAATATATATATATATATATAATGTACATATATGTAGTGAAACCTAAGTTTTTGCTGATTATTTCAGCTAAAAATTTGTCTCAGTATTCGTAGATTGCCTCGGATTTCGTTGACGAGCTGAAGTGACTTTACTGCTAATTTTGCGAAAACAAAGGGCCACCAACTCATTTTTCTGTGCTGTTTTTCATTGTGTCAGCATAACCTCACATGTCTAGCCAAATAATTTCATTGCTTTCAAGTTTTTTGTGAATTTTTTCATTGATTGCGCATGCTAATACTGTAGTACAATTACAGGTAAGTAATTACTGTGCATATAATATTCGGTGCAATGTGTGTATTTTGTGTTTTTCAGTTTCAAAATGTACACAACACAAACACACATAAGATAAAAATACAAGTGTTCAAATCTCATTGTCCCTGTTAAATGTTTTCCTTGCTAATAAGTTTACCCTTTCCTTTTTGGAGCTCCATCATGGAACTAAAGAAAATTTTCAGAGCCAGAAGCCCTTCAAAGAAGGTCAGGAATCAATATGAAGAAGAAAATCATTGAAACATACAAGAGTGGTATTAACATTGTTGAAATTAGCTGCATGTGCGGGAAGTTGCCATCCATGATAAGTTCCATTGTGGCAAAAAAGGCAGCAATAAAGGAGGCTGTGTCTGCAACTTGTTTAATGATAATGTCCTTCCTCATTTTAGGCAAATCTTAAGGACAGCACAAACAAACTTCATTGAACAGTTTTCTTGCACGACTTGGGTCAATTGACTCTGGAGCTGGTCCAAATGCCAAAATACCAAGAAGGGAAGTGATCCCAGATAGCTCCTTAATACCTAAGGTCCTTATAGAGGGGGGATTCCTCTTCCAAACAATAAAATTTCACTTCCTCGCCATCTTCCATATGCCAAGAGTCTTCAGAAACATAAAGGATATGTTAAATGTTCATTTATTCTTTACATTAGTCTTTTATAGTCATTTTATATTAACTTCTCATTGTTTTTAGTATTAAACACTATATTTATTCTCTATAAAATGTCTTTTAGGTATGTATTTTGGAGTGTCTAGAACAAATTAATTGGATTTACATTCATTCATATGGAGATAATTGCCCTGGTGGCCATAGGTTTCAGATATCGCCAATAGTTCTCGCAAAGATGACAGCGGAGGTTACACTGTATGTGTGTAAATATATATATATATATATATATATATACACACACATATATATATTCATATTCTTAGACGATCATATATACATATACACACACAATGGAATCCTGTTATAACAACTTGGTCCGGACTGACAAAATATCTATGTAATAACAGAAATTTGCTATATACAGTAAAATAAATATGTAATAAATATAATTGGGGATTTCTTAAAGTTTTGTTATATAGGGAAATTTGTTATAAAAGAATGTGTTATAGTGGGATTCCACACTATATATATATATATATATATATATATATATATATATATATATATATATATATATATATATATATATATATATATATATATATATATATATATATATATATATATATATATTCACTCCTGCATACATTCTGAAGTGTGTTCAGTTAACATAGTGGTATGTTTCACTGCGTTTTTTTTTGGGTCTCATTGGCGAGTCTAATTTAGTGATTTTTAAGGCCGTCATATCACCATGGGCAATCCGGTAAATTTACTGGACCATTGTTAGTGTATACAAATACAACAATGCAATTTGTTCTGTGTTCAGCACCACCACTTGTTTCAACCTCAATACAGATACTGTTTAATCTTTGATCTGTCTGTAACATCCAGTTAATTATCTATTGTCATTATTTTTTAGTATTTATTTTCAGCTCCTGCTGCTATCCCGCTTGTAGCAGGACAATGGGCATGACATCAGGCTAAGTAATGTAATATAACTCTAAGTAATGTCACATCATACTTCATATTAGGCTAAGTAATGTCATTTTAGGCTAAGTAATGTCATGTCATGCTGAGTAATGCCATATCATAATGCCACATCATGCTAAGTGACCTAATATCATAATGCCACATCATGCTAAGTGACCTAATATCATAATGCCACATCATGCTAAGTGACCTAATATCATAATGCCACATCATGCTAAGTGACCTAATATCATAATGCCACATCATGCTAAGTGACCTAATATCATAATGCCACATCATGCTAAGTGACATAATATCATAATGCCACATCATGCTAAGTGACCTAATATCATAATGCCACATCATGCAGAGTGACCTAATATCATAAAGCCACATCATGCTAAGTGACCTAATATCATAATGCCACATCATGCTAAGTGACCTAATATCATAATGCCACATCATGCTAAGTGACCTAATATCATAATGCCACATCATGCTAAGTGACCTAATATCATAATGCCACATCATGCTAAGTGACCTATTATCATAATGCCACATCATTCTAAGTAGTCTCCTCATAGTATCCTATAATACTAAGTAATGTCATATATTGCTAAGTAATGGTTTATTATGCTAAGTACCACAATTTCATATCATGGTATATCATACTAAGTAATGTAATATCATATCTTGTTAAGCAATATTATATCATGTAATATTTTGCTACGTAATGTCTTTTCTGCTAAGTACCATAATGTCATATCATAAAATCATGCTAAGTGATGTCATATCATAGTGTAATGTCACAATATGTTAAGTAATGTCATGCTATGTAATATCCTGTAACTCTTACAATTAGTGTACTATAAAACTCTTCATATTAGGGACTTTGATAAATTATTAATAATAAAAGCTATAGAAAAAATCAGAAGGCAGCAGACGGGCCTTGAGCCAGGCTCATTAAACTGGTTCAGTCTGCTTCCTTCAGATTTTTTTCATATTATTTTTGATAGTGCATACCTTCTTTGTGTCCAATGGATCCAACTGGTGCAGTTTAGACACATTTGGGTATCCATACTTGTCAGCAAGATATGGTCCATAGGCTATTGGATGATAAATATACTGAAGCCCATTACTTCCAAGTACGCTGTCACGACCAAATTTGGACAATCGAATCAGCTCTTTCCCAAGTGAGTGTACACCCCCAATCTTATTTAAAGCAGTGGAGAGGCGAAGTGCGCTGGTGTCATGAAGAAGAAGGCTCGTGTCACAGCCAATCATCTCAATCAGGTGATGATTGTTGAACTCACCTCCGTAGTGAGCATAGCCTGGGTAGTTTGATTTTAGCTTGTCAAAGGGTGGAATCTGTGAAAGAATTTATTTTTAAAAAACAGTGAAACAATGATTTAATCGTTTACAACAGGGTAATACATTCAATGACATGAGGAAAATAGTAACATCTAAACAAATTACAAACAAGCTAAAAATGAGAATTATAAAATGCCACATCTATTCTATATTAATGTAGGGCTCAGAAACATGGACACTAAACAAACAATTAGAAGACATAATTAATGCCTTCGAGATGTGGGTATATAGAAGAATAGGGAGAACATAATGAAAAGAGAAGAATACAAATAAAGAGGTTATAAAAACACTTAATATGAAGAAAGAACTACTAAGAGAAATAAAGATCAGGCAAATAAAATACTTTGGACACATTAAAAGACATGACACCCTATTGAAGACCTTACTTGAGGGTAAAGTCAAATGGAAGCGAGCAAGAGGTAGGCAAGAGATACAAGTGGGAGAGTAATATCACAAGAGGGACAGGTTACAGTCTAGCAGAGTGCACCACCAAAACAAGATATAGGGGATGTTGGAGGTCTGTTGCAGCCAACCTTCGTTGCGGAGACGGCACATAATGACAATAGGGTTAAGTTATTTGACTCTTTTTTTCATATGTCCAGGAGTGGTAACCAGATGTCACCCAGAGCGTAATATGATAGCATATTTTTAAAATTTGATTATAAACTAGAAAATGATAGGTGCTAGATACTGAGGTAATTCCTTAGATCAGAGACATTGTGGAGATCTGCCAACTTTCAATGCGGAGACTGTACTTAATGATTTAAAGTTCCAGCACTGCACAAAACTGCCTCATTAAACGGACGGACATTTGTTAGTAGTGATGATTTACTTTCAAAACACACAAAAATCAGTTTAATTCAGTGGCTCTCGACATTTTTTCCCAGTGACACTGAAAATGAGAATGTTCTGGTCGAACATATACATAACACAAAGCCAGGGTAATTGCTATTAAGTACGGTACATTTCACGGAACTATTTCATCATGTCTTTACTCATTCACTACGTATTATTTTAGCGTTTGGACGAAATTAATTTTGTATGTGAGATTTGTGTGTGTACACACATCTATCACTGAAACAAAAAATAGTAGTTCTAAATATATTTAAAGCATAATGTGATATAAGTTGTACGCTTTCTTAATCACCTTAAACATAATCCGTCTTTGTGATCACATATCAACAACTGTTACTTTTGCATGGTTCCCCCAACTGGGAAGGAAATACCAAAAACGAAAAAATGGACTGCAATATCCAAGAAACCCCACTGCATGCAATACGTCCGGTACCGCACGACGATGCCCTACCAGTTCCCAAAGTGTCCGAATAATTTTCAACTACTTCCAATGATGAAGAAGAGAACATTTCTGAACCATCAATCTAAAAAGATCCAGAATTTGAACAAACTATATCTACAAAACCACACTTAATAATTCAAAGTGAACTGAATGATCTTGCAAGAGATCTGAATTTACCCAAGAACAATTTATCCAACCACAGTGTCCAAGAACAAGGCGGAGTTTCTGGGTTCCAGATTACAACACTGAAATATTCTAGCAGAAGATGCTAAAATAGTATGTGTTTAAGAACAGCAGGAAGCGGTTTACTAAGTTATTTTTTTTAAAAGGATGACATGTCTGTTTGCCACAACATTTCTGGTTTAATGGCAGCCCTCAATATCAATTACAACACGGAAGAGTGGAGGTTTTTCATTGATTCATCGAAGACAAGTCAAGCTGTTTTGTTGAATAATGGTAATGTTTTACCGTAAATTCCAGCTGGTCATTTATTTCATATGAAAGAGACGTATGAAAACATTAAGCAACTTTTGAAATGTATAAACTACGATCAACATCATTGGTCACTATGTGGGACCTAAAAGTGGTAGCTCTTTTGCTTGGACTACAGGGTGGATACAGCAAGTACTGTTGCTTTCTCTGTAAGTGGTATAGTCGTGCACGAAGTGGTCATTACATCAGAAGACATTGGCCAATAAGGCAGTCATTACAGCGTGGCATTAAGAATGTGGAGAACCCAACACCTGTTGCCAGTAGCAAGATTTTAATGCCACTCTTGACATTAAGCCGGGTCTCAAGAAAAACTTTGCCACGGCAATGGATAAACTTAAAATTCTTTCAAATATCTCCTCAGGAATTTCCAAGACTGAGTGAAGCTAAAATAATAGAGGTGGTACTTGTTAGTCCGCAAATTCTAAAACGTCTTCCCGATGATGAGTTTCTTTGCTTGTTGCTTGGAAAGGAAAAAGAAGCATGGCTAGTATTTAAGTCAGTGGTGGGCACATTTCTTGGAAACAACCAAATCTGATAATTACACAGAAATTGTAGAAAATCTCCTTCTGAAGTATAAGAGTCTAGGCTGCAATATGTCTTTAAAGATTCATTTTCTGGATTCTCACCTGGACAGTTTAAAGTCAAACTGCGAATCGGTCAGTGATGAACATGGTGAACGATTTCACCAATATATTTCTGCTATGGAGACAAGATATCATGGCAATTGAAACCCTTCAATGCTTGCTGATTACTGTTGGACTGTGACAATAACCTCCTTACCGATTGACTACAAGAAGGAAGCAAAGAGAGCACGAACAGCGACTGAATAATGACGGCAGGAATTAAATATCCCTTTTAAAAATATTACATGTGATCTTTAAAGAGTATGTTTTTTTGTATCTTTTTTGTGTATGGGATATCACTTAATTGAATTTGTAATAAGTTTTATAATGATAAAGTGTAAACAATAGCTGTCCACCAAAGAGATTAAATAATTAAACATGAAATTTGTAGTACTGAAATTTAAATTCATTATTAAAAAACCAGAGCCTATTTGGGGAATTTCATTATGATATTTGACACCAGCATGCAAAAATAAATAAGAAATTATAAATGTAAAGTCTGGTACAAATTTTTTTTTGAAATGTTGTTGACTAGTGTAATCTAGCCTTCTTCGTCTTTTGCGTTCGTTCTCAAATAATGATTAATTTCGTATGATTTCCGTCAGGGAGAGTAAGTACGTTGAGCTATAGTTTATTTACGCTTTATAAACCTAGCACATTTAATTTCAGCAATCTAGCATTCAGAAACAGTGGCGCCTCAAAGATTGCGATACTAATGATAATGAACCCGCCCTTCTAAGTCACAATCTGGTGTTCCTGAGTACCTTGATGCTCTCGTAAAGACATGTACTAATGACATGCGAGTTAAAATGTGCTCGCGAGCACTAATGATTACACGTAAGTGCGCCATATGAAAAGGTTCAAAACCTGTTCTAAGATGATAGTAAATTCATCATTTCTTTAGAAATTGTATAAATGATCTGAAACTTTTCAATGACTAGAGGGACGAAACACTAGAAAGCGCCACTTATGACGAGATGGCGATTTAACACATTTTCCTGTTATAATTATTTTGATTCTTACGAGACATCGGCAGTTTATTAATTCTGTAGGACGACCATTTCATTCCACTTTTCTGTGCTTAGAAAAACTAAAATGCGATGATGTGTTTATATAATACGGCAAACTGCAGTAAAACCGTCTCGTATTTTCTTTCTCCTAGTTCCTGCGCGGATATTGCAGATTAGCGGACACTTTTATCTTCAGATATTTATGCAGCCATAAACGTCGTGTCATATTGACATTATAGCGATCCAGTCCCGTTTTCTGACATAACACTGCAGCGAACGTACGAGAGATAGCGTTGATCATGATTCACGTGACTGTATGTGTTTTATTTTTCTTCATGCTTGACTTTATCCTTGCTTTAATATCGCTGCAGAGACTTATTTTATATTAAATCTTATTACATGACGTCATTCTGTTACAGATTGCATAAGATTACTGCTTATCTTTGGTAATTTGACCATTGTAGCTGACTCGTGACCAAGCGAAAAACAGACTATATAAGACATATTGGCTAATAGGAAAACAAGTCTTCTTAATACCTAAATTCAAGTAGGAAGCATAAGGATAAATGAAAATAATTCTTACAACTGACAGGAATTGAACCAGGTCTGTTCTAGCAGCACCGAATCGCTTTGCAACACAAGTAAACATGTTTTCCGTACATGACCAACCACATCCTCAAAAAAAAGATGTGGTCTCGCCAAGACTTTCAGCCTGTGTACTCAAGTCACTGAGAACAGACCAATCGAAACAAGGACTATTACAACATCATGTATTAGAGTATCCTCAGGAATACTTCTTAATAACTTATTTGACTATTTCCGTGATTTTCATTGATCACTTATACTTCGTATAACAGCCAATTAAAATAAAGTGTCATGTGACGCATTCTTTCCAGAACGTAGTTTTCCATGTGAATATCCTGAAATCTCCGCGGTTTCTGGCAAGTTGTAGGCCTCCTCTGGTGAGATATGCATTCATTCCCGAATATCACTTGTCCAACGACAAGGAAATAGTCTGTTGTCTATTGTCTTTCCCCGGGTGGTTTGTGATCCACTCTTGCCGTTAAGCGTAGGCGTGATTGGAGCTCGAGCTTGCATTCTAAAGCCAGATGTGTGGCCTTGGCTGTGCTATGATCGTGTCTGTACAGGATGTCCCTGACGTTCCTGACTCAGGATATAGTCAAAAGGGAATCATTAAAATCAAGGGAATAGTTAAATGAGTCATTTTAGAAGGTTTGTTTTCTTATTAGTCAATGGATCTTACATGTCTCACTCTTAACTGTAATTAACCTTCATGCAAGGTGAAGAGGCGACTAAGTAGTTTTGCATGTGGTTGGTTACACTGTACCTAAAAAATGATATGCCCTTGTCGAATGTGTCAAATAGAGAGACGCAGATTGCAGCAAGGTTTAAATCACGACATAATATTATAAAAAGTATGAATATATCCCTCACAAGTGTCATGTAAGCCTAGAATATGACTCTTATAGTCATACATTTCATTGGTGGAAGCCAAAACTGTGCACCGTATGGTAAATAAATATTGAAGAAAAGAAATGTTTCATGTCGTTGAACAGCTTTTTATAGGACGACTTTTTGACCAAAAGGTCTTTATTAAGATAAGAACGAAGAAACAATCGAACCACAGAATCAAACGGAGACTATCATCAACAGCAATATTATACAGTATACAAGTCTGGCAAATAACAAAAAGAGACAAAGAAAGGGGAGAACCATGCAATTTCTCTGGTCGACATTCCAATGATAAGAATACCAGCAGTCTTTCATCGTTCTTGTAACGTCAGTCGAGGTATGGACAAAAATACAGAAGAGACGTCTGGATAAAAACCAGACATTCTTTACTCGCCTAACATTTATTAATGTGTGTGCTAAATTTCAACTTGTTTAACTTTAGTGAAGTCAAAATTTATTTGTTGTGTTGCACGTGATCCACAAAAGGTGAAACATCACACCAACAAAGCAATGGGACTGCAAAAACTTCATCACTTGCATGCATTCTGAGTTAACAAATCACCAACTTGCAGCGAAATTTTAAGTGTGAAAACAAATGTTTTCGGTGAGTTTTTAGCAGCTGCTAGTATATATGGATGATGATTGAATAGAAAGCAGACAAAGAATGAGCTTACAGTCTAAATCAGTGTTTCCCAATCAGAACACCGACAGGAAAATTCTGCAATATGCAGAAATCCAGGCAATTAGTGTGGCAGCTAAGAAACTGCTGAACTCCAACTCTGACCTACAGCCTGTGGTATTCCTGACAGATGCAAGGTCAGTGCTTCAAGCTCTCCAGTCTGAAAAACTAACAGATTTGAAAAAACTACTTAGCGAATTGTCTTACCAGTATAGGGTAACCATGCAGTGGATACCCTCTCACTGTGGAATACCAGGAAATGAAAAAGCAGACCAACTGGCTAAGGAAGGTGCTGCCGAAGACCAACCAGATATACCAATCACCTACCATCAGAAAAAACAGATGATCAAGTCAATAAGAAAGCCACAAACACCAACACAAGATGACTATCATATTATGAACAGACCAGAACAAGTTATAATTCTACGTCTCAGAACAGGACACAACCGACTCCGCAGTCACATGTATACAAAGTTCAAGATTGGCAACACGGCCATGTGTACATGTGGACAGGCAGCACAGAGTGCCAAACATATACTTCAAGAGTGTTCTGAGCATGAAACGCTGAGGCAGACATATTGGCCAGAGGAAACAACACTGGAATCAAAACTCTATGGGACACTGTATGAACTACAAAATACAGTGAGTTTTATTAAGGAGACAGAATTACAGATATAGACATGTTTCAAGTGAACGAAAGAAGAAGAAGAAGAAGTGTTTCCCAAAAATTCTTAAAACCATACCCCACCTAAGTCTTTCTAAAATTCTGATGCCCCTATGTAACATGTACAACATATTTGTTTGTATTTAAAAATTTAATTATTCCCTAAAAGAAGCATAATTACATCTGGTTGAGGACACAAGACTTAGGTTTTAGGAAGAAATCACTAGGAAATTATTAAGAAAACAACAGTAAGTACATTTTCAAAAGATAAAATAGACAACTAAAACTTAAGTACAAAATATATTTTTTTCGAATTCCCCCCCCCCCCCCCCCAGAATTAAATTGCCGGTGAGTCCACGTTGGGAAACACCGACCTAACTGCTAAAATATCAAGAACACTATTTTGAGACCATCACGTGACTAGCAGATGGTAAAAATATCAAGATTATCTCCCTCATCAATTTCTTTTTTTCTTCCTCAGCTCGGACCATATAAAGAAAATAAAACTCAGGACCAGAGCCATTTTTAGCAAACTGGGACAAGGAAGTGACCCACTTTCATCCTATTATACCTGACCTCAACTCAGTTGTTAAAAAGGAACATCCCTTTCTTCATTGGCATTCAGATTTCCGCTTTGATGCCTCAAACAAAAGTGGAAACTAAAATAGTGAGATCAAGGCTCCCATATTGTGTTTCACTTCTTGCTACCATATTCTATTCAGGAGAGAACCCAGAATTTTTGGGCTTTATTACTGTGTTGAGATTCTCTGAAACTGTTTCCTCTATAGAAAAACATGATTGTGTTTTAAACTGGTCAAACAAACAAGTCCTGTGCCATGGTACACATATACCTGCAACAGACAAAGGTTCACTACAGGAGAACAATAAAATGTCATTTCCCTTCGACCACCATGTTGATCTTCTCGTGAACATTTTGTTGGTGTAGAAAACACAAATAATTTGAGAATATTCCAACCTTTTTTATTTAATGCGATAACTGTGTCACTCTAATTTCAAATGCGACAATCGGTACATATACTCACATTCCGTCTTTCAAAATATGTTCATATAGTAATAATTGTAAAACAGCCTATAAAACCTCCGTTGCACTTTGTTTTGTGATGTTCTGGAAGGGAGTCCTAACTTAATTCCCCACTCTGAACACAAATGCATCGATGTTAATGTTCCATCCCTGACATAGCACAATGACAGAGCACGTGGAATATTCAATAAACAGATGCACCTAGACAGGTGAGTGGAACCCATGACAGTTATGTCACATGTCGTTCTAGTGAGTCTCATTTCTCAAGATCAGGGGCAATAATTAGATGTCACTCAAGTTCACTGTCTGAAACCGATTCCCTTTTTAAAAAGAAAACCTGGATCCAAAAAAATACCCCAGTATCGACCGCTGATAAAACGTTTACATACGATATTGCTCTACAAACCACATTGCTGGTTTAACATAGGAAGGTGAAACCTTTTTGTATTCACCATTTACTGCCGGGAAAATATACACACTTGTACAACCATATCAATGCTAGCATTATTTCTTATAATGCATCAATGAAAACTGCACCTGCCTATAAAATTGATCCACCAACCAGCCACAAGTACGAGGCATGCTATGGAAATCCTGGCATGTGAATACTCTTATCTTTGTTAAAGCTCAGCATTTGTATTATATCTTTCTTTACGTTTAAACTAGGCGTTGTTATGATCATTTCTTTGAATTCGATAACATTAAAAGTACAGACACAGTAAAGTGTCTATTCTGCCGTTACATTGTTGACTACAAAAGTATACAGTGTCGTTTATTAATTGCTAGTGCAGTTAACGTTGCAGTTTTTCCAAAACACGGTGTTTTCAGATCCTATTCACTTGACTGTTCGATCTTATGTAACCCATATTGATTTATGGCATATGTCGGGCTGTCTCAGGCTACCCTATAAAACTTCCAGTTTTTCCTTACATAGGGTTGTAGAAGGAAAAGCCTTGTTCCTCTGTGGAACTGATTGCTTTCGATGCCATCATACCTTGCTATTTACTGCTAGTTGACTTGATATTTTCTTTCATTGATTTTAATATTTTCAGTTCCCTGACGTTACTTGATTTTACTATTCACTGATGTCTGGTTTTATCATTCTCTGTTATTTGATTTTACTAATTTACTGCTTCAATTTAATGTTCGCTGCTGTTTGATTTTATTGTTCGCTTCTGTGAGACACTAGTTTCTGTGGTTTTATTTGATTATTTGATGTGTATTACTTGAATATATTTGCTACTGTTGTACTTTACTAGTTGCTGTTATTTTACTACACGAGTAGCTACTGTTTGACTTTACTAATTACTGTTATATTACTTAACAAGCAGCTAATGTTTGGCTTAACTAATTACGGTTATTTTACTAAAAAGGTAGCTACTGTTGGACGTTATTAATTACTGCTATTTTACTAAACAAGTAGCTAATGTTTGGCTTAACTAATTACTGCTATTTTACTAAACAAGTAGCTACTGTTGGACGTTACTAATTACTGCTGTTTCTCACTATTCTTCAACAGAAGACCTCTCAACTAAAACGTAAACATGTCCTATTATAGGGGGGCGTTTTCCGTGCAATCTTTTGGATGGTCTTGGCTATTTTTTACATGTGACTCCAAGTATGTAAATAATGACCAACGAAATTCACGAAAATAATTAAAAACGTCATGAACGAGGTCCTGTTGAGAGGTCTTCTATTGAAGAAAGTAGTGACTTCACTGCTGCTTAATTATTTGTTGTTGCTTGACTTTCGATTTGAAAATTGTATTAACACCGTTCGATGTGCACTATACTGAATATCATTGCACCCTGAGGTGCTTAATTTGACATTTAGTGTTTCAATGACACACTAACGATATACACGTTTTGTACAAGTGCGTTTATGACCTACATTTCAATCGCGAAAACCATAACCACATACTATACTTTCACCTTCTGAATGTAAACGTTGACTGAAATAAATGTCTCAATTAATGTATTTAATAAATACAACTTACTTGTTAGCTGTGCTACCTGCATGTGCCGGTTGCATATAATTATGTATTAAGTAGTCACTCATTACATCAATAGCATAAACGAATGAATTAACCCCATTACTTGCCACATAAAATGAGACTAGTACTCGGCAGACGTGGTTATTGTTTAAGTATGACTGACAAGAGTATACAAGCAAACGATGCCTGCCTAGAGTATAGAAAGTTTGAAATTGCATGAGGCCGTCAATGATCCGAGAGATATTAGTTAACTGATATCGTCGCTACACATAGAGCTATCGTCCCATAATTATTCACAGGTCCTATCACTTGATTTATCCCACAGCGTGTAGCAACTGACCACACACGTACTGTGTTAGTTTATCATCTCCTCTGGCTACAGACGTAACACTCTTGTAGTTTGCGCAAAGTTGCAGATTCACAAGCTTTAGTCCTTTCTTTCTAAGTGCATTAAGAAGATCAGCCCGGTCCATTTCCTGTCCGATACCCATGGTCGACGTACCACTACGTTCCATTGCCTGTCCGATATCCATAGTCGAGGTACCAGTTAGCCTAACTGCGCGTTTTCTGGCAAATATAAAGATGATTCACATTAGACCGTTTCACGACTTCCACCACTGCCTATGTGCGCAGCCATACTCAACCTTTCAAGCATGCTTAATGAGTCGATGAAACAGCTTGCATGAGTGTAGGCTTTGAGATTCCGAGCTAGTTACCACCATGATGGCCGTTGTCATACTAATATGGTCATGGTTTGTTTGTTTGTTTGTTTTGCGTTCGCTCCATTGTAACCATCACGGATATCCGTGCAATTTCCGCCGGGAGCGTGATTACGTTGTGCCACCGTTATGCGCCTTGTAGGCCTAGCACATCCGATTTCGGCATGCCTTGACAATTCGGGTGGGCTACCCTTAACCTGTGACAGCCTCTATATCTGTCTCCAGGCACGCGTAGTGGCGACTCTTCGCCCAGACGATTTTATGGTCATGGTAAAAGCACCGATTTCTTTCCTCGTGATTCTTTTTTCAATCTGAGCCGTAAACACCAATGAACGTATTACTAACATTTTAAACAACAAATCCATCTGTGTAAATTAATACATTTCCCTTAGATGAACATTTATAAATCAAGGTATGAACGTCTGCTTCCACCTTCACTAGCACTGTAGCAGACACATCCTTTCAAAACCTATGCTTACTGAGAACATTACGTCATAGTTCTCGTGACACTTTCTCCCAGTCTGCACTAAGGTCTTTGTCCTCCTGTGAACATACATGTTAAACAGCACCCTTTGTCTGACTCATCCGAGATTTCCCTCTGTTAGGCTGGCTACTGCTATTATTTATTGTCAGGCAAAAATGGAAATATGTCAGGCATGTTGTCAAAAACAAATTAACTGGTTTTTCTGTGTTTCTGGTGAAGACTTTTTAGTCGAAATGTCATCTATTTTTTGTGATTGATGTCAGTATATCGTGTACTATTGGCAGCACTTTTAACACATTTCCGTTTTTTCCTTACTTTGCCAGGTGTTGTTCTAGACATCACCCATATAGTACGTCGGGTTGTTCCCGGACACTAAATTTATCTCCTTACTTTTTATTCCCCCAAAGATATCAACAGACCACAATATTTCGCCTTAGAACAGGCCACTGCAGACTGTTGGGTCACTTTTACCGATTGAGGATCTCATACACAGATGAATGTCCATGTGGATCCGGAACCCAGACTCCGGAACACATACTTCAGGACTGCTCAACATACAAAGAGCAGAGACAGCAGACCTGGCCAGAGAATACATACTTGAGGCAAAAGCTATTGGGCAGCCGCTCTGACCTGGAGAAGACGGTGGACTTCGTCTTGACGACAAGCCTGACAATATAGCATGACCACAGTTGCTGAACGCAGAAGAAGAATGCTCCTTGGTCTATTTCTCCCATTGATCTTGTATGAATTCTTTTGATTTGTTTAAAGATTTTCTCTGTAGATGTTACATAGATGGTGATAAAATGCAAATTATCCTAGTACTCTTTCTTAAAAATATATATTTAGTGATTACCTACTTTAGCACTGTTGCTGCTGTCTCTTCTCAATTTGATTAATCTGGTGCGCTTTACTTAATCAGATTCCCTTTACATTAAGGACTTATTTCTTTGAGAGATTTTAATATTTTGAGAGAATTTTGTCACAAGTCTTCATCATCTGGTGACATATTCTTTCCGGAACTTAATCTTCCCTGTGGATCTCTTGAATTATCAGTGGTCTTGAGCAAATTACACTGTCTCTTTTAGTGACATGCCATGCATTCTTGAACGTCTTTTGTCCAACCTCGTCCTACACGGCCTTTGCTCCTGTTGCCTTATATCATCCCCTCCAGTATCACTCTCTCAATGCTGTCGTATTTCTTAATAGTGTCGACATGTCGTGGCTCACATGTCTTGCTATGGTTAAATTGTTTGTTTTTTTACTTCTATATATCTATTAGCAAGTAATTTGATGTTATAAATCGTTTCAAAAACCTTTGATATTGCTTGAAACCTTGTAAATCAATGAATTTTACTTAATTTAATAAATTATATGAGCACTCAGAAGAAGACTGGTAATAACTATCAGAAAGCGCAAGTTGATATATTTTGGACAAGGTAAGGTAAAGGTATGCCCCATGGCAGCAACCTGACGTCGGGGATGAAGATAACTCTTCATGTACTAAGCCGCAGCAACTATTAGGTGGGGTGGCCAGTTCCCTTTCTTGCTGTATTCACCTCCATAACTCATACGTCATATACTTATTTACAGCTGAGTCTACTAGAGGAGTGGTCGTGTCAAGCGAAAAATCACAATTCGTTTTTTTTTTCCCGGACGTGGTTTCGAACCTGGCACGCTGTAACCAGGTGATAGCAAGCAAGCTCACTAAGAACTAGACTACTGCGCTCCTCTGCCTACAGGTGTCTAGCTATCTAGCTGGTATTTGATCTGAGAATATTGTAGTTCTCAGCTATAACGTAGCAAAGATGCACCTATGATGGCTGGATCGACAAAAGGAGTTTGTGTAAACAGCAAGTGACTACAGCTCCCATTTTCCATTCTGGGGAATTGTATTCCGACAAGTGACGAGTGAACTTGAAACTTGGTGACTAGATTGGGGTAGTTCAGTACACATTCATCCCATTAGGTTTATGTTGGAATTTTGGAATTTTAAATATATAATGTCGTTTTTTTTTAAAATACTTGTACAAAAATTCATTTGTTTCCAGTTTTAAAAAGGGGGGGGGGGAGTTGACGTAATAAAGCAGAGGGCGAGGACATGAATTGAAATTAAAGTGGGGAAAAATTATTGACGTAATGTATGAAGAGCACCCAGACATCAAAGGTAATTGATCATGTAAGAAAACATCAACATCTGCAGGATTTAAAATTATATATCATGGGGTGCCATGTACGTGTTTAATCGCTTGAAAAAAAATTTAGCAGCTGCAATTATTTATTGATATATTTAGTGAGGTTTGATTAAAAGAATTTATAGACAAGCTATAAGTATCGCTACTCTGGTTCCTCTAGTATTTTTCTGAAACCAAACTGGTCTTAATCTTGGAAACATGTACATAAATGCAAGGTGAACTGGTGGTTCTATTTAACGCGTTTTACGTTAATGTTTAACAGTTATTGAAAGTTCTGTACCGCACGCTATACCAATAACTTAATTTATTCAACATTTTGTACAAAAACGACTGGTATAATAATATAAAACAAATTAAGTAATTTCCTGTGATAAATTTCTGAGCACGTGACAACACACTTGTGCTTTGCTACACATCATTTGATTGGCCACTGGTCTAAACCTAAACTGCAGAATTATGGAAATGGGTCAGGCTTGTCAAGCTTTTATACTTTATACGTTAAGCGAATCAATGTTACTGCATACGCACCCGAACGATTAATATATTGCATGTGCTTTATCTGTGTGTGTATATTATTAGTATACGCTCCTAGTTTATGAATTACAAGAGTGTATATGTATCCATATATAGTAACAGTTGTTTATAGAGTAACTATGCTCTCATTTACAATGGTAGTGACACTACGTTATATGATTTGTATTTAGTGCGAATCTGTTCGACGTAAGTGAACAGCGACTTTATAAACATCATATGTAACTGTACTGAAGCACTATGTCCCACGAATGAATGTTGTAGAATAAGGGTACATTATGCATGTTACGTCCATCCATCCACAGGGATGGTAAATCATAAATTGCGTCAACGATTAGGATTGTGACGGGAGTCTGTAAAAGTTTAACAGTTGTTGACAATGTGGGGGAGGAGGGAGATAAGGGGTCGCCAAAAATTGATGTAAACAAAACGGTATTTTATATACCAATCAAATTATGCGAATTTGAACATTTTTTTCTGAAAATCTGACAAATATGGCGTTTTTACTAACTTTTAATGGAACATTTGGGGGGTAAACAAAATTAAACAGGTGGGGGGTCTTGAATTGTTGACAAGGGGGAGAGATACAAAATTGCCAAAGGAGCATTGAGATAATTTATGACCAGCGCCTAAACCATACATGTCAGGGCCATATTGGTATTACTGTATATGCATTAACAGTCAATCGGTAATTTCTATCTTCAGCGATGCGAATGAGCGTGGAAACAACTTGACCTATCCAGTCTTTGATATTGTCTTCTCATCATTTTTCTTTTGTCTTCCTCTGCTACATCAACTCTCGACTGTATCTTGTAAGATCATTTTTTATATGAAATCATGTCTGCAAATATGTCCATACCATGCACGTTTTCGCCGCATTACTATTGAAAGTAGATGATGCATTATGTTTAATTCGTTCCCAAACTCCTGCATATCAACAGAATGTAGTCAGGAGAATGAAATGCGTTTTCATGGTTTTCAGCTTAATTACAGTATATGCGCCTTTCTACCTGCAACATGCAACTTCAGCATGACTTTTGAGTCAATTTGACCCTCTATGGCAACGGTTATTAAGCTGTGGTCTACGGACACCAGGTTCTCTCGGGGGTTCCGAAAAGACTTGGGAAAAAATATAATCTTTTAAATTTACAAGAAAAATACAATTTGACACATAATAAACAAATAGAAAGGCAGAAACAGTGATAACTGCAATACAGGTTAATTATTTTAGACAACCGTCCCATAATGAGATAAATGCTAACTATACTATACATAACCACCAGTGAAATGTCAATAGGTAAGATTGGTACGTGTCAATAGGACTCTGAACTCAGACGTAAAGAAGACCGCCACGTAGCTGAATATAAAAGATGGCTGGCCAACGTCTAAACTATGTTTAATGATTGAGAAAAAGAATTCATTGGTGTTAAGAATATCTTGTCATAGTTTGCAGATGATGCTGTAATCTAGCGTACAAATAAAAACATAAGATACATCAAATATGGCGATTCAATGTCAACCAAATACAGCGACAAGATGATAAAATAACGATGCAAAATAAATTGAAATAAAAGTATGGGTTCAATAATGTGCATGCATGCACAAATAAACAAACATATCAATATTCTTCTTCTTCTTTCGTTCACTTGAAACATGTCTATATCTGTAATTCTGTCTCCTGAATAAAACTCAGTCTTTTGTAGTTCATACAGTGGTCCATAGAGCTTTCATTCCAGTGTTGTTTCCTCTGGCCAATATGTCTGCCTCAGCATTTCATGCTCAGAACACTCTTGAAGTATATGTTTGGCACTCTGTGCTGCCTGTCCACGTGTACACATGGTCGTGTTGCCAATCGTGAACTTTGTATACATGTGGCTGCGGAGTCGGTTGTGTCCTGTTCTGGAGCGTAGAATTATAACTTGTTCTGATCTGTTCAAAATGTGATAGTCATCTTGTGTTGGTGTTTGTGGCTTTCTTATTGACTTGATCATCTGTTTTTTTTCTGATTGTAGGTGATTGGTACATCTGGTTGGTCTTCGGCAGCACCTTCCTTAGCAAGTTGGTCTGCTTTTTCATTTCCTGTGATTCCACAGTGAGAGGGTATAAACTGCATGGTTACCCTATACTGGTAAGACAATTCATTAAGTAGTCTGTGCAAGTCTTTTAGTTTTCCAGACTGGAGAGCTTGAAGCACTGACCTTGCATCTGTCAGGAATACCACAGGCTGTAGGCCAGAGTTGGGGTTCAGCAGTTTTTTAGTTGCCACATTAATTGCCTGGATTTCTGCATCATAATTATTGCAGAATTTCCCTGTTGGTATTCTGATTGTATTTCTAGGCTTGTGTGGATATTCTATATATACACCTGCACCTCCATTCCTCACAGCATTCTGTGCTGACCCATCTGTGTATACTCTGACCCACATATCTTGTGGATATTCCTCATCCAGGAAACTGAGGGTGACTGTCCTTCGTTGCACACTGTTCAGTTCATACATATCTATATAAATAACGAATCAATTAGGTTTAGCTGAATATCTGAATAAATTGAATAAAACACAATTGAGCCCATTTTGCTTTGCTGCCATCGATTCCAACAGCACAGATTAGATATACACGGTTATTACTATGACAACCACATTGAATACACCTTAGATAAAATACTTCGACATGATGTGTCAAGAGAGAGACTAACATTAATTAAGTAAATTGTAAATTAGAAGAATATCATATTCAGGATGTACTCATTAACCCGGCATTATTTAGCTGTAGTGGATTTTTTGGCAATTTAAATACGTTCAGTAGTTTGTCATTGGCCGCAGTGATTTTTTTACAACAAAATCACTACAGAAAAAAAATGCTGGGTTGATGGCTACGTCCTATAGGATATACTATCAATTTTTAAAAAATAGTTTATCAAGACAGGAAGCACAATTGCCTGCGGTGGAATTCAAACCCAACATACTGGCCGTCACAGAGCCGGACGTAAAATTATGAACCAAGCTAAAATAATAATTTAAGTGCAGAAATTTTAAAGAAAACACACATTCTTTGCAAAGATACTACCAACAATAATTTTACAAGATATTACAGTGACTACATATTTGTGGGCGTTTATAGATATGTTTTTTAAAGGATAGGCCTATGTCCTCTATTCTCTCTTTATAATTCTGGAACTGAAAACAAATCTCCACTACCTGGTATAGGGGACTAGAATCGAGATTCTATCATTATAATCATCATCATGTTATTATAGTCGGAAGATTCGAAGACAGAACTTGACAAAAGTTGAAAGCTGCTCTGCTCTCATTGACAGCGACCATATTTGTTCAGGACACAATGAAATGTTATCCAAATATCACAGAAATGTTTATATGCCCACGACTCTCATTTGACCTGTATAAACAGTTCCGCAGGAAAAATCTTAATGCTAAATGCAAACGGTATTTGAATATATCTGCTATATTCAGATGGCACTTATGCGTCTTGCAACTGGAGTCGAACACACCGCATTTAGCTCGGCACAAGAGCAGCAAGCATATTATGTCATATATATATATATATACTGGAAGAAATGCCCGGCGTTGCACGGGCGAGAATAGAGCAACAAAAGTAAAATAGATTAGATGCTAATATTTTTCTTATAAATTAGCGATGAATTTGTCATGTTTCAGTTTCTACACACTAGCGCAACGACATAGCGTAGGCCTACACTCTGATTTGAAGGAATACCTTTAAAATAAAAACAACAAAAAAGAATAGCGCGAATTCCTATTCAAATTCACCAAAGACCACGTCTAAAATAGTCCCGGTGCTGATTTCATGCAGCGCCACTTATATATTTGTTTAACTCTGGTGTGTTGCAGGGGCCCAAGAGGGTAGCAAAGAATAGCAACGCTGTTTACATTCCATGCATGTCGTAAGAGGCGACTAAGGAGGTTATGGGATGGAGGTGGCTGTCCCATCGCAGATAGGGTAAGTGATCCAAAGCCATGCTGTAGTCGGATGTGTCAGGCCGAATTCGCAGATATCGCAACAATGCTGCAAACGATGACGCAGATCATTCCGTTCTACGAACTACATGCTGCTAATCTGCAGAAACTTGAGAACGAATGCAGAAGAAGATATATTTGTTTATGTAACTTTAATTCGTACTTTTCAGTGGCTGTGGATACAAAATTAACACCAAGCGAATACAGATCAGCCTCATCCGCCATGACGACATAGGCTCTGTGAGATTAGCACGCATGACTGTCCTGGAGAACATGATAAATGTTGTAAGAGAGATACCGCCTATTTTTGGCAACAATCGATTTTTTTTAATGCCGTAGCACGACCTTATCCAGATGACCATAAGTGGACCAAGCCTCTGTGATGTCATCTACAGCGGTCCATATTCCCACTGACGTTACTGCTAGAGGATTAAAATATCTTCTTTGATGAGATGAGATATTTTATCGCTGGACAGTCGTCCATATTGGTTATATTAAATCCGATGATCACTAAAAATTGTGTAGGTCGAAGCTCAGGTAATACTGTCACAATATCGTCTAGTTGTGTAAATTATTACACAAATTTGCTGGTGGTTTGATAGTAACGCACCTAAGAAACGAATATACTTTTCTGAGAGAAAATAGCCATACTTGCGGGTTAACAGGAAGCAATGTTGATAGTGGTGAAGCTGAAAATATCTGCGTGGCTTGGGTATGTAACGAGAAACCATACATTTTTAAAATAGTAATCAAGCAGGGAATAGTTCTAGGTTGAAGGAGAAGAGCTGGTTAGAGAATCTTGGCTACTTTTGCTTTAGTTCTCAAACTCCTGCTTATAAACAGGATTTGAACGGATAACAGAATATGTTGTGGCATGGTTTACAGCTTTACTGTGATATCTGCAACTTTCGGTATATGAAACATCTTACTTCATCATGGCTTCTAAGTAACATTAACTCTATATAGGATAGGACATGGAACTCCACCATGTAACCTTCATAGATGCCTCTTACAACATGCGTGGAAGATAAACAGTGCTGCCGTTTTTTGCACTCCTTTTGGGTCTTGATAACATAACGGAATAACAAGGATAAGGTTTTTTTATACTCTTCCATTTATAGCTGAGGATAGGGATGTTTGACAGGTTTTGTTCTGTTTTCTTTCTGAAGGCTCCAATATGTCACAAACACTAATGAGAAACAGGTTTACTATTATTATTGTGTTAGTCACATGCCAGTAATCATGGGACTCAAAAAGACGTAGAAGATTGACTTCATTATACTTGAGTTTTACACATGTCTAAACAGTCTACCGCCCTCATATAGCAGTCACTGAGACCTCTAACATCTCACAGACCTACAGCAGTTAAAAGCTATGAGTTACCTTTACTGTACTCTGGTTTTCCCATATGTACTCCGTCCCTCTCAACGAATCGCTTTGCCGAGAGTACCAGTCGGAAGCTTACAGTGATAATCACTATGGAGTCCCGAATCACGTGACTATACGTTTATAAACGTATGTGCTAACGTTCTATTGTTGTCACAGTCTTCAAACATAAAGCATACATCAACAACGCCATCAACGTTTCAATCATAATCGTCTATGTCACAATTAATCAATCAATCAGGCACACGACGACTTTAAACACCTACGTCGTCGCAGGTGTTCTACAGTTACGAAACAGGTAACCTCACGGTGCAGAGTCGATTTTCTATACCCTGAACTTACCCCCCCCCCTCCCCAAACACACACAAGTCAAGTAATATAAGGTAATGTAAGGATCAGACAATATAAGGGGTAGTTCAGGTTACCAGCGAAATCTAGTTCACGAGTTCAAAACCTGTATTTCTGCCGCGACCTCATTTTATATAAACAAAGTGATCCGCGACCCGCATTCATTATAACAATGTTTTTTAAACTTTTTTGTGTGTGTCGTTCGTTCTCAAACTCTCACAAGATCTCTTTTGCAGGGTGTTTCTACCATATTTTTAACAGTAGTCCGGGGAACAGGAATGCGTTGTTACAGTTTTATTTACGTTAATCGATCAAAACATCCGATTTCGGTGGTTAATAGGGTTAAAACAAGCGAATTATATTCTCCCCCCCCCCAGTATAATATAATTTAAAATATCGATAGGTTAGAATGCTGGCCTCACAACTGTGAGGTCCAGTGTTTAAATCCCGGTAAGGTGTAAAAGCCCACATTATAAATGACCTTACGACAAGGACGCATGCTTTATCACGCAGCCACATCCAACTATTAAAGGGAATTATGGAGTATTCCGGTTGTTTTTTTAAAGAAATCACATTGTATTATCAAGCTTCAATTTTAAAATTCGAGTTTTAGTTAATGGAAACCTCATGCCATTCTGAACACTAAATTTATCTCTTGCTTTGGTTTTCAAAAAAGGAAGAGTTGTCTTGAGTTCTGAGATATTCAGAATCCAAGAAAGAAAGAAAAAAAGCTAGAATGAAAATAACTTGAAATTGTTAAGTGTACAGTTTTTGACGTAACTACAAAAAATCATTTGCGTACCAAATTTTCAAAGGTAAATTTTTTTTTGTAATTAGGAACCGACCACAAATCCGTTTACGGGGGAGGGGAAGGGGGTACAAAGGACATTAACTATTGTGAACAATAAATGAGAAGTGATCTATATTGACAAACCGTAAAATGCTTAGGTGACAAGCTTTTTAGGTTTCACTTGTGGGTGTCTGATAGAAGAATTGTCACTGTAGAGCACCACTGCTCCAGTGTACTTTTTTTTCTTTAAACCTAGCTTTTTGGCCACATTTGCGAAAAAAGCTAAATACGACTAGTCAACCTACAAAGATTGCCTACATTCACTCTATAAAAAATATTTCTTCTTCTTCATCGTCCATTCTAAAACTCACAACGGATCTCATATATCATCAGGATATCTTCTTCAGCGTTCATTCTCATATTCCCACTGGATTTCTCATGTAACAGGACAATGATCCTACAAGATTTCCAGTTGGATGTAGTCCAGAGAATGGAAATGCGTTGTGTTGCCGTTTTATTTGCGCCAATGGCCCAACACATCCGTCTTCGGCGGGATCAGGATATTATCCTGAGAATGAATATGCATTGTGTCGCCGTTTTATTTTTGTCGATTGCCCAACACATCCGTCTTCAGTGATACTCTAAAAACTTAATTGTATACATTTAATATGTCAGGGGGATTATGTGTAGATATTTGATGTATATATACATTTTCATATGGTTAAAGATGATGTGCATCTATTCTCTCTCTATTCTATATACACACACACACACACACACACACACACACACACACATATATATATATATATATATATATATATATATATATATATATAAGCAGATTAAGCAACTTTCTTTGATGATGTGTTTATGTAACTAATCTGCTAATTTGATTTTAATTTGTTTTATAAGATTGTGATACTGTACGTTTCTTAGTGCTGTCCAGATCTTGTTTAATAGTGGGAAACGTGGGGGTGGGGGGTACATGTATCCACATCGCTCCTGCAGTCAATTCTGTAGTCTTATTAGACTGCCAATCCTGTCACGAGATCTTGATAGATTGTCAATCCTGGCGCCAGAACAAATTTCACCGTCCTCTCCAGGTCAAAACGGCATCCCTTTAACTTTTGTCTATACATCATCCGGCCAGACACGCCGACACTGCTCTTTGTATTTTGTCCGTCTCTGTCTCGTTGTTTATTTTGTTAATAATAATGGTAACATTTATACTTATTTCCGTTCACTTTTACATTTGCATTGTGTTACTCCAGCCCTAGCATTACTAGTATCGGGTTGTTTCTGGACACCGGGAATTTATGTGTGTCAGACAGTTCTGAAGTACGTGTTCAGGGGTTTGAATTCCTGATCAGCATGAATATTTGTCTGTGTACAAAATCGTTACTACTAAGCACTAACAAGTACCAACGAAGAAGATAACATAAAAGACAAATTGAACGAGCTACTCTTTGCAGACGACCAAGTAATAATAGCGACATAAGAATAACAATTTCAAAAACATCAGACTCCACACAACATGTCAAAAATTCAACAATAGGATTAATAATGAAAATACCGAAATAATGGCAATAGCAAATAAAGAAATATCACTATCTCCATGGATAATAGACACCTTAAACAGATAAAGGAGTTCAATTACTTAGGAAGCATTATATCGAGTGGCGGGAAAAGCAGTAAGGAGATACAAAATAGATGCAACAAAGCATACCAGATCCTTGGAAAGATGACACGTATTTTCAAGAACAAAAATGTAAACATAGACACTACAGTTGCATTATACAAGACTATTATTATCCAATCACTGTGCTACCAATGCCAAACCTGGACATTGATCAGAGGATTTTGAGATAAATAAATATGAGTCAATATCGAGATTTCGAGAATTGGGAGTGAGGATGGGCGTGGCCCGAAGAGAACCCCTGACACTGATTTCAAAAAGAGCAGTGAATCAACATATAACCGGAACCATCAGCCGTTATACCCTAAGAGATTTACTGAAGCGGAGATTTGAGCACCTATGGAAGTGTCCGGTGTGCGACGATGATAATCAACATACCTAATACCTGGACAATGACAGCAGAAGACAAAAGAAAAATAGTGACAGCAGAAATGACATGTCTATGAAGAATACTCTGAGTGTCATTAAGAGATAGAATTAGAAACGAAAACATCAGATAACCACAACAATACCAGTATTGGAACACATCAAAAGACAACAGGTCAAGTGTTTTTCACACACTTCCAGAATACCAAAAGATAGCATGCCGCAAATTACCATGACACAATAGACATCACGGCTATAAAGTCAGTGGCAGACCATGTAAAAGATGGATCACATCAAAGAAACCACAGGAACAAGTTTACAAACAGCACACAAGAAGGTCATCTCAAGAGAACTCTTCTACCCCTAGCGCCGCAAGGCAAACACAGGCCCCAACGTATAGATAAAGTCTTTAGTCAGTACAGGTGGCCTAGCAGTTTTGACATCACTAATTCACGATTCACCTGATATGTCTTCGTTCATGTTCTACTTCTTGTATAATGTGTAGTCATAATAAATATATTCAAGCGACATCCTCCATGTGATATTGGGTCTTAAAACTAGTAGGCACCTTTCCGTCTTTCCAGACGACAGTATTATTGTTGCACAATACGAAAAGTAATTCATGACCCACGGCGAAAATGCATGTGTGCCAATCTGAACTACAGTCACAAGACCAATCTGATGCACGACTCCTTCACAGTATGTGCAATGAATATCAGGCTCGGTTGTACCATCGTTTGCTGTTGTATGTCTTCTTAGATGTGCATCACTTGTACTAACAGCTATCACTTTCTCCTTTGCCTTTATATCACTCTTCATCTTTTCATGCAACACGATACATTGGCATCATGTTCCAGTGATTCAGTATCAACGCTTGTATAATGCATATTACTTTTGCACACTTCTCTGTACCGAAGTAGAGGTTGACCTCAAATATTTTTACCAGACTAATTCTCCATAAAGTATATTTTTCTGTACTCTACCTTCTTCTTCTTCTTCTTTCGTTCACTTGAAACATGTCTATATCTGCAATTCTGTCTCCTTAATAAAACTCACTGTCTTTTGTAGTTCATACAGTGTCCCATAGAGCTTTGATTCCAGTGTTGTTTCCTCTGGCCAATATGTCTGCCTCAGCGTTTCATGCTCAGAACACTCTTGAAGTATATGTTTGGCACTCTGTACTGCCTGTCCACATGTACACATGGCCGTGTTGCCAATCTTGAACTTTGTATACATGTGACTGCGGAGTCGGTTGTGTCCTGTTCTGAGACGTAGAATTATAACTTGTTCTGATCTGTTCATAATGTGATAGTCATCTTGTGTTGGTGTTTGTGGCTTTCTTATTGACTTTATCATCTGTTTTTTCTGATGGTAGGTGATTGGTATATCTGGTTGATCTTCGGCAGCACCTTCCTTAGCCAGTTGGTCTGCTTTTTCATTTCCTGGTATTCCACAGTGAGAGGGTATCCACTGCATGGTTACCCTATACTGGTAAGACAATTCGCTAAGTAGTTTTTTCAAGTCTGTTAGTTTTCCAGACTGGAGAGCTTGAAGCACTGACCTTGCATCTGTCAGGAATACCACAGGCTGTAGGTCAGAGTTGGAGTTCAGCAGTTTTTTAGCTGCCACAGTAATTGCCTGGATTTCTGCATCATAATTATTGCAGAATTTTCCTGTCGGTGTTCTGATTGTATCTCTAGGCTTGTGTGGATATTCTATATATACACCTGCACCTCCATTCCTCACAGCATTCTGTGCTGACCCATCTGTGTATACTCTGACCCATATATCTTGTGGATATTCCTCGTCCAGGAAACTGAGGGTGACTGTCCTCCGCTGCACACTGTTCTGTTCGTCCTCGCTTAGTATTCCTTTCACATGGGTCTGAATGTATATTGGCATTCCATGCCTTTCACTCCATGGGGTTTGTTCTGGTACAGACCTTAAGGGGCTGTCAACTTCAGGTAGGTCTGTAAGTTGTCTACGGAGTCGTTTAGCTTGATGGATAAAGCTGCTTCTTTTCAGTCGCCCCATTGCTAGGTTTTGGAATCTTTCCTTCATTGGATGACTTGGCATACACTGAAACTTTTCCGCTTGAATTATTACTTTTGTGTCTCTGCGTTCGCCAAGTGTTTGCATTCTTCCCATTTTCTGCATCTCTGCTATGGGTGTTGATTTCATTGCTCCCAACATTATTCTAAGTGCCTGGTTTTGCACTTTATCTAGATCTTGTAATGTGGTGTTTGATGCAGGACACCACGCAGCTGAACCATATTCCAGGTGTGGTCTTATGCCTTGCTGGTAAACTTTACTGAGTATATTCCCACTGGCTCCCCATGTGGTTCCACTTAGTTTTCTCAGGATAGCTAACTTCCTCCTGGCTTTTGTTGTTGCTTTGTTTATGTGCTGCTTCCATGTCAGCTTATCATCAAAAGTAACTCCGAGGTATGTTGGTTGTTTGTCTTCTTTCAAGAGCTCTCCGTCTATCTTGATATGACCGGCTTTTTGTTTTGGTGAGAGGGTAAAGAGTGTAGTGCTGCACTTATCTGTGTTAATGCTGACACACCATCTATTTGCCCATAAGGTTAGTGCATCGATAGCTCTTTGTATTTGTTTAGTGGCCACTGTCGCATGTTCTTCCGTGCACCAGATCACCAGGTCGTCAGCATACATTGCCACTTTGATCCCGTGTGGTAGTTCAGCAACTAGGTCATTGATGTAAACCAAGAAAAGTGTGGGTGACAGGACTCCTCCCTGGGGGACTCCATGACGCAGTAGGACTTTCTTGCTTTTGCGACCATCTAATTGTACCCTGGCTCTTCTATTATGCAGGTATGCTTTTACCCATTTGTACATTCTTGAGCTAACCCTGCAATTTCGCAATTTCTTTAGGAGCCCTTCTTTCCAGACCTTATCAAATGCTTTCCTAAGGTCTATCCATGCTGCTAGTACCAGTTTCTTATCTTGGAAGGCATCCTCAATCTCTTGGGAGAGGTAGGTTGCCTGATCTTCAGTAGAGTAGCACTGTCTGAAACCTGCTTGCTGTGATACCAGAAGGTTTTCACTTTCAAGGTACCACTGCATCCTAAGATTGATAATGCGTTCCATTGTTTTGCATAAACAGCTTGTGAGGCTGATGGGCCTGTAGTTGGAGACTGTGTTGCCATCTTTTCCTGATTTGAGGAGTGGTATCATTATTGCTTCTCTCCACGCCTGTGGTACATTACCTGTGGACCAGCTTGTGTTAAAGATCTGCAGTAGCTTTGCTCTTGCTGCACTTCCCAGGTTTCTAATCATTTCATTGGACACTCCATCAGCTCCAGGGGACTTTTTCATTTTCAATTTGGATATTGCATGCTCCAGTTCTCTCATTGTGATTGGTGCCTCCATGACTTCAGGTATAGGTTCGTCTTGTCCAATGTTTTGCTGGTTCGCTCGAACCTCCTGTTGTTTGTCTGGGCTGACTTTGATGTTATTGTCTTCTGCAAAGGAATCTGCAAAATAATCAGCTGCATGTTTACCTGTTAAAATGTTTTTATCTTTATAAAGTGTGATCCTGGTATTTCTCCCTGTACCTTCATCATTTAGTTGTTTTACAAGTTTCCATAATTTCCTAGTATCTCTTTCTAGGTTCAGCGACTCTGTTTTTTCTTTCCAGCTGTTCCGTCTGGCTTGTAACTTGGCTCTTTGAAATTTAGCCTTTGTTTGCTGATATTTGTTGTGATGTTCTTGGCTAGGTCTGTTCTCTGCCTGCTTTCTAGATGTTTCCATCTCATTTTGCAGCTTTTCCAGTTCATCATTCCAGTAGGGTTTGTAGTTTTTGCGTGCCCCCCTGGGTATGGTTTTACTAGCAGCATGTAGTATACATCTATTAAATTCACTCACTGCTCTATTGATGTCTTTGTCCAAGTTCATGTCCTTAGCTAGAACACTGGTTAAATGCTGGTACATTTTCCAGTCTGCCCTCTTATAGTTCCACCTAGTGAGCGTGCTGCTGTCCTTGGTATATTCATTGTGAATTTCCAGAAATACTGGTCTGTGGTCACTACCCCCAAGCTGCTTTCCAACGACACGTGTGATGTTCCATTCCAGGCCTGGTGAGTAGAATGCCAGGTCTGGTGTAGAGGTGGTGTGCCATGCTCTCGAGTAGAAGGTTGGTGAGTCAGCTGGCTGGTTAATAAGAATGAGATTATTTTCATCCTGCCAGCTCTCAAGTTCCTCACCTCTCTTGTCGATATGATCGTAGCCCCAGCTCTGAGAGTGGCTGTTGAAGTCACCACACACCATAAGCCTTTCTTTATCTGGAATTGTGTCTAGTGCCAATGGTTTATCATTTGGGCAGTAGTAGATCAGGAGATGGAATTCTGCACTGTCTGTTTTTATGTGGAGCATCTGGTATTCTGCCCCGTCCATGTATACTTCCAGCTGACATGCGCTGATATTGTTTTTAACTAGTGTCAGAATTCCACCCTTTCGCCTGTCTTTTCGGTCAGATCGGTAGCACTGGTAGCCTCTGATTTTGAAGGCTATGTCGCTGCTGAGGTGTGTTTCTTGGATACAGCAAATATTAACTTGTTCTTCACTGAGGACATTTTCAAGTTCCAATTTTTTGCTGTATCCATCTCTTTTACTGTTGACACCCTCAGCATTCCAGTGCATTATTTTTATTGGTCGTCTGTTTGTTTGGCCAGTAGCTCTATTCCCTTGCCTCCTGGCTCCTCGGGGCAATTGAGAAGGACTTCCAGTAACTGAGGTTGGGCCCTTTCGAGGTATAGGGCCCGGCACCGTCCCTGCCTGAACGTCCGCCACAGGGCAGGCACCATAACATTTATTAGATGCAGACATGTTTCCATTGTGTTTTATGCGTGGCAACCTGATTATCTGTGCGCCTTTTGGCTGGTTGCCTCCGTCTTCAGCACTCTGCTTACTTGGGCCGGACTATGGTCCTGCTCGAGTGGGAGTGCCCGACCAGTCTTAGTTTCCAGCCTCTGATGGCTGAACTAAGCCCCATCACCACTTCAAGGTTCTGGCCTCGATGGGGTGTACTCTACCATCTATCATCCTCCTAGTGTGTCCCAGCCATCTATCATTATAGTGTGTCCTAGTCATCTATCATCCTCCTAGTGTGTTCCAGCCATGTATTATCCTTCTAGTGTGTCCCAGCCATCTATCATCCTAGTGTGTCCCAGCCATCTATCATCCTAGTGTGTCCCAGCCATCTATCATCCTCCTAGTGTGTCCCAGCCATCTATTATCCTCCTAGTGTGTCCCAACCATCTATTATCCTTTTAGTGTGTCCCAGCCATCTATTATCCTTTTAGTGTGTCCCAGCCATCTATCATCCTCCTAGTGTGCCCCAGTCATCTATCATCCTCCTAGTGTGCCCCAGTCATCTATCATCCTCCTAGTGTGCCCCAGCCATCTATCATCCTCATAGTGTGTCCCAGCCATCTATCATCCTTCTAGTGTATCCCAGTCATCTATCATCCTCCTAGTGTGTCCCATCCATCTATCATCCTCCTAGTGTGTCCCAGTCATCTATCATCCTTCTAGTGTGTCCCAGCCATCCAGTGCCGGATTTACCTATAAGCTAAACAAGCTATAGCCCCAAAACATTTTGTATTTCATTATCTATATATTCTTAATCGTTAAAGGGCCCCATATCTCAAATAGCTTAGGGCCCTATCAAGTCTAAATTCGACCCTGCAGCCATATATCATCCTCTTAGTGTGTCCCAGCCATCTTAGGCTGCGTAGATTGGGCATATAAAATATGGTATTGCCTGGTTTTTTAAAAAATACATAGTACTTGTGACTTTGTCCTGCTACCGAACTCCGAGAATTCTACGTAGGTACCGCATCTGAAATCTGTTCGTCTCTACTGACGCATAGAGCTTGCCCAAGTTTCACTGTCGTAGAGGAGGGTGCTGAGGAGTTTAGTTTTTGTTAATTTTCAGTTCCCAAGACCCTTTTTGTTCTGTTCATTGTTGTAGATGTCATGCCAATCCTGATGCCTATTTCTTGATTCAATGATACTTATTGTTGATTGAGTACCCTAGATATGTAAAGTGGTCAACAACCTCTAGCTCATCACCATCGATGACAATTTGTGGCTGCTTGATGGCAGCCTTCGTCATAATTTGCGTTCTTATATGTGTTGATTGTTAGTACAAACTCATAGCAGACAGAAAAGGCAGCTAGTAAGTGCTTCAGTTCCTCATCTGAGAGTGTAGAATTACATCATCATCTGCAAAGAGCAACTCTATTATAAGAACCTTCTTTATCCTGGTTTTGGCTTTCAATCTTTGAACATTGTAGCCATAATCTTTATGAGAATGGATGAAAATACCCCCCCCCCCTCCCCCAGGTTAGAAAAACATGTTTCAAGAGAAGAGAAAAATATATTCCAAAAGTGTAGGGGCAAGAATAGCAAAGAAAGAGTTGGTAATACAGAGGTCATTATTGGTGCAAAATTCCAACAATCTCTGTGTTTTCATTCATGCATTCACAATTGTGCTTCCCAAGACATACTGGCCATGATTGTGTGCCTGACCCTATCTGTGCATTAAAATCTACTATTACGTAAATGATATCTCAATTTGGAATCTTGTTCACTTCACAAAAACAGAAATTATGAAAATGTGCAGAGCAACAGAACAGTTAAATGTGTATGTTAACAGCACACAACTAAAACATCAGAGTTTAAATATATAGAAAACATTTTTACAGAAGATGGTAAAATTGATACAAAAATTGAGATGTGTCAAAAAAGCTAACGCTGTAACATATAAACTGACACCACTGCTTAAAAACCCAGAGATCAACACGGTGACCGAACGACAGATAATAAACACCATCTATATTCCAACGTTATGTTACTAGTCCCTGACAAAAACACTCATGAGAGAGTTTACATGTGAGAAATTCACAAGAAAGGCTATAAACGTCACCAGAAGAGACTGAATGAGGAATGCAGACATCCGAGAGATAGTAAAGACCATATCATGCAAACAATATAGAGAGAGACAACAGATCAACTGGTTCTGACACATGCGAAGGAAACCATCACGACCAGCCATCCTTGCGTACAACAGCAGAAAGAACGGCTACAAAGCAAGAGGAAGACCAAGGATAAGATGGGAAAATTCATTCAGAGAGATTGTCAATAACCACAGCATAACCATTACAAACACAACATAGATGGACAAAGACAGAAAACTTGACTACTCATAACGCCTAATAGAATTTGTGGAAAAGACAATATATATATATTGTCTTTTCCACAAATTCCAAATATATATAGTTCACTTCATTGTCCAGCTCCTTATAGAAAGTATCGTTCACATCTTCAGATGATATGAGTATTGTTGCACATGCAGTGATCAGTGTGACAAATCCATTTTAAGTCAACAATTTTAATGTTAGCATTCTTTCATATCCACCAATTGGGTCTCAATACTGAGTTCTTAAGTAACAGAACAATGCTCTGTGCTGAAGATCTTCAATACCCTGTATCCATCATTGTCTTGGACTGCCTATTTTTCTCTTTTCGGAACTTCTTCCATCATTAACTTTCTAAACCATTTGTCCTTTTAGGTGTCCACAGTATATTTGATAGTTTTGAGAAGTCAGCCTTCTTCTATCTTCAGGTCTTTGCGGACGTCTGCATTGGTTTGTATTTCGGTCCATGATCTTATGACCTTTCTATAACATTTCCTTTCGAATGCCGCAAATGTTCTTTTCCATCGTAGATGTCATTTCCCATATTTCACAACCATATGTTGCCACGGAAAAATGTAGCTTTTTAACAGTTGTTGCTTTGTTTTTCTGTTTGCTCTCTTTCATACAGTACATGAAAACTCATGATTGGAAAGACATGAAGGTGTCGAGTCTGTATCTATCGTTAGTTAATTAATGTCTCTACAACTGTACGTGTTTCAGACATCAGTTCAGAAATCATGTAAAATTTATTGAAAGGGAGATTCCTCTTTTGCGAACAGTTCTCTATGCTCAGCAGTCTATACAGATAGATGGACGTCTTTATGAATTCAGTCCTAAGAAAGAGATCCTCGAATGTGCCCCAACTGCTTCACTCCATTTCTTGGAGCTTGATCTTTAGATATGTCGAAATCGTATGTGTTGTGCCAACAAAAGCAAACAATGCATCACTGCTCTGATTACTAGCAACACAACGTATTTTACAATCCCCAGCTCACATCCCATGAAAATATGTACTGATTATTTCACAGCAAAGTGTACGCAAATGTTAAAAAAAACGGCTTCATGTCGCTAAAGAGTGAACATGTCCTGCAGAATATGTTCAGGGGTCTAGGAACCCTTTTTGACATGAGCATTGATTGGTTGGGACTTGTGTTTTGTGCAAAATGTGATGTAATCTACAGTCACATTAACATGGTTTCTACCGGGAATGATCACAGATGCATTTTCTAAGATAGCCGTCATTTAGACTCAGAAAGGAGGGGGGAGAGGATGAGGATGAGGACCAACAACTATAACTCTGTTCACTTTAACTTTAAGAATGAAATGATCAATAAACAATTGCATATTACTCAGCGACAACAGGTGATTTTAAACAGTTGATGACATGCAAAAATAATTATATATGATTTAAATATGATTAATTAATATTATTTAAAACAATATTATTATATTACAATAATAGACAATATTATTTCAACAACAATTTTGAACAATATTTAAAAAAAAACAATTTAAAATAAAATTTAAAAACAGTATTATTGGGCTCTTAACAATCGATTAATTAGTTGTGCGTCCAACAACTAATCAGAAGCACTGACCAGCTTCATTCATAGAGTAAACAGAGTATAGAGCAGGGGTCGGGAACCCATGGCTCGCAAGCCAAATGTGGCTCTATTGATGACTGCATCTGACTCGCAGACAAATATTCGATTATAAAAAATGTTTCTTTAGACCCCTTTGATCTACGTATATTAATTGCATATCAATATTTCATTCTACAAATGAGCTAAAGTCTACTACAGCTCAGCATCTGAAGTCGCATTAATGGTAAGAAATACTCATTATTGATTAGCAACAGCATAATAATGTTATTAAAAATAATTCAGAGACATAATTATTGTACTTTTGGTGTTGAAATTACACATAATGCACACATTTACTTGAATTTTTAGTTTTAAACATAATATATGGCTCTCACAGAATTACTTTTCAAAATATGTGGTGTCCATGGCTCTCTCATACAAAAAGGTTCCCGACCCCTGATAGAGTATATATAGATGGAGACATGAAAGTTTGGATGTTGAAACAAGTGCGTCAACAACGGACATATCTTTGACATGAAGCACTATTACATAGCCTGCACATAATGGAAGATCATGGAAATGTATAGGTCACGTGTTCCGCCAACGAGCAAGATGAAATTAAGGAAATGATAACGTCAATGTTCTATTTCTACAGGAAAACACAAGTAGTAATCAGGCCCGTATGTTGGATGGGTGGGGTGTTTAGTGTTTAAACTCTCCCATTTTCAGGTAAAATATAGGTCCCTAGCATATAAAACAGCAAAAGAAAACAAAGATATGGTCGCAACCTCCACTCACTTATGACCATATCATCGCGTAAATCCAGATTGATTAGCAGAAAAGATCCTTCAACAACAGGGCTTGAGAAGAGCTGGCGTTTAAACAGGGCTGGAGATGTTGCTCTTCTTGTTTTAGGAGCCCACTTCATAGAAAGATCGTTATCTGCGGTCCTGATATAAATTTAAGAAACACACAAATCGATAGTTCTCATCACACTTCTCGTCGACATGAGAAGATTATTTGATTTTTAAAAACACTCCAGAATTCTAATGGATTTTTAAATTGTGTCAGCCGACCTGACTTTCCAAAATATCTTAAATCTGTACAAATCAAAGTTCGGTACGCCCAAAGCTCTCTTTTCCACGCCATTAAGACGTATTTATTTGGAATAAATGTTATTTTTAATTGACCAGCGACCTACCTAGGCATGACATGCATCGTAAAACGCCAACCGCCTCTACATTCCCAGAACAACTGGTACCCATTTCCTGAGAATCGGTTGGCAATATGCGGTGTTGGTTATTTTAAAGATACTTCAAGTTAAACTAGAAATTGAACCTCGGACCACATCATTGGGAAATAAGTGTATTTTGTAAGAGAAGGTTCTGTTTTGAAAGCTAGCTTAAATTGTAGAAAGACACATTATTTCTCACCTGTTCACCATTTGTACAAGTCACAACCACGAACAGTACAATGACATATGCTTTGAGTTGCATGAGGTAAAAGGCTTCCAAAACTCCAGAATATCCTGGTGATAACAGTGCTAAATAACCGCTATTGGAAACTGATACGGCCATGTTATTTGTATGTTATCAAATCCTTCCTTAGTATCTGAATAAATGTGCTCCGTTCGAATGTTAGCAGCCGTTAAATCGTTCTTCCAAGACTAAGATTGCGTGCTGTCTTAAATCAGTTATCTCTGTCAGCATTTTCAGGATACCACATAGGCCTAACCATTTATTAGTGTGCAGGTTATAAGCCTAGTGGTAATACGCGAGTGATAACTGAAAAACAAAGATTACGGCTTTGTCGTATGTGAAATATATGTCAGTCCAACCATCACGTCAACTTAATTTCAAACTGAACTTTTCTACTATCACAGAATTCACAGACAACACAAAATGCGCAGCGAGAAATGTAGCAAGGTGTGTCATTAATGCGATCTGTCCACTTTATATGTACTTCAACAGTGGAGATAAAGTACGAGGCATGGCTAGTGTGTGTGATCAGATGCCTAGTTGTGTGCAACACCTTAACGTAGCCGGAAGACTTTGAGATTAAGTCCACACGTAAGTATGTGTAGAGCGGTAAGATTTATCCAGCACACAACACATCCCTTATCTTACTCCGTTCTGCTAAACAAGTATTAGGCTTAGTCTATACACGGTATCGTAGGTTGATTTTGTTAGTGAACACAAATTGACCTAACACATTTGAACAGCCAGAAATTCTCACTAAAATCACTGAACATTAGCGTGTGATTATAATCTACGATTAATACTTCCACTGGCGACAAGAAAAACGTTTCTTAAAAACAGTCTGAAAAACTGCAAAACGATATGCCACTCATTAAGTTGCCAATAGTAAGGTTACAACACGGCCACAAGTCGCGCTAGGCGTTGAGGTGTGCAGTTAACGTGAACCTTGAATTCATGAACACGAAGAATACAGTCCAGGAGACTTCTTGTTTCACTAGTTTTGTCGGTATGCAGACACGGGTTAAAAACAGGAAAACTGACTCGCCAGGTCCATTGGGGATTTTTGTGTGTGTGGTTCATTCATTCACGTTAGGCAGCCAACCCCGCTTGTTCACTGAAGCAACTCCGCCGTGACCTGGAAATTTGAAGGTTTCAATGCTGGAGCGTGTCCCGCCAAAATCCCCATCATTCTTTTAAACCAGCGACCCCCATCCTCGAGACTGGCTCTGTTCTGTCTACCGGTGGGGAGCTTCATTCATCTTTGTTGTCTCGGTGCAGCATTCTCCAGAACACGTGATCAAAGTTACTAAAGTTAGGGAGACCTGTTTCTCTATTTTTAAAACCAGAACGAAAACACTCCGCCCGAGACACGATAAGTGTCTGCTCTTACGTAACATGTGAAATGAAATCAATCAAGTGCCATGCCGACTGGCGTAGGCGATCATGTTTCTCCACGACTCTGTCTCTTGTGTTGTCAATAAGCTCGGTTGGTGAGCTTCTACCGTGCCACGATACAAGTCCATCTAGTAACTTTTCTCTTTGTCGACCTCTATCTCTTCTCCCTTTGATCTTTCCAGTGGTTATTAAGTGTTCAAGCTGTGTTCTCAGCACATGACATAGAAACCTTGACTGTCTGCCTCTAATGTTTGATATGATTGATCATTTTACGCCAGCATTAATGAATACGTCTGCATTAGTTTTCTTGGCTGTCCATGGTATTTTCATCATTCTTCTCAGAAACCACATTTCTGTAGCCTCCAATTCACTTTGAATTTTCTTGTTTATAGTCCATGCTTCACATCCATAAAAAAGAATCGGTTCGATATAACATCTCAGCACCAGAATTCGGGTCTGCATTGATAGACTTCCATTGCACAAAATATTTCTCATTCTTTGGAATGCTGATTTGGCTTGTGCTGCTCGGCTCTTTATCTCACTTGAACATCTACCTTCTGATGTTAACAGGGTACCAAGATATTTCACTTTTTCAACTTGTGCCAATTTTGTGTTATTAATTATTATGTTGCATCTTGGTGGTGTATGTCTCTTTGATACAACCATTATTTCGGTTTTCTTCTTGTTTAAACTGAGGCCTTTGTTTTCACTTTCCTTCACTACTTTATCTAATAGGGCTTGCAGTTCTTGTTCGCTTCCTGCGATCAGTACTGTGTCATCAGCATATCTCAAGTTATTTATATTGTATCCTCCCACTTTTATTCCGGGCATATCTTCTATATTTCGCATAATGTATTCTGTATACAGGGAGAAAAGGTCCGGTGACATTACACAACCTTGCCTGACACCTATTTCTATCTTTTGAAATCTACCTATAGTGTTGTTAACTCTCATCGCAGCTATTTGTTTCCAATATATATTTTTTACTATTCTTAGATCTTTCCCATCAACGTTAAGACTTTCTAGCAGTTTTATAATCTCTGAATGCTTCACCTTGTCAAATGCGCTTTGCTGTAATCTATGAAGCACATATAAAGGTCTTGCTGTACTTCTATGGCCCTCTCCATTAATGTTCTTACTATATATAGGGCATTTCTTGTGCCTTTTCCTTCTACGAATCCGCATTGTTCGTCTGCTATCTCTGGTTTTACTTTTCCTCTTATACGCCTCATTATTATGCGCAGTAAAATCTTGGTCATCTGACTCATAAGGCTGATTGTTCTGTGGTCTTCGCAATCTACTGCACCAGGTTTCTTTGGTAGGGCTATGAAAATTGATTGTAGCAAATCTGATGGAATATAGCCACTGTTGTAGATGTCATTTAACATTTTGGTGATAATTTCAAGACCATAATCTCCCAGGGCTTCTAATTCTTCTTTTGTAATCTTGTCTGGACCCGATGATTTGTTGTTTTTTAAGTGTTGTATGGCTTCCTTTATTTCTGCTTTTAAAATACTTGGACCTTCATTGTTATAATTTAAGTTAATATCATTTCTGTTATCTTCGTACAATTCTTTAATATATTCTTCCCATCTGTGCATGACTTCATTTTCTCCTATTAGTATGTGTCCCTGCTTAGATTTCAGACACCCAGACTTGTGAGCCTGCCCTCTGCCTGTTAATTCCTTTATTTGTAAATGTGTATCACTTGTATTTCTATGATAATGTTTTTCTATTTCACTGCACTTTGCGTTTAACCAGTCCTCTTTAGCCTTGGTGCACTTATGTTTAATTTCTTTGTTCATCTTGTTGTATTCTTTGATGTTATTCTTCATCTGTCTTCTTTGCTTCATCATATTCAAAATATCTTGTCATCCAGTCTTTCTTATTGAGATGTTTCTTAGGTGGCAGGATCTCTTTAGATGTTTGCTGCAATGATTCTTTTAACATCGTCCATTGTTCTTCAATGGTTTCTATTTTTTCTATCGCATTGTACCTATTTTGAGTTTATATTATACTGTTCTTGTAATTCTGTATTCTTTGTCAGCATATTCACATTAGGTTTGTTATCTGCCCTTGTAGTTTTTAATCTCTATAACCTAATATTAATCTTTCCCACAACTGGAACATGATCACTATTACAATCAGCGCTTGGACATGTCTTAACAGACTTCAGTGAATTTCGGAATCTTTTATTTATTATGATGTAATCTATTTTATTGCGTGTCTTATTATCTGGACTTTTCCATGTCCATAGCCGTCTTGGGTGATGAGAAAAGAATGTATTTCCTATCACTATATTATTATTTCTGGCCCAGTCTAGCAGGACCTCACCTCTTTCGTTTCTAGTGCCTAATCCAAATCTGCCAGTAACATCCTCGTCTTGGCTGTCCCCTACCTTAGCATTCATATCGCCCATGACAATATTTACTTCGTGTTGTTTGCATTGTTTCATAGCTGTGTTCAAGTCCTTGTAGAATTGTTGTATGTCCTCTTCTGTACTCTCTGATGTTGGTGCATAAACTTGGATGATATTTATATTAATAGGCTGACCCTTTAGTTTTACTTATAGAACTCTGTCTGATATATTCCAGAATCCTATAACAGATCTCGCACTCTGCTTGTCCAATATTACTCCCACACCGTTCCTATGTTGTTCTCCTCCTGAATATATTATTCTAAGATCTTTTGATACTATACTACCTGCTCCCAGCCATCTCATCTCACATAGGCCTAGAATGTTGATATTCATTCTGCTCATTTTCTGTTTTATGTTATCTAATTTTCCTAAGTCTGTCAGCGTCCGAATGTTCCAGGTTGCAATCTTGATTGACTCGTATTTGATGGACTTGCTTATTGGAACTAGCATATTATCTAAGTCGTGTCGAAACATAACGTAATCTAGGGATATTTACAGTAGTAGTTTCCCCTGGCTTTCTACAGGGAGCCGCGTTAGCGCAGTGGTTAGCGCACTGGCTTCGCATATGAGTGGTCATGGGTTCATTCCCCAGCTGTGGCGGAAATGTTTTCAGATCGCAACGGCTCCCAGGTCGACCCAGCCTTAAATGGGTACCGGATTAATCCGGGAAGTAAAGACTGCGAGGGAGAGGAGATGGCTACCGCCCTCATTTGCAGAGCCTGTGAAATGTGAGATCGCTAACATCTCACACCCCTACGGCATTAATAAATGCTATGGGTTACTTTACTTTTTTACTTACTACTGGGTTATTTATGGTGTTCTCCACGAGCCTTTGACTAAATAGCCTGACCTACAAGGCAGTAGTGGTTTGATTTTAGAGTGATGCCTTCTCTTAGATGAATTGTCCTCCCGAAACTAACGAACTCCATCTATCCAGAAATGAAATAGTCCGTGGACAACATAAATCCACACCTTGCGTGTCAACAGCGATAATTAGAACTAACTAAACAAACACTGGCCGAATCATTGCAGATATCGGTATACATAAACAAGCAAACAGAAGTCTGTTCTGGTCTCAGTAAACATAAATAATCACACAGAAATAACATAGACCACGTTCACACCAAGTGGTAACAGATAAGTGGTTTTCACACACTTCCAGACTACCAATAGATAGCATGCCACAATTGGCCAATACACATAGACATAATGGATATAAAGCCAGAGGCAGACCATGTAAAATATGTATCACAGAAATCAAAGAAGCAGCAGGAACAAGCTGACAAACAGTATACAGGAAGGCCATTTCCAGAGAACTCTTCTAACCCTAACGTAGTTTCATTACTCGGCGAGACCATAATGGAAGAAAATACCAGGGAAACGAAAAAGATGCTTACTCCGTGAAAGATGGAAACAAGATATCAAAGACCACCTGAACATGACACAGAAGCCGGAAGATTAGATCAACTTTAGCAGCAGTGTCGAAAGACTGTGATGATTGCTACATCCTGCCCAGTATATACTACCTGATGATGATGACGAGCAGAGTGATTAAGGGTAAGCAAGCCCGCAGATAAGAGGAGTTTCGGAGTTTCAAGCCCCCTCCCTTAACAAAACAGAACATGACTTAGCAATAGGAATATATCCAAAAGGAGGGTAAAACCATGACCGTCACCGATAAAGACCTTCCAACAGAACTGATTAGGACCTCATTCGTTACGCTTTTGACTATCATTGAGTTATCGGTTGGTCACTCTTATATAATTGGAATCGCGAGCCAAAGAAGACACACATCTGTTTAACGCGTGACTGATGCAAATGTAAAGGATGCTACGAAATCGCGTCAACTGCAAACGATTTTGAGTGGCCAATTTTTTATTTTAACAGCGGGGTGTTTCCTATTGCCCTTTGTATATGGACTAGTCGCGTGTTTACGCACGTAATCGTTGTCGAGCGATGTCACTTTCAGTGGGCGACAGGCTTTATGAGAGCAACATCATGCCAGCTTCCTTTTACTTTTCTATAAGTACAGTACATATTTTCAAACTTGCGTCGACCTAGGAATCCATCGTGGTATAATAAAATGTCAAATTGTTCTTGAAAATTTAGCCTCGTCCAACCGGTTAAGAAGATAGTGTCCTACCACTGATCTATAGTGTCTGAACACTGAACTGCAGTGTCTGAACACTGATCTACAGTGTCTGAACACTTAGCTATAGTGTCTGAACACTGAGCTATAGTGTCTGAACATTGAGCTACCCAAACTCCAGGCATAAATAACGAGAAAATGCTATCAGCTGGAGTAAGTCAGTAACGAAAGTCAAGGACACAATGGATATAAACATTTCCTGATACCGAAACAAGTTGTTGAGAAAGATCACATTTCCGGTGCTATAATCCCAAACAGCATGCGCACATAATCATTGAAACTTGTATTGCTCTAAAAGCACAAACACGTGATCCTTAAATACCAAATACACCAGCTCACAGAAGATTTACCAATGACCTCCACATTTTCTTTGATGGTTGTAAAGCTCTGATATAACTAAATTGGACTTTCATCTGCAGTTGAAAGTATCGCACTTCACTATAAGTGTGATAGAATGGAAGACATGCCGAGAGTCAGACATGGAAAAAAGTGACGAAGGATAATATTACAATCAGAAGCTTTTTGTGCTGTTAAAAACATACTTTTAAAAAGTGAAGAAGAAATAATAAAGTGACTTAGTAATTGTTGACAAGACAAGGTTATCGATGGAGTTAATTAGCGGTAATATTCAGCCAGCCGTAACTGAAACACGAGAATGGTAGGGGAGAATAAAATATTGCCAGAAACTTAATTTAATGAAGGATGTGTATAGAGTAGAATATTCTGGAAGAGGTAGTAAGTTAGTTAGTCGTCGGATCATCATCATTGCAAAATGGACACGTCCATAGTTACTCCAATCTCTGCTTGAGTATATCCGCAATTACACTTCTGCAGACATTACCGGTCCTATGCTAGTTGACCATAATTCTTCTGAGCCCTCCAAAATGTTCACTTCTAGCAACACCGCATTTCAATCCTTGATCTTTAATTCTGGCCATTTAAAAGGAATCATCACCCACATTAGTCTCACCTCTCTCGTGCTATATCTCTTAAGGAGTTCAAAATGTCAGCGCGATCTATTGCCCCGTCGCCATGTACCGCAATTGCGCGTGACACCAGTTGAACTTCTCTTTCATTGCCTCGAACACCCACATGTCCCGGCACGAACATAAATTTAACCACTTTCAGACTCACCTTTCTCAAGACCTCAGTCCACTGTTCGCGAACGAGACCTACATGTACCTTCTTAATCATACTCATAGAGTCACTCAAGATGCAGATATGTGTTACCTTCTGTGTGCGTAGCCACTCAAATGCCCTGGTCACCGCCATAGTCTCCATGGTCATACTACTCGTAGTGACCGCAAAAGCACCACTCTCCTCCTTGATCGTTTTACCTGCGCACTGAGCTGTGAAGGCCCAATCACTGCGAACACGTCTAACCACAGATCCATCAGTGTATATAATCACATCTCCCTCTTTGGTATTCTCACTGAACAAAGCCTGCATTTTTTTCTCCATAGCTGTGGGACACCGTTCTCTGCATTCCCTGCTAAGTGATATTACTACTCTCAAACAAGTTTCGAAATCTGTGGGTAGAATTGTCCATTCCGCACCTGCTACCACATCTTGCAATCTGCACACGCTTTGTATGACATCCTCAGCACGTTCCATCCACAACCTTGAGTTTGCTTCCTTTCACTTTCTGTATTTCGAAATGCAACGGGTGTTCCTTATCTGCATGTATTTGAAGATACGCCCGTGAACGACAATACTGTAATCTGTGCTCAACTGTTCGACAGTCAAGTAGGTATCGAATAGATCCTGTCGATGTGTCTCTTGTGCACCCAAGTATGATACGCATTGCTGCATTCTATATTCCATCCAGTCTTTCGATCTGAGTTTGGCTGAGAGTCAGAATTGCCATTATATATTCCACCACCCAAACCCTGGTACAAAAGAAATAATAACCTTTACTCACACTGCGCAGCAGCCATAACCTTGATTACTGCTAAGCCGTTGCCTGCCCTTATGGTGATGTAGTCAACATGTTCTCTGAAACCCAGACTTCTGTCAAAAAACACACCTAGATATCTCATTGTGCTGGTTCTTTCTAAACTTTTCCCGAACAACGAAACATGTGGCATGGGTGTATTTACTATGTGATTGTTCAAAGAAAACCACGTTACGAATGCCTTAGACGGATTAACCACTGGAAGAGGTTGTTGACAGCCTTGAGGGGCAAGTTAAGATAAACTTAGGTTAGGTGGGAATTTAATTGTGGACAAAAGTGTGAATATGCATGAGTATTCAGCAAGATTGAGATCCAAAATACGTCCAAAAAGGGAATATTATGGATTGTACTCAATCTTGAGTGAGCAGTCATTAATTTGTGAGCAACATGGTAACAGCTCAGTCATGTAACGAAGGATTCAACAGGGGAACTGTCCATGAAGGAGGACATTGTTACTCGAGCTCCATAGTTTTTAAAAGAGAATTGTTGAAACGCAAGTTGTATATTGTAATTTAGCAGAATTCGTCATGTGTTGAATTTGTCAGGAGCTCCTGTTATTGAAATGTGTTAGAGTGAACATCGTAATTTTCAGTGTTAACGATGGAGTGTTAGAATGAGGAGTGAGTGGGCATAGATTGGGGTAAATGCGAGTATATTAGAAGTGAGTTAGTAGTAGTAAAGTCTAGAATTTGGTTATAGGAATAAATCAGATTGGTTAGGAATTCGTATAAGTCGTCGAGAACATGAAAATATGTCAGTTTCACATTTGAAGGAAATGCTGCTGAAGGAATATAATCGTTCCCGAATATGAATTATTCTGATGGTTCTGGTCTGAGTAAGGAAAGATCAGAGTGACACATTTTGAGACAATGAAGAATCTCTCCTACGATATTTTTGCCATAGAATAGATATGAGTGAGAGTCTATATTCTCCAAAGTCGTCAAAAGGACCAATGCTGGAGAGCATTGGAAGATCTTTCCAACGTGATAGATCGCCAGCGCTGTAGTGTGGTGTGTTTGACGTTTCTGCATTAACGAAATGGAGAGCTTGCTTTTCATCGCAGAGGAAGTAATTATAGTTTCTTTTCCTGAAACTGCAGCGTATTTTTATGAAGTCTTACCAGAGTTCCTGCCTGTTTGAAGCCTTATTTACCGAATGAACCCGTGTGTAGGGTTACTCATTTTTCCAGCTCAATTTTCATCGTAGAGCAAGCATTTGTAGTTTATTTTCTTGAAACTGTAGTGTATTTTTGTGAAGTCTTACCAGAGTTCCTGGCTCTTTTAAGCCTTATTTATCGAGTGAACGTGTGTGAAGGGTTACTCCAAGTTGTCGAGTCAGTTGTCGAGATACAACCCGTCAACGTTATTTTGGAAGCAATCATCTACGGGAGTGTGATATGTCCGTTTTCGAGTCAATGAGATGACTTAGTGAATAGACTGTGAACACTGTGTTATCAAAGTCATACACAGGAATACTAAGCGAGGACGAACAGAACAGTGTGCAGCGAAGGACAGTCACCCTCAGTTTCCTGGATGAGGAATATCCACAAGATATATGGGTCAGAGTGTACACAGATGGGTCAGCACAGAATGCTGTGAGGAATGGAGGTGCAGGTGTATATACAGAATATCCACACAAGCCTAGAGATACAATCAGAACACCGACAGGAAAATTCTGCAATAATTATGATGCAGAAATCCAGGCAATTAGTATGGCAGCTAAAAAGCTGCTGAACTCTAACTCTGGCCTACAGCCTGTGGTATTCCTGACAGATGCAAGGTCAGTGCTTCAAGCTCTCCAGTCTGGAAAACTAACAGACTTGAAAAAACAACTTAGCGAATTGTCGTACCAGTATAGGGTAACCATGCAGTGGATACCCTCTCACTGTGGAATACCAGGAGATGAAAAAGCAGACCAACTGGCTAAGGAAGGTGCTGCCGAAGACCAACCAGACATACCAATCACCTACCATCAGAAAAAAACAGATGATCAAGTCAATAAGAAAGCCACAAATACCAACACAAGATGACTATCACATTATGAACAGATCAGAACAAGTTATAATTCTACGTCTCAGAACAGGACACAACCGACTCCGCAGTCACACGTATACAAAGTTCAAGATTGGCAACACGGACATGTGTACATGTGGACAGGCAGCACAGATTTCCAAACATATACTTCAAGAGTGTTCTGAGCATGAAACGCTGAGGCAGACATATTGGCCAGAGGAAACAACACTGGAATCAAAGCTCTATGGGACACTGTATGAACTACAAAAGACAGTGAGTTTTATTAAGGGGACAGAATTACAGATATAGACATGTTTCAAGTGAACGAAAGAAGAAGAAGAAGAAAAGTCATACCCCTTGTTCAATTTTGTAAATTCACTAGCAAATGGATGTGTCAAGCTTATGAACAGTGAACATTTTGTCAATAAGGACACCGCCAACTTTATGTTCGATCGTTGTTAAATAGCGGGACCAATCACATAGTCAACCTCGACAACTGTGAACTATTGACTAGTAGGATAGGTTCATAGTGACTCCCAATTAAATCTTTGAACTAATGTTTTTAGTGATTATTATTTAGGTTGGATAGCTGGGGTAGGCCGATTGTTTTTGATGTTCGGAAAATAGGCGGTTAACCTATAACCCAGAAATCAATTGCCTCCTCTCCTGTGAGTATATAGACTGAACGAATGTGTTGTCATCACTTAGATTCTCTTCACATAATTTATGCTATGAAAAAAGTTGTCATTCAAAATATATATGGGTAACACAATTTCCTTTCTTTTAGAAGTAAGACTTAGTTAAAGTTTCAGATGGGACCAGCCCCCTTTAGCTCATAGCTACACAACGAACATCACAAGAAGTACTTATCAACAGGAATTCCAGAATTGGAAACACTATTGGAAGAAGGAAGAACACGAGCGCTAACATCAACAAACTATACGAAGACGGAAGAACACGAGCCATAACATCAACAAACTATACGAAGACGGAAGAACACGAGCCATAACATCAACAAACTATACGAAGACGGAAGAACACGAGCCATAACATCAACAAACTATACGAAGACGTAACTCCCAACGACGACGACATAACAAAGAAAACACCCCCCCCCCCCGCTTTTTACACATATGAGACACATTTTACTTAACGGGAAAAATAAAACAATCCCGGATTTATACCTTTACAGATTAATGTCAGCCGAAAAAGATAAAATAACTTCAACGTTTCCCTGTTATCGACAGCCAAAAATATGGAATATGTTTCCCGCTTCTTTTCAAGGTTTTTGTGCATTCTACTGTAACAGTTTACAAAAAAAACCCACTTTTTATTTTAAAATAATCATCGTATTCCGTCACCTTATATGTTGTTTCATGAAGCCTCGTTTTCATACATCCGTGTTACACTTATTTTATTGGAATAATTCTATACATGGACCCAAGCTAAGACACTCCACTTAAATATAACCCGTCAGTACTCCACAACAGCGTTGCCACAGTTGAGGGTTTTTTAAACTAGATCTGGGGTTTTCGGCCGTCGTGTAGGTACTGGGATTATTTTGGCCAATTTTATAAATCTGGGTATTTTTCGGGAAATCTTAGGAATTTAGCCAAAATAACGGTTGCACCCTCCCTGTTTTCACAAATGGTTACCAAAAGGCTCATGAAAACGATGGAACTCACACGAAAATTGACGAATTATATTTGTTTATATACTCCCTTATGTCCTTGCGTTAATTATATTGTATTATATAGTCTGTGGTTAAATTATCTTTGTTTTTTTTTGTACAGAGCGATTTGGGGGTTATTTTTAAAACAGTAGTGGTAACACTGCTACTCAACCTCAAGCTAAACAGATCCACGTATTCTCTCGATAAACTTGAACGTTATTGTTTTCGGCTGAAAGACTTTCCGTTTGTACGATTTACTACTACAATCACAAGAATTTGAAGATATTGGTTTGGTTTTAGTAAAACAGTATTACTATTATACGTTTTTTTTTGTCTCTCTGAATTGACATTTTCGAATTCTTAGCTCAAGTATTTTTTGATCGCATACGATTAACGCTTCTATATTTTTTTTCTGAAACTTTATTTATGTGCTATCCATAAATTATTAAACAATTAGGACGGATGGAAAATGGGGAGGGAAGGGGTGGGTCCTGACAAATTGTGATAGTGGTTGAGAGTTTGAAAATAATGTGACGTCAACATATTTTTTAAATTAAATTGAATTTGAAATCTGTTTGAAAAAGGGGGGGGGGTGGTGGTGGGATGGTACAAATATTTCACAAATTAAGAATTGTGGGAGGGGGAGGTGGGCTTTAGCATAGCTTATGGGAGGTCCCTCAGTTAGAAAGTTAACTCCAAACTCTGGAGGTCGTGGTGTCTGGATAACCATAACCCGGAACTCCGCTATTTATTTATGGTTAGAGGCTCAGATATAACCGAATAGAGCTAACTTAACTTCCGCGATTTAGAGGAGCTTACCTCATTATAAGAGGTATATGTTGCTGAACCAAAATATAGTTTACTTTTATGGCGTGAAAATCAACAATAAAGTAGTCAATAAAATAGCTGCATTTGGAAAAAAAAACATGTAACAGATGCAAATATGTAATTGAAACAATAAGTGACTGAAGCAGATATGTAATTGAAACAAATAACAGAAACAGAAATGTAATTGAAAGATTATGTAACAAGTAACAGAAGCAGAGATGTAATTGAAATATTATGTAACAAGTAACAGAAGCAGAGATGTAATTGAACGATCATGTAACAAGTAATAGAAGCAGAGATGTAATTGAACGATTATGTAACAAAAACAGAGATGTAATTGAAAACATGTAACAGAACCAGAGATGTAATTGAAACAACATGTAACAGAAGCAGAGATGTAATTGAAACAACATGTAACAGAAGCAGAGATGTAATTGAAACAACATGTAACAGAAGCAGAGATGTAATTGAAACAACATGTAGCAGAAGCAGAGATGTAATTGAAACAACATGTAGCAGAAGCAGAGATGTAATTTAAACAGCATATAGCTGAAGCAGAAATGTAATTGAAACAGCATGTAGCTGAAGCAGAGATGTAATTGAAACAGCATGCAGCAGAAGCAGAGATGTAATTGAAACAGCATATTGCTGAAGCAGAGATGTAATTGAAACAACATGTAACAGAAGCAGAGATGTAATTAAAACAGCATGTAAACAGAAGCAGAGATGTAATTGAAACAGCATATAGCTGAAGCAGAGATGTAATTGACGAAACAAATTTTTTGTTTTCTTTCAAATTCAAATACGTACAGTTTTCTTACCCTTCGTCGTTCGCTCATACGACCATATTAACCTCAATATAAAATAGACTGTCTGCAGCATGTTCCTTAGAATACTATGGACAATAAGGATTATCAATAGAGAGCCACACTGAGATAAATGAATATACTAAAGAATTGGCTGAGTAACATGTGCTCTCCAGAAAACGACAATATTTTGGTCATATTAAACAATACGACAGCTTAGAAAATACCATAATGGAAAGGATGATGCCAGGGAAAGAAAAAGAGACAGACCATACAATGATTGTGATGGGTACAAAATATCAAAGACCATCGGAGCATGGCTTTCCCAGAAACATACAAATTTGCTTAAGAACGACAGAAGTTTGGAAGTCTGTCATGGCTGCTTCATACTGTCCACGAGACAAGATGATGAACTATGGAGTGTCTTCCATCTATACCACATGCACCAACATTTTTATATGAAATGGATGTATTATAAAAGTGTTTAAATCTTGATTTTATATAGAAATGTTAAAACAACTTTAGCATCTTTCAGAATAAATATGTCTTCAAGTGAAAACTTCTAAAGATAACAATTTGTACCAAATGTTATAGTAATTTCGACGAAGTAAAGTGATAACTTTTCATATTTGGGTAGCAAAATAAAATGAGATAGAGATACAGCAAAAGAGTGTTTCCAACAAAAATGGCATTAATACGTTAGACCAGTGTTTCTCTACCTTTTTTTTACCATGCTCCACCTAAGTCTTTCTAAAATTATAATGCCCCCCCCCCCCAATGTCACATATACATATTTTTGTTTATATTAAAAAATTGAATTATTCCCTAATGAAGCGAATTGCAACTTGTTTGAAATGCCCCCCTAAACATTACATATTGCCCCCATGTGTGGCGTGGGCCCCACGTTGGGAAACACTGCGTTAGACAGTTAATCAGTTAATTACATGTGCTTGAGAGCAAAGCTAGTGAAACGTGGTAGTGGTAAAGCTACATAATACGATATTTAAAACGGGAGAACAAATCTTACCCTTCACGGATTGTAATACGAGATTGTAATTGTCTGTCATTGGATATTTTTATGTTGGTCACACGAACTCAAAACACATCTAGTCATTTTGTGAACATGTTCCAATGACTTGCTGACATATTCTTTATGCGCAACAGCATGGCTATTTTATAACATGTATTTAGAAAAACAGTTGAGGTTGAAAAAAATTCGATGAAAATAGAGACTGCAATCAAACAATAAATGTATACCCAGTACATGTAATTTATACTGTACGTTTAGTGTCACATTACAGACTAACAGAGATTAGTTCGTCTGAAGAATTCTGAGAATCTAATGGACTAGAAAAGCTAGTGAAGTGATACTAAAGCAGATTGACAGGAATGTTGCTTAACATCAGAGGAACAGTCCAGATTTATGCAGCACATTATGAGATGAGGTTTAAGAATAAAATCTAATAACACGCAAGATTGAGGGGAAAACAGAGGGTGTCAATGGGAGAAAATACTCGATGACATCATGGCATGGTAGAGAGTCAGCAGTGAAACTCATACAGAATAAAATGGATAAAGTGCTCCGGCGATCAATGACCGCTAACGCTACCCAGCATATCTCATGATGATGATGATGATGATGATACTGAAGATGTAATACAGTTACTGGATGTTGAAAATATGAGTAGTATTTGAGTAAGCATCACGTTTATTTGTTTATTGTAACTGTCGTATATCATAACATTATAATAGCGCTAATTAATAGCATCTGTTCTCCAATATCTTTCTTACATAAGAAGATCTCATTGGCAGAGCACAATCACATGTGCATCGGATCGGTCTCCAAAGTAATGTATTCTTATAAGTGTATCTTATTTGTATCTTATTTGTTCGTTCTTACATTCCAAAATGAAAATAAATCCGATATTCCAGAAAATCGTAAACAATTGTTTTTTTTTACATTATTACATATCTGCTTTCCCTAGTGGATGATTGACAGGTATTCAAATTAACGAATCTTACTTCTATTTTTATTTCATTCACTTATTTACGTTTCCTACAAACCTATCTCAACAAGTAACTTAGAATATGTACCTTGTGTTCTGCTTTACTTGTATACGATTCTCCTATGAGGTAGCATGCATGCTTACCTTATAGTCTCTGCGTATAGTTTTGCACAATTTTATTTCCAGTTTTTATGTTTGTTCTCATCTTAAGTTCTCGTGATCGAGCCATCTATTCTGTGTATTTGTTTCATTTGGCGCCGTGTGTTGCCGGGCATAAATGGGGAGCAAAGAATAAAGGTACTGTTGCATGTCATGCGTGTTGTAAGAGTCGAAAAAGGAGGTTGAAGGATTGAGCTGGCTGTTCCTTCCCATATAGTGCCAAACTTACCTATCATCATCATCGAATGCCGTCTACGTAACGAAGGTTGGCTGTAACAGAACCCCAGCAACCATTGCCTCTTGTCTTGATGGTGCTCTCTGCTAGACTGTAACTTGTCCATCTTGTGATGTTACTCTCCCACTTGTATCTCTGTCTACGTCTTACTCGCCTCCCTTCGATTTTGCCCTCAAGTAAGGTCTTAACAAGGTATCATGTCTTTTAATGTATCCAAAATATCTTATTTGCCTGATCTTAATTTCTTTTACTAATTCCTTCTTCATATTAAGTGTTATTAGAAACTCTTTGTTTGTTTTCGTCCCTTTCCATGATGTTCTCCATATTCTTCTATAATCTACATCTCAAACGCAACAATTATGTCTTCTAATTGTTTGTTTATTGACCATGTTTCTGAGGTACATATTAATATCGAATAGTTGTAACATTTTGTAATTCTCATTTTTAACTTGTTTGTAATTTGTTTAAATGTTAATGTTTTCCTCATGTCATTGCAAGTACTTTTAGCCAATCATATTCTCCGTTTAAATTGACATATGGGAAATGCTGAAGTCGAATGTGGAAGGCCGAAAGGTACAGATATCGCAGTGCAAGATGTAAACCATGACATTACGCATCCCTCCAACTAAACAATCTAAAAATTAAGTTTAAGAATAGTTTACTTATTTAGCCGACACTCCACCAGTCGACTCAGCTGTAAATGAGCATCTGACGCATGAGTTAGGGGAGGTAAAGACAACAAAGAAGGGAACTTGCTACCCTACCTAAATGTTTCTGTGGCTTAGTACATGAAGAGTTATCTTCATCTCCGACGGCAGGTTGCTGCCATGGGACCTACATTTACCGTTACTCATTCAGCGGGTGATTCCATTTGCAACCCCATTTGAAGTTGCGACTCAAAGATTTGGAATCTAGAGAAACCTCCTCATATTGCACACATGGAGACATGAGAGTTAGTGTTCACAATTCATAGGGATTGAAATAAATAAATGTAGAATATTGTGCTACAAATTCCTACAACAGGTGCGTGATATTTCCTCAAATTGTATTTAAACTACCGGTGACAAAGGTGACCACTTCTATAGAGTGGTATTAATACCAACACATCTGTCACATTCTGAGTCGTGACTTGGCCTATTTCTCCTGCCTTTGTTTTCAGATGTCGACCGGTCACGTGTCCACATATATGATTTGTAAAAAAAAATGAAGCAGGGTTGCCATATTGGTCATTGTATAGTGAATTGTCACTGATCATACTATGTATGTTTTGGCTTTTAAAAATTGTTTGTGAATTTGAAGATCCGTTCAGTTTTATATCTATTTTCTGACTTAGAGTGATGAAAATATGAACACTTGACATCAGCAATTCATATCTTTGGATATACAAGTAAATTCAAATAGGATAAATGAAAATAATTCTTATGGCTGACCAGGTCTTTTTGGGGGTGGTGGGTGGGGGGGGTGTGATGTAATTAGAACGGAAAACCTGTTTATTTGAATTGCAAGGCGATTCGGTGCAGCTAGAACGGACCTGATTCAATTCCCGTTAGCCTTAAGAATTACTTTCGTTTATCCCCATGCATCATATTTCAATTTATTTGTGTAAGCTAATATTTGAAGCAGCATTGTCCTGTCTCTATGTTATTTATGTTTATAAGTAGGCCTATATGTTCCTATAGTATGAATACGGATGTTCTATGTTTGTTTTTCTGAGGATACCTCAATACTTGTACGGAATGATCGTTGTTGACATCTTCTTCTTCTTTCGTTCACTTGAAACATGTCTATATCTGTAATTCTGTCTCCTTAATAAAACTCACTGTCTTTTGTAGTTCATACAGTGGTCCATAGAACTTTGATTCCAGTGTTGTTTCCTCTGGCCAATATGTCTGCCTCAGCGTTTCATACTCAGAACAATCTTGAAGTATTTGCTAGGTACTCTGTGCTGCCTGTCTACATGTACACATGGCCGTGTTGCCAATCTTGAACTTTGTGTACATGTAACTGCGGAGTCGCTTGTGTCCCGTTCTGAGGCGTAGAATTATAACTTGTTCTGATATACTCATAATGTGATAGTCTTGTGTTGGATTTTGTGGCTTTCTTATTGACTTGATCATCAGTTCTTTCTGATGGTATGTGATTAGCACATCTGGTTGGTCTTCGGCAGCATCTTCCTTAGCAAGTTGGTCTGCTTTTTTATTTCCTGGTATTCCACAGTGAGAGGGTATCCACTGCATGGTACCCTATATTGGTAAGACATTTAATTAAGTAACTTTGTAAGTTTGTTAGTTTTCCAGACTGGAGAGCTTGAAGTACTGACTTTGCATCTGTCAGGAATACCACGGGCTATGGGCCAGGGTTGGAGTTCAGTAGTTTTTCAGTTGCCATCCTAATTACCTGGATTTCTACACAATATATTGCAGAATTTCCCTGTTGGTGTTCTGATTGTATCTCTAGGCTTGTGTGAATATTCTATGCACCTCCATTCCTCACTGCATTCTGCGCTGACACATCTGTATATACTCTGACACATATGCTTTGTTAACATTCCTCGTTCGAGAAACTGAGGGCGACTGTCCTTCGCTGCACACTGTTTTGTTCATCCTTGCTTAGTATTCCTTTCATGTGGGTCTGAATGTATCTTGGTATTACATACCTTTCACTCCATGGGGTTTGTTCTGCTACAGACCTTAAAGGGTTGTCAACTTCAGGTAGGTCTGTAAGTTGTCTACAAAGTCCTTTAACTTGGTGGATCAAGCTGCATGTTTTCTGTCTTCCCAATGCCAGATTTTGGAAAATTTCCTTCATTGGATGACCTGGCATATTCGCTTGTATTAGTACCTTTGTGTTTCTGCGTTCACCAAGTGTTTGAATTCTTTCCATTTTCTGTATCTCTACTATGTGTGTTGATTTCATTGTTCCCAACATTATCCCAAGCGACTGGTTGTGCACGCTATCTGGTTCTTGTAATGTGGTGTTTTATGCAGGACACCACGCAACTGAACCATATTCTAATTGTGGCATTCATATGATCACTACTAAAACAAATGGTAGCCAGCCAACAAAGGTCCTTGAAGATTCTAATTTTGTTTTTCATTGTAGGAACCCCTGACACCTTTCCCTTAGCGAAGTCATATATACAATCCTAATGTCAGACTGGTAATACATTCAGTGATTGTGTCAATGAAATAACATTTTTTTTAAAGTAGTTTGTATATCTATGAAGGTTGCCGTGGGTCGGAAGGCAATCTGAATATAATGGAGGTTAGGAGATGTTTAAGAAACCAAATATTATATCTTTTTAACATATCTGCATCTCATATGATATGATATCTTTTAGCCCCATAACAGCTGGTTAACAATATGTCTCAGTTGTGCATTTTTTTTTACAATTATCGCGTTATTACAAGACCGATATGAGTTTACGCTTGGCTATGTGTCTGCTAATATATGCAAATGTCTCTCTTGGGTATCTATTGTAAATGGACTTGACAAAATGCTCGGTTGCGCTCATTATACTCTTTAAAGTTACTCGCGTGGCAAGGACATATAGTCTAGTCTCATTCATATCATATCATCTGCCAAAAATGACAATTCAAGACTACACATGTCATTAGGTTCCTATTGCATTCTTTTATTTCTTAGTAAATGTTGAATGTATACGTCTTTGAATCTAATTTCCTATTAATGTCCCTTCACGGATGACATGAGGTGTTGAAGACGTGATTCTTATTATATATTTCTTGCATTCATTTACTTGTCATTTGCTTCTTTTCTAAGAGTAATAGATAAAACGCTATTTATAACCTGTAAGGAACAATTCTATTTTCTTCCTCGTCTTCGAGAATGTTCGTCTTCGAGCAATGTTTCTCAAATTTTTTCCTGCCCCACTTCCTTTCGTATTACTTTTATAGACCACAACGTCTACAACCCCCCCCCCCACTTCTGCAGTCCAGCATAATCCCACATACCCACTCCCCCAAAAGCCGTACTCTATATTCTACACATATCAAACCCTTACAACAGTGTTTTCCAGCGTGAGGTGAGGCCCATGCCCCACAGGGGGCAAATGTGTTGTTCGGCTGGGGGGGGGGGGACAATTCGAAGTTTGTCGTCGGACAGCGTCCAGAATTTTTGATAAGAATGAAGATGGACTTCGTTTCGCAGCCATTTTTCGATGTGAGAATTTCTCAGGACTTGTTTTCATTGCATGCAAATCTTGAAACGGATATATGATCCAATCTCACAATAGTAATTCAATCAAATCATAGAAACCTTCCTTAATATCTTGCTCCCCATATCGATGCAAGAAGCAAAGGTTCATTTCAAGGAATGATATATTCATGCTTTTCATATCTAAAATCTATATTTATCAGTTTGGAGTAACGTGTGTTGTCCACATTATTCACATCTCATCAATACGCCACTGATTTACTGTACTATTACTGAGAGGAATATATTTTAAGACCGTATCAGGAGATCAATGCAATACATTTTTTAAATAGTCATTTGAATGGTTAGAATGATTATTTCGTAATGGTGTGGGGTTTGCCAATTTTTATTTATAAACACCTCTGTATTGTTTGACGCCGGAACACGAACTTCGTTACGCCTTGAAGTAGAGACAATCGTATTTTGCAGCCGTCTGCTTTTTACATTATTCGTGTAACCCCTGAGTGAATGTACGTCACATTTTTGTTACAGGTATAAACTGTAAGTAGCCGCTTAATCTCAATAGCTGTATAGACTCGAAAACATTTTTCGTTTTCATGTCAAGATAATGAAATGACATTGTTTATATGAGCAGAAACAATACATCAGTATTTATAATAGCCAGCATCAATACAATGCTGAATTGTATTGATGCAACTTCGTTTTGAGAGGAGAGATAACATGGCTGAGGATATAAATTATGCAAGTAATAATACGATGCACAATGACTCTAAAAAGTACTCAAATATTATAAATCTTTCCCAATAAAGATAAAACACGCACACTTTGAAAGATATATTAATGTCTTTGATATATATGTCTTTGAAAGACATATAACATCGTATCCAGTTGGATGTCACATTGAATGTACAAGATCTCACTGCGCCTATAAGCCAACGTTTGCTGTTGCTGAAATGTTTTAAATTATTTTCATTTTAATAAAGTTAAAAGATTTAAATTTCCAACAAAAGCTTGCCACTGGTTGAGAGAAGATGTAATTTCAGACAGCGTAGAATTAATATTAACATTTTTTTCAAAATCCCCAATTACATTTATTGTTGATTGTTTCTAAATCTAAATATTGAATTTCTGTTATTACATTATATATTTGTACGTCCGGACCAAGTTGTTATAACGGGATTTATGTACACAAAATCTAGTAAATAGCCATAATACTTTGTGTGCAATACTCGTTCAGAGTTAGTAAAGCTCTTCCGCACTCTTAACCCTACATCGTCCTTACCGTAGCTTGACTATACTTCGCCCTATGAGGTTGTTCGGGGGCGTTTTCGCCCACTCTGAGAAACTGGCGTCATTACTGCATATTACTGTATATAAGTAGATCAGTCTATAAGTCGAACATGGTAATTTTATATCACAAATTTGCCATGTCTTTAGTTCCTGTTGTAAGTCGAAATAAATATACGTTACAAAATGATCGACAATAACAAATGGATGCAACTTTGCGAGTCTGAAAAATGTCATCTGGGTATTTATGTATATGTTCATTAGTAATAACAAAGTACAGAGTAGGTAGAGAAACGATGGCGTGAGATGAAGTTGCGTATGTGCTCTTATTGGCATGAAATGTGTTGACATCCTAACGTTCAATGAGAGAGTGAAAAGATCGGTTGGCACATTCCAGCAAAACTGATCTTCCAATCCTTTAAAAGAAAGTGCTCGTTCAGGAATGATGTGTATAGAACGATGAACCTTTTGAGGAGCGTGACAACGATGATGAAGTGGAAGGTGACCATATGATAGCATGCTAGAGAATGGGTTCCGCGAAGGCTATTGCATTGGAAATAGGATAATAATTATAGTTTCGAATCACGTGTTGACTTTTCTGTAGAATTATGGATTTAAATTATATATCTATCATGTTTGCATATTTCTGTATACTTTTTTTCAGATGATACTGGAGTTTATTTACATACTACATCAGGGGTGGGCAAACTTTGTGTGCAGAGGGCCGCATTGAAAATTGTAAAGCTATTGGAGGGCGGCATATAATATTATGTATGTTTTTGTTTAAAATTCTCGGTAAGTAATCAATTAAATATTTTTATTGTAAAAGAAAGGTAGTTTTACATAATGTAGAATACTTCTGAAATAAATTACATTTCTAACAGACTTACACTATAACAGTATATTTTCTAATATGGATAAAAGGTTTTGCAAATATTTTAACAATGTTCGTGTATTTAAAAATGTGTTTGAGGGCAGCAAAATATCCAATGGCGGGCCGCATGCGGCCCGCTGGCCGTAGTTTGCCCACCCCTGTACTACATGATCTTGGCACTATTTTAACAGATGGTAGGTGCTTCAATGAGATCAAGAGGAGGGTAGCCCAGGCCTAATCAGCATTTCAAAAGATGAGAAATATTTGATGCAGTGTAACACATACGCGAGCTGGATTGATAGGATGTCATATTAAGCCAATCCAATTTAAAGTTTGAAGGTAAGCAAAGGAGCTCCAGATTAACTGTAGGCAACTGAGATGTGGTTTTTAAGGAAAATTATGAAAATTGTTGCCTCGAAACATATACCAGTTTTAACCCATCAACTTCATGGGCCATAACAAAAATTAATGCACGTATACAAGTTTTCGTTTGACAACATAAGTAGAAAAAAAAAAGAAAATTGAATAAACAGCATCATAAATATTACAATAACGTAGGCTCACAAGCTGTGCAAGACATATTTAACAAATACGAGAGTATGCGTTCCGCGACGCTTCATCTCACATTTTGCTAGGCAAGACAAGAAATGATTTTGTCAGGTTAATAAACTCATCAACAGCAGTGTCCTAATATCACTATTTAGTACAGTTTTTTTTATAATAGTAGCTTCACTTCTATTTAGTACAGTTAATTCTAGCTTCACTTCTATTTAGTACAGTTAATACTAGCTTCACTTCTATTTAGTACAGTTAATACTAGCTTCACTTCTATTTAGTACAGTTAATACTAGCTTCACTTCTATTTAGTACAATTAATACTAGCTTCACTTCTATTTAGTACAGTTAATTCTAGCGTCACTTCTATTTAGTACAGTTAATTCTAGCTTCACTTCTATTTAGTACAGTTAATACTAGATCTACTTCTATTTAGTAAAGTTAATACTAACCCGACATCTATTTAGTACCGCTAACTTATATTTAGTACAGTTAATATTAGCTCCACATCTACTTAGTACCGCTAACTTATATTTAGTACAGTTAATATTAGCTCCACATCTACTTAGTACCGTTAACTTATATTTAGTACAGTTAATTCTAGCTAATTTATGTTTGTCAAGAATTTATGATTACGATGTAAACCAAAAGCAGTAACGCCTGTGTGTTGTCGAGGCCCGAAAGAGGAACAATAAAAATAGCGATACTTTTACCTGTCAGGTTTGTCGTAAGAAGGGAAGATAAGGGTCAAAGAGACCCATATACGAGCTGAAGTCGAATTTGTCAGAGCGAAAAGAGCAGATATCGCAGCTAAGCTGTAAACACTGATACAACGCATTCCGTTTTCTGGACTAAATTCTGCTAACCTGTATGAGTCTGAGACTTTGCGCACAGGAAGGAGAACAGGAAAACAAATGTGTCACTCTTGTTCTCTATGTCGGAATTGTACTGGAATTGTACTGTCAGCATGGGATTGTTGTCTTTCCTGGCATAATTTATTTATTTAATTGTGAAAGTTTTGCTATAACTAGTTTTTTTAAATAGTACTAGATGATTGTTTTACTTCATGTATTTTTAAGATACAATGCCAGGATCTGAGCAGCTTTCTCAAATTAGTAGCATATCCTATACAGGACGTAGCCATTAACCCAGCATGTTTTGGCTTTAGTGATTTTCTAGGCAATATAAATACGTTCAGTAGTTTGCCATTGCTTTCTGAACGGTCCCGATGCTCAAATGCCTGTTGGGATCGAACTAGATACATTTTGCCGTCAAAGACGCGCCCTTTAGCACTTCTACATCGAAGAAAATTGTCCAAGAACTAAGTATTCTATTTGTTGCAGTAGCAACCGGTGCCTGGTCTTCTAGTTCAGGGTGCAAAGAATAGGCTCAATGTCATTTTCCAGGTGTACAGTAGGTAGCGACGTAAGAAAATTTGGAAAGTGGGCTGGTAACCTGCCACATGTGAAAACATTGTCACTGTATGCCTTGTCTCGATTTTTTCTTTCGTCTTCTATCACATGGTCACCGTAGATGATGGAGAGATGCAGACCAGCGGAAATTGCACATTTGTCCTGTTATAGCAGACTCATAGGTGGCGTAAAATGCTAGGTGTGCCATCACTGACGTTGTATCAACAGCAGATCTGAGGGAAGAATGATGAGCATTAGGCCCAGATCTATATGGTGCTCTCCTGGCAGTACGTGATGATACTGGAATACTCCCTTCAGGAGCTAAACATGCATCCATAACCCCCTCCCCCCAAACACACCCATGTTTTTGAGAGTAATATGAAACTAGTATGTGTGTGTGTCAGCTCAGCTAATCAACTGAGGGGGCCTGCTTTTGTCAGAAAGGCTGTTAAGACTTTTACATACTTATAACTAATGGATTTCTTTATCATCATAATGATCATCATCATCACCATTGTCATCATCATCATTATCACCATTGTCATCATCATCACCATTGTCATCATCATCATTATCACGATTGTCATCATCATCATCATTGTCATCATCATCATCATCACCATTGTCATCATCATCACCATTGTCATCATCATCATCACCATTGTCATCATCATCATTATCACCATTGTCATCATCATCATCATTGTCATCATCATCATCATCATCATCATTGTCATCATCATCATCATCATCACCATTGTCATCATTATCACCATTGTCATCATCATCATCACTATTGTCATCATCATCATCACCATTGTCATCATCATCATCATCACCATTGTCATCATCATCATTATCACCATTGTCATCATCATCACCATTGTCATCATCATCACCATTGTCATCATCATCATCACCATTGTCATCATCATTATCACCTCCATCCTTGGTCAGAAATTTATTAAGAAATAACTAGGTCGACAGAAACAAAGCATCACTCCTCATCCATTACTGCTTACTAATGATTTCACCCTCACAACTCTCCTCATTCATTACTGTCATGTTTCGCTGGCGGAGTCGTCTGTCGGGTTCAACCCATACGTGTTCATAGGGTATATGTCTGATGACATGGAGTGGTCTGGACGTTGTTGTAGCGAGAAACTGGATAGTGAGTTGGGTCACGTGAAGTCGATAGTTATTCTGCTGAAAAATTGACCCTCGTGCAGCCAAAATTAGAAAGACACAAGGACGTGAAATTTCAGCGATGTATCGTTTGGCATACAGGCGTCCTTCAATTTGCACGAGGTCACATCCTCCCAGGAAATTGATCGCCCCCCCACCCCCCACATCAGTACACATCCACCACCAGTTCTGGGGTAGCCCTCACGGACTCTGCGGTAAGCTCTTCTCTATATATCGTGTCGCTGGAGCACAAACAATGATTAATCACTAAACCAAACCCGTTTCCAGTCATTCCCAACGGTCCATTGACGATGCTGGTTCGCTCTTTGCAGTCGGTTCTGGCGATGCCGGTCCATAAGAACAGGAACACTGTATGGTATTCTAGCCCAAAGACCAGCGCCGAGCAGCCGGTTCCTGAACGTTGTGTCTGAAGTTCAACAAGCTGCTGGCATTGAGTGCACTGAGGAGGACACAGATGTAAATTCGATTCATGAGATGACACAGTCGTATGAAACGGTCTTCGGCAGAAGTTGTAGCTCTGGGTCTTCCACTGCTGCGCTGATCTGCCATTGAGCTAGTTTATTGAGATAGTCTCCAATGGCGACTACTGGTGCTTCGAACCACATTAAATTATCTGGCTACTATACTTTGCGATTGTCCAGCCTGTAAGCGTCAAATGATGATGTATCGTTGTTCTGTAGTGAGATAACCATACATGTGCAGTGAATTTCCAACTGAACTTATTCAAAGACCGTTAATATTTTATAATCAATCAATAATATGGCCAGAGAACCTGTCACGAGTTATTGCCAAAAATGTTGTTTTGACCTCGACCTCTTGAAGCTGTCAAAACAACCCTCCTCCATATTTCATTCATCCAAATACTGTCAAATAATACAGTATTTCCAAAAGGAGATTTAAATTTTCCACAAGATTGTTTACCCTTAATTGTCACAACATACAATGTTTAAGAATGAGATGAAAATGATAGCAATCTATAGGCTTAATTCAATTCTTTGTCCATGGTATATAACAGATCAGGTCGTCTACCTGAGTCATGGTTGGTTTGCGATATCTGCACCTTTCGGCTCTATCCGTCTGTCTGATACCACGCTCTGGCTCGCTTTGACCCCCATGTGGACCCTGTCTACCGTAACTCCTTGCACCTCTTTTCTCATCTACAGTTTGCCTTACTTCTTATCATTCTTTTTTGCCTCTGTCAACCTGAGGAAGTGGTATTTTTATGCTCCGTCTGGGGTCTTCATCCTAGTGCGATATCCTGTCCATCACGTGATCTTTGACACATCGTCCCTTGGTTAAGTATAATTTGTGTTCATGCCATTTTTCGTTAGGCTGTTACCTAACCCTGAAGATGTATCAATTTTACCTAAATTACACTGGGCTACACTAGGATAAGTCATTGGTTTTATTATTTTATTACATTTGGTCTTATCATATCGCCTATTTCATCATCACTATCTCATCCATTTCTTCTCGCCATGCTATGTCTGTCGACTCCTACTTTACTGGAGCCTTCCAGCTCTTTTACGTTCTTTTTACTTTCCTTATATTGTTTTTTTCGTTTGTTGTCTTTCGTCCTGATGAAAGCTTTTAGTCGAAACGTCATCTGTCGCTGTGTCACGTTACTAGTTTGTTTTATTGACTAATATAGGTAACTCTTGTATCTATTTCTGTTTAATTTGATATTTACCTCATGTTACCCCAGCCCCACACCCACACACATTTTCAGTTTCGGGTTGTTTTCCAACACTGTAGCTTTATCTTTTGTCTACCTGTTTACATTACCGTAAGACGAGCGTTACCGAAGCCCGTGTGATGTCATTAGTGGGTGTTAGGAAAGGATTGGAAAACGTTATAAAGGATATTTTGACACAAATTGAAACCCTTCATCCAGTGAAAAATATCTGGACTTTTTATCCAATAGTTTTAATTCCTTTACATCTTGTGGAAATTGATCTCACAATAGATTTACACTAGCAGTAAATCTCGGCTAGCCTTATTGGTCCAGTGATCACACTACAATAAAAACTTCTGTAGTAGCCTTATACAACACCAATGGCAGGACAGTGGTACTATTCTTTTCTCTCCATAACCACGCGGGTGTTGTTGTTATTCATAAACTGTGAAGTTTGACAGCATTGTGTGTTGGTCTCGAGTTTTTAAAGAAAATTCAGAAAACTTTTGACATTACTAAACTATAAACATTGCTAAACTCTAAACATTACTAAACTTTAAACATTACTAAACTTTAAACATTACTAAACTCTAAACATTATTAAACTCTAAACATTACTAAACTTTAAACATTACTAAACTTTAAACATTACTAAACTCTAAACATTACTAAACTTTAAACATTACTAAACTCTAAACATTACTAAACTTTAAACATTACTAAACTCTAAACATTATTAAACTCTAAACATTACTAAACTTTAAACATTACTAAACTCTAAACATTACTAAACTCTAAACATTACTAAACTCTATATGTAATATGTACACAAACAAGAAAAAAAGACAAAAGAGGGGTGGGGGATTGGGTCGAGAAGGCTCTTCTTCAGAACCTTGCTCCCGCATGAGCTTGGTGACCGAAAAATTAGCACATATTTGTAAGTCATCTACCATATGTTGATGGGCCCGGAAGGAGAGTAAGAATAGCAACACTGTTTACCTACCATGCATGTCATAAGAGGCAACTATGGAGATTTTGAGGTGGAGTTGACTGTCACATCCCATATAGGGAGGAAGTGATTTCTTAGTCATGTTGAAGTCGGATGTTGTAGGCCGGAAGACGAAGATAGCAAAGCTAACCAATGACACAACATATTCTGTTCTCCGGACTACATCCTGATAATATGCAGGAGTTTGAGAACGAACACAAAAGAAAAAATAGAAGTAACTCATAAGCTGCTGTGCAGAAAAACTATAAATATTGCCTATAGTTGCTTACCTTGTTTCCTCTGCTGTGGAGGAAACTGCATCATGCCCCGAACATGACCATCGGCAATGTAAGACATTTTTGGCTAAATGTGAAATCATCTTTCTAACTTTCTTCTTCCTGAAGAATCATCTTTCTAACGTGACGAATTTGACTTTTCTCTTAATTTTCATTAACTATCAACACAATTATACACAAAGCGACCAATGAAAACACAGAAAGAGTCATATGAGTCACTTTACAATGATGATTCTCGATGAGCCAGCAGACTGTAGTAGTGACCAAAGACACATTAGTTCCGATATGGCAGAGAATCACTAATACGGAGCTGAAATTGAAATTCTACCGCTTCACACGGAAACAGGAGATTGAGCTGGAAGTGAAACTCCATCACCTCTTACAGAAAAAAAAGATTGAGCTGAAAGTGAAAATATACCGCGTCACGCGGAAACTGGAAATATGTATTTAGGATCATTGTCTATTGTCTTTCCCCAGGTGAATGATTGTTAATCGCATTCACACTTGCCGTTAAGCGTAGGGGTGGGAGCTTAAGCTGTTGTTCCCAGGTCAGATGTGTCGCCGAGGTTGCATTTAGTCCATGTTTGTTCAAGGCTATCTTGATGTTTTCTATCCACTGTCTTCTTGGTCTGCCTTACACCCGAATATTCTTCTGTTATATGCTCTTAGTGGTATTCGGTTTGGCTTCATTCTCATAAGGCAATGGTGGCCGAACCATTTTACTTGCTGTCTCTCGATATGTTCAATACATTATATTATATCAACTCTTTTCCTAATTTCTTCATTTCTTAATTTATCTAGTTTAGTAACCATTGCAGCTTTTCTCAGACACTTCATTTCACATGTGACGATTTTTATTTGCTGTGAAACTGTTAAAGACAATGATTGACATTGGTACCACAGTGTTGGTATAAAAATTGTAGATATTATCAGGATCATTACAGTAGATTTTCTCAGCATGATGCAAGTCTTGGAGATTACGCCACCCCTCTTGAATGTTTTATTTTGGAAATCCCACCCCAACAAAAAAATTAATGTATTTTGATTGGATACGCCTGATGCGGTCGGCTCTCTGCATACAGGCACGCCCCTGTATGTAATTGGGGAAATGATATTATGTCTTAGTTTTACTTGGTATGAAGGAGAGATGCTATGTGTTTGTTTGCTTTTTAAATACATTTGTTTATTCATAATGTTACTCTTGGTATTTTATTTTCCTAATAGGGAGTGGAGGGGAGTGGGGTATTGGGGTTGGTGTCTTTACCTACTCTCCCTTCATTTCGCCCAACCCAATCGACCCCTCCACAAATACCGATTGATCTAGTTGTGACAACCGGGACCCGTCGCTCCTGACCTTAAATGACGTTTGTGATTGCTGAGGCTAATTCACGCAAAAGAGAATACATTAAATATCCATAATTTTTGTAGTGTAAGAAACAGAAAACAAAGCAATGTCGACCGGATGTTTAGTAAAAGGATGACAGCTCTCAACAGTCAGCAGACAATTTAGAATTAACCAGAATTTGATACGTTCATTGATGCATTAATGTTAGGGTCAGGGTTATTAGCCTGTCTAGAATACATTTTCCCGCCAAAACTGTAACTGGAACACCTGATTACCTTGTGTCCTGAATTGTTCAGATAGGTCGCACACAACATTCGCCAGTCTTTGTCTATTTATAACTCATATTTTGTGTCTACACTTTGTTTAAGTTTGAGTTATTCCTCATATATACGATAAACTAAGTTTGTATTATTCGCACGAACGATCTCGAGAACATATTTATGTGCTTGTATCTCACAATTTGTCTCGGTCAGTTCATCTATAAGTGGAACTCAATTTTTTCGTCTGTGTCAATGTGCACTCCATGTACTTATGTACAGTTAAGCTCAACAATAAAACGTATACACCCCTAACAACGCCGAATAAAGGAAGCTTTTCATAGGTCTAACCAAACTAAACAGACATAACGGGAGACAGCCCAATCTTTTACTATAAAAAAATTAAAAAATTCTGGAGTAAACTAAACAAATGCAACTTTAGACAGTCTTCAGTGAATTTAAAGAAAAAGAAACAAGTGTGTACGTGTGTATGTGTATTTATTTATATGGCACTGTCCATAAATTCTTTCATCAATTGGGTGTGTGGGTGTAGTTAGGACTAGAAACGTTTGACAACTGTTGACGGGGGGTGGGGGGTGGTTCACAAAAGTTGGCGCCAAAAATACTTTAAAAAAAAATACACAATTCATTTTATTAGAATTTGATGTTTGTTTCTAAAAAAATGTAGAACACATCATGTAGTTTGTTCATTATTTTTGTACTATTTGTTTATTTAGTTTGTTCATGTAGTTTATTGGTTATATTTGTGCTATTTGTTTATGTAGTTTGTTGGTTATATTTGTGCTATTTGTTTATGTAGTTTGTTGGTTATATTTGTGCTATTTGTTCATGTAGTCTGTTGGTTATATTTGTGCTATTTGTTTATTTAGTTTGTTCATGTAGTTTATTGGTTATATTTGTGCTATTTGTTTATGTAGTTTCTTGGTTATATTTGTGCTATTTGTTTATGTAGTTTCTTGGTTATATCTGTGCTATTTGTTTATGTAGTATGTTGGTTATATTTGTGCTATTTGTTTATGTAGTTTGTTGGTTATATTTGTGCTATTTGTTCATGTAGTTTCTTGGTTATATCTGTGCTATTTGTTCATGTAGTTTGTTGGTTATAATTGTTATATTTGTTGATAGAAGGATTAAAGATGTATAATATAATTAAGCACAGTGGCGAAACATCGTTGACGTATGAACGAAATATAGTTTTGTAGCTTATACACATTCACATTTGTTTTTTGTTGCATCCTGCGTTAAGTTTGTTGTAAGTTTCTCTTTTAAAGTGTGTAAAATGTTATATGAATGTATTGAAATTAAAAAAGGGCTCTGTGAGCAACCATGTTTCTTTGAGCGATCGTGATTCTTTAAGAGACCATGATTCTTTGAAAGACCATAATTCTTTGAGCGACTGCGATGCTAAGGATAAATATTGCTAGTGGAACCAAGCAAACATGTTTCATTTGACTGATTTGCGGTATACACAAAACAACTCATTTCTTTGCGTTTGTTCTTAAACTCCTGTTGGATCTTCTCTTGTAGCTGGGACAATACCCTGCTCTGTGATGAGCTTGTAATTGAGCTGGCGTTGGTCATTAGTTCTGGTGTTTGTGCCGTTGTTTGATAAGCCCGTAGATACGGGGAGTCCACCCCCCCCAAGGGATTGGAATCAGAACATGATTATTAGTACTAGGAACTTATTTAAAAAGTGGCTACCCCACCACTCCCCTCAGGATTTTCGAAAACAAAAGTCATCAAAAATCTCAATAAAAAGAGAATATTGCAATGAAAATGTAGAAATGACTTTCTATTATCCTTTAGGAATCCGCCCCCCCCCTCCTCACTGAAATCGTATCTATGGCGCTGATGTCTGGGTTAGTGGGATTTTGTGTGTGCCATAATTGCATTTATCTGCTTTATTAAAATTGGATTCATGAGGATCGGTCAAGGCCACTCATCATCATCATCATCTTACATTTTCGGTTCTTGAAGTTTACGTTTAATCGCTTACTTTATTTGGATACTGTGAGCGTCTGTTCCGTCCATCATACAAATCACATGGTATTACATAGTATCACATATCTCAAATCTCTGCATATAACTGATTTATTATAAAACATCTTACAACTGTCATACAGATTACTTGGTTGAAGCCTCAAATCTCTGCATATAACTGATTTATTATAAAACATCTTACAACTATCATACAGATTACTTGGTTGAAGCCTCAAATCTCTGCATATAACTGATTTATTATAAAACATCTTACAACTTAAATTGCAATCTTATTTCTATCATTCATAATTTCTGTTATTTTACAGGCTGGTTGTCATTACTTTTGTGAATGAACAAGCGCAAACTAGTTTTCTAAAAAAAATGTAAACCAATGTGTGCTCATCCGTAACGAATGTTTAGCCAAAGTTCCCGTCAATTAGGCTATTCAGCTCTGTGGACTCCTCTAATTCATTATTCAAAACTGACACTCTTTGATATTTTCCGTTATTTTCTTTAGTCACTTTGTCAACAGCCAATGACAATCACGGAAAAACCAGAAGCCGTCAATTTTGAAGAATGAAAATCTTGGAATCCGCAAGACTATATAATTGACGATAGACTCAGATTAGCCCAACCACCTCAGTCGCGACAGTTGTAGTGAAATAACTGTTTGCTGTGTGCAGCACAAAGACGTTCGAGAAATTCACTGAGGCGTTGGTAGCAGCTGTATTTAAATGAAGTTGGAAGGTCGATGTTTTGCAAGTACGTTCTGCAGCCTTGCAAACAGCGAGCTAATGCTGAGATAAAAGCGGTCAGTGTGTGGGGGTGTTCCTCGAGTCAAAGGGTGAAGGTTGCCAGATGCCGAAGCGCGTGGTAGGGAAGCGTGCCAATTTAAGAACCGACCTTCATGCTCTGTTTCTTGATAACCAGATGTTGTCCAGCACATCTGCATCCAGGTATCAATTTGTCTGCATCCAGGTTTTGATTTGTCTGCTTTGAGGTATCGATGTCTCTGCATCCAGGTATCGATTTGCAAGTACCATCACCATGGACGCCGCATAATTTTTTTTGACAAGGATGGGGGGGTGTTGTCAATCTGTCAGTAGTATCCTAGTCGGACATGTATTGGTTATTTGTGACCTGGTTATAGGTGACATCATTCAACTCCGAGTAAACCCATAGGTGCTCAGTCTCCCTCAGCAGATGCTGACGAGTATGAATGCTTATAGTTCATGTTATTATTTGGTTGAACAACTTCCTCGTTCTATCGCGCATGCGCTCAGTCTTACTGGTTTCACGTTTAATAGAAACTCCCCAAATCGTGACCGATTCTTCATCAGTCCACATATAATCGTGACCGATTCTTCATCAGTCCACATATAATCGTGACCGATTCTTCATCAGTCCACATATAATCGTGACCGATTCATCATCAGTCCACATATAATCGTGACCGATTCTACATCAGTCCATATATAATCGTGACCGAGTTTTCATCAGTCCACATATAATTGTGACCGATTCTACATCAGTCCATATATAATCGTGACCGATTCTTCATCAGTCCACATATAATAGTTGTTCCTTTATCAGCTTCAATACAACTTATTTATCCAATGTTAACTCACCGACTATCATAAATGATTTTCCTTTAGTCCTGTCTGCTGTTGGTTACCAAGAGCGCCCGCATGTCAAGGACAGTAGATCCACGTAATGCCCCAGTGGTTGGGAGAGGTTATAGATGATGTACACTCATAACAAGTGGGAGAGTAATATCACAAGATGAACAGGCTACAGTCTAGCAGAGTGCACCACCAAAACAAGAGACGAAATGTTCGAGATCAGTTGTAGCCAACCTTCGTTGCGGAGACGGCACTTGATGATGATGATGACACTCATAATGACACTGGCATCGCAGACGTCGTCAGACCCTCACATGCTATTATCATGTCGTCCAATAGCGACTTAAAAAACAACCCAATTGTAGGGTGAAAGTAAATTGCGTGACCTTTCAACTAACAGGATTTATGACTCAGTTCATGTGTCACTGCGAGCGGCTACACCTAGATCTCTATTGGTCAATTTGCATATACTTAGTGTCGCCAGCCAATTGAAAGTTTGAAATAGCATATTTTAGGGACGCACAGTGTTGCAATTTAAAATTCTTTACTGTCGAATGGTCACGGTATTATTATTACAAAATACTACTGCTGCAGTGAAAGTATTACACCGATGGATGCTAAAGATATAAGAGAGATGAATAAGAGCGACAGATCATAAGTTGTTGTGTCGTTCTGTAAGAATTATCAGCGATTAGCGCTTACTTCCTATGAATAACGGACAGTTAACGGACAGGGGATCTCCCTGGCTTTGTTCGCTTTGTGTTCAAGAGGTCAAGGGCTCGAATCCGGCTCGTGTCGTCTTGTTTATAAGGTATATTTTTTCGGAGATCCCTGTGGATTATCACTTGAAGCTACGGAGTTACGTGCTTTGAGTGGTACTCTCGGCAGGCGGCGTGCCGCTTCGTTGAGAGGGACGGAGTACATATGAGAAACCGAGTACAATGAAGTCAATCTTCTACGGCATTTAAACCCTTTTTTTAAACGGACAGTTTCTTCAGTTTTATTTCATACCCGGAAGACTAAATCTCAGCGGTGTGCAAAGCTTTGAGAAGTCTCTCTGTGAGAAGGGTTAGAAATAAACATACTTGGTCACAAATTCTAAGGTTCCATCTTTCTCTTTAATAAAAAGGAATTCCCATACTCTACACCAGTGAGACGTATTCGGAATCATATGACTTGCAAGATGGTCACGAATGTAAAATGGGCAACTGTTTAGCCATGGACTTGTCTGAATGGATCACAGAAAGGTTAATCTGAAATTATTTGTAAAATACATAATATAAATCATATTTTTTATCTGTCTCGATTAAACAAGATGTATAGAAAAATGACAAGGTGAAGCATTCAAAAATGATAAAATGTTAGAAAACTCAATGTTGATGAGAAAGATCTAAAGATAGTAAGAAATGTGTTTTAAAAACAAACAGCTTCGATAAGGGTTGACAGTAATGTAGGAGAATTCCAAAAAAATAGAAATGGGCGTCAGACAAAGATGTGTAACGTCACCAGATCTTTTCTCCCTGTATGCAGAGGATATTATGCGGAACATAGAAATCCTGTCAGGAATAGCAGTTGGAGGTTACAATCTGAATAATCTAAGATATTCTCACGATACAGTTCTGATTGTAGGGAGCTAACAAGATCTTCAAGCCCTGTTAGATACGGCAGTACAAGAAAGTGAAAACAAATGTCCCAGTCTAAACAATAAAATATACTCACTGGACACAACTGAAATCCATCAGGAAAGCTTTAAATAGGGTAATGAAGTTTTTTTTAATAACTAGACACACACACACATAATCACACACACAAATTGATGTTTGGACCAAAAGGTCTCTATAAAGGAAAAATACACACATATACTTATAAAAATGACGAGCAGGGACGACGCAATGTCATTTTTTTTCTTAAAAAAAACCAACAAACTTCCAAAAAACATATTTTCTGAGTCATGGTTTCTCAATCACCTTCCTGCCATTCTTATAGGCAACAAACCCATTCCGTTCTTTTTCATTGCTCTGTTGACTGAGTTTGTACTGTGTATATGATTGTGTCTTGCGGGTTTGAGTAATTAGACAAGTTCTTTTACCGTCACTTATTTCCTGACACCAATCCATTCCCGACAAGTTTTTCCTATTTGTATACTACATTTTTTAGTGTGTCTTTCATAGCAGTGGCTCTCAGTCTCTTTTAAAATGTTGTCCCTTTTGGACAAATTTAGTCCCATAATCTCCCGTGGCACCCCAAAAATTGGGAGGGGGGGGGATGTGATTAACCTTTCTACAAGTCACCAAGGCTTCACATGATTTGATGCCATAATTCTTGTTGTGTAATGTTCTATTTGTTAAGTGTGTATCCGCTGTTTCAAGTCATGGTATATTTAATTTATTTGTACCTCTTGTGATACAATTGTACGCTCCTTTCTAGCATGGACGTGAGTCCAGTGGCCATATTAGAGCATATAGCCCTAGACATATTGAAGGCCGTAATTCAGGTAATCATGCCACTACGATGTCCGAAAGTAATTGTAAGTCTTGAAACATTTTACCAATTTCAAAGACCACTACAGAGAAATATGCCAATATGATGAAATCTGTTTTCAAATGTTTAATTAGAACAAAAATGGTGATATCGATGACCGAATGGTTGATATGCATTTTGTCAATGGAAAATCATTACTGGTACTGAAAATATAACTAACGTTATTGGGAGGCTTGTTTCTGTGACAGAAAATAATGTATTTTCGATTACATCCCTTAAAAGATGTTTAAAAAAAATAAATTGTAAAAAATACCTCTTATTTGAGCAACATTTCTTTCAACCACGGATGTCAGTCCAATATGATTATATGAGAGAGCATAACCATAACAAATAATGTAGGTCGCAGTTAATCTTATCCGTATACACTGTGATCTCAGAGTGATTTTACATCTTATTTGAAAAAAATACACATAGAGATTCCGCTAAAAAAATATTTAAGGGACATAATCCAAATTAAATTATTTGTCAGTTTCAGAAATGTTATCATTTCTGAAACTGGCACAGGTTTAGAAATTTAACATTTGTATACAGATCATGATGTTCCACAGTGACTCTCTGTTTAAACTCTACTACTACAGACCACACAACTTATATATAATGATGATTCCACTCTAAGATTTATTCTACTACTATACGCAGGGTTGCTATGTGGTCTGTAGAGGATCTGTTTTTGTAGAAAACCTGCCTATTCTTTTAGTTGTTTGTCTGTAGTGTTCTTCAATTTATTTATAATTATTCTGCTTATTATTTTTCATGGAACTGATAATGCCATTGTCCCTCTGTAATTTGTGCAATCTCTTAAATCTCCCTTCTCATGTAGTTTGTCAAAAATACCATTCTTTCCAATCTGTACGTATTTCTTCTCATTTTCAAATCTTACCAAGACGTTTGTACATTAACTGTTGAAATATCTTTGTTTACTTTGATGTCCACTTCTGGGATACTGCCTGTGCAGACTGCCTTTCAACATTTTAGAAGTCTTAGTGTACTTTCTATTTCTTCTTTACTTGACCGTTTCTAGTTAACACGCAATTCCTTGTCTGCGGCTATATCTGGTGAGATATGTGGCTTTGGAGTATTTAAATGTTATTTTAAATGTTCTTTCCATCTCTTGGTGGGTTTCTTGATATCTATAATAACCACGTGTCTTGTTTAATTAAATATTTATTAATTCGCGGTAGAAATTTAGTTTTAGTTTTATAGTTAGTACATCGTTTGTGGAGCGCGGTAGCCTAGTGGATAGGGAGGTTGCTTGCTATCATCTGGTTACAGCGTGCCGGGTTCGAAACCACGTCCCGACATTAAAAATTAAAATCCGTGTTGTGATTTCTCACTTGACACGACCACTCCTCCAGTCGACTCAGCTGAAAATGAGTACCTGACGCATGGGTTAGGGAAGGTAAAAAACAGAAAGGACGGGAACTGGCCACCCTATTTGTATACTACATTTATACTACAGTTGCTGCGGCTTAGTACATGAAGAGTTATCTTCATCCCCGACGGCAGATGCATGGGACCTACCTTTACCTTTTTACACATCGTTTAGTACACAGCTTGGCCATGAACCCGAAAGAGATATATTATATAAAGAATTGGCGAAGGCCTTTACTACTCTACCAAACAAAAGCGATGGCATAAATGTAGAATGGGAGTTATTTAAACTAACATAATAAATAATCTACAAAGTGTTTGCGGAGTAAGAAAACACACAATGGGAGATAAACAAACAGCATGGCGGAATGAAGAGTTAACAAAAAGCTACACAAATAAATAAACAATGCTTTAGAACCTGTTTGAAATCTCAAAACCAAACTCATTATGTGCAATATAGATTAGCTATACGAAATACGAAAAGAATAGTCAAAGAAGCCAAAGAGAATTCATGGCGCAAATATGGAGAACACCTTATAGGCCTATGTAAGAATAATCATAGAGATTTCTTCAAAAGTGTCTACGCAATAGTTAGTTAGTTAGTTAGTTAGTTAGTCGTCGGATAATCATCACTGAAAACTGGACACGTCCATAGTTGCTACGAACTCTCTTTGGGTGTATCCGCCATTACACTTCTGACAGTACTGGTCTTATGCTGGTTGACCGTCATTCTTCTGCGCCATTCAAAATGTTCACTCTAGCAACACCGCATTTTAATCCCTGATCTTTAATCCTAGCCATTAAAAACGAGTCATCATCCACATTAGTCTCACTCTCTCGTGCTATATCTCTTAAGAAGTTCAAAACGTCAGCGCGATCCATTGCCCTATCGCCCTGTGCCACAATCGCGCATGACGGCAGTTGAACCGCTCTTTCATTGTCTCGAACACCCGCATGTCCCGGCACGAAAATACATGTGACCACTTTCAGACTCACCTTTCCCAAGGGCTCAATCCACTGTTAGCGAACGAGACCCACTTGTACCTTCCTAATCATAATCAAAGAGACAACACAAGATGCAGAACTGCGTTACCTTCTGTGTGCATGCCCACTCAAATGCCCTGGTCACCGCCATAGTCACCATGGTCACGCTACTCGTAGTGACCGCAAAGACACCACTCTCCTCCCTGGTCGTTTTACCTGCGCACTAAGCTGTGAAGGCCCAAGCGCTGCGAACATGTCTAACCACAGATTCATCAGTGTATATAATCACATCTCCCTCTTTGGTATTCTCTTTATCCAAAGCCTGCATTTCTTTCTCCACAGCTGTGGAACACCTTTCTTTGCATTCCCTGCTAAGTGATATTACTACTCTCAAACAAGTTTAGAAATCTGTGGGTAGACTTATCCATTTCGCACCTGCTGCCACATTTTGCAATCTGCACACGCTTTGTATGATGTCCTCAGCACGTCCCATCCACGACCTCCCTCTCTTGAGTCTGCTGCCTTAAACTTTCTGTATTTCGGAATGCAACGGGTGTTCCTTATCTGCATGTATTTGAAGGTACGCCCGTGCACGGAAATACTGTAATCTATGCTCAGTTGTTATCAGTCAAGTAGGTATCGCATAGCTCTTGTCAATGTGTCTCTTGTGCATCCCAGTATGATACGCATTACTGCCTTCTGGATTCTATCCAGCCTTTCGATCTGAGTTTGGCTAAGAGTCAGAATTGCCAGTGCATATTCCATCACAGCCACCACCAAACCCTGGTACAAAAGAAATAACAACCTCTGCTCACACTGCGCAGCAGCCATAATCTTCATTGCTGCTAAGCCTTTGCCTGCCCTTATAAGAACGTGGTGGAACTAAATAGCTGTGCAATCAGTCTTCTTTTACTGTGTCCTTTAGAAGGCTATTATTAAACATGTCCGTCAACTCTCCCAACTCCTAATCCGTTATCCGACTAATGTCATCGTATCTAATGCCATCTGGTCCTGGTGCTGTGTTTTTTGTACTTTTCAGCGCCTTCCTAATTTCTTCAACAGTGACTATCATGTTTTTCCATGCTCAAGTTCTTACACGTGTCTGTAATCTTTTCCCTGATTTCTTGATGTCTCCACATTTCTGTGACGGTGTGCGGTATAGTGTGCCAACAACGCCGCACCTTTTGTCTCGTCCGTCGTCTGCCAGGCCGTATCGTCGCTCTGGAAATCGACAGTAGTCACTTGTCTTGTCAGATCATTCATGGGTTTGTATAAACGCCAGCGTCTACGCAATGAGCATGAGAAACGAAGCTACAACCCAACTGCAATAATAAACAGCATATATGGAATACTTCTACTTAACGGAAATGATAAGAAGAATGTTTGGAAAGAATGTTTCCAAAAACTGTATAATCCTAACATTCTGGCGCAACATACTTGTAAGGGAAAAACCAAGACACCGTAGAGTCAGAAATGTTAAACCAAGAAATAGAAATTCACCCTTTCGGGACATTCCATAAATTGCATCTTACGTAGTTTCACATTTTGGGACCGTCCAGAAGTTACATCAACTTATTTTTGCCATTGTTGACTTTCTCCTCCCCCCACGCCTTGTCAAAAGTCAATGTACTCTACCCCTTGCTTACTTATGCCAATTTTTTGACACCCCCCCCTTTTCCTAAACCAATTTAGCAGCAAAAGTGAAAAAAAAGCGAAATCATTGTTTGCTCATTTTGAAAAAAATATTTTCTAATTAGCATAATTTAATTGGTGTATCACCATCGAGTCCAACTCCTTGTGGAAAGTGGAAATGGGACTTAGTCCAGTCAACATAGGCTGGAAATTAAGATTTGTCTGGCCATCCCTGATATCGAGCACTGCGCAGGTAAACACTGGTGCTGAAGTCGGAGATACCAGACCGAGAGGCGCATCAGCACCCATGGTATCATGCAACACAACAGCAACAACAACAATAAAATTAATTGGTGTATACAAACCATTTTCTGGAGTCAACTTTGCTCAAGCCCCTTCCCACCTTGTCAAAAACTATCAAACTCTTTCAGACCCATTCTCCCTAAATTGGTGACGTAACTTATGGACAGCACCTTCTGACTTGAGATTAGTTGTCTTTGATGTGAAAAATCAGGTCAGCAAAGAAGGAGATTAAGTTTGTAACATAAGAGATTATTGATATAGTTGAAACTGCTTTCAAAGTTGAAACGTGACAACTGCCAGATGTATTCTGTTACCGTTAAGCAATCACACGACCGCGTTTAATGTGTCGAGCCGTTGAGTATGACTCAGGATATGTTATCAGCTTTAAATAAATTGTTATTAATGAGTCACAACCAGGTTCTGATAACACTGTCAAATTCTTTGTCTTTTTTGTGATTCTTGACTTTCTACAGTATAAGACCTACTGCAAAATAGGAAATAAAGTATTTTTAAAGATTCATTTGACTATTCCAGTGACTTTCATTGGTCACTAAGATTATGCTTGTGCGACAACCAATGAAAATTAAGAGAATAATAAGATGGGTCATTTTAAAAGGTTGAATTTTCGATTTTCCAATAGGTTTTATACTGTAGATCAGGGGTTCTAAACAATTTCAATGCACCGACCACATGTAATCGTTAGTGATGAGAACACTTTTTAACTCACATGGCGCGAGCACATGCATTTGCGACAGCGCCAAGGTGTTCGCTAGCACCAGTTTGAGAATGCTTGCGAATATGCAGTGACTACACGAACTGTAGGGCCTATCTATAATCGAGTGAGTGTGCGATAGATATAGAAAAGTACCAAAGTTGCTTAGCTTGAGATTTCTGGACGTGAACATTGCTATTGATAATAATAAATATAAGGTCCGATTGGAAAGAGTTTATATAAAATATGACAGGACGTTAAGAAGACAAGAATGATGTTGGTGTAACCAATGCTAATGTCGAATAAGTTAATCGGAGGTTTCAACAGCATAGGATGCTAGCAAGTGTTTCCTTTGAACATATTATAGTAGACGTCTGAGGGTCGGAAATAAAGAAGTGATAAAATACAAAATAATTAAAACCAAATGCAGGCAGTGTATAATTTATGAAAGGTGTATTAATTGTGAGCATTAAGTGACACATGATCATACATATGTATATAGCTAAAGGGATAACACAGAAAAGATACAATGATGAACATTTTAAATAATGAGAACAACAAAACTTAACCAACACACAACTTAACAAAATACACAACATAATCACACTCACAACTTAATTAAACGCAGAACTTAACCAAACACAGAACGTAACAAAATACACAGCATAATCACACTTACAATTTAATTGAACACACTACTTATCAAAACGATGTACGAGTTATACTGAACACAAGTCTTGATCAATAACAATAGATTCTGACAAAGAGCAGGCGTAATAAAGGGTCTAAAATAGAAAAGGTCTAATAACGAACAAAGAGTCTAACAAAGATCCGGCTTAATAATGATAGATTCTTAAAAAATAACAGATCAAACTTACTAAAGAACACAGATTATATATATATATATATATATATATATATATATATATATATATATATATATATATATATATATATATATATATATATATATATATATATATAATCTATAAGAAATTATGGACTGTGCGTTAATTGTTAATTACGTCAACAATTGTTTGCCAGTTTGGGACCCATTCCCCCGCCTTGCCAACAACTGTCAATAAAACAGTAACCTCCCCCCTTATTTAATTATGTTAACACCCCCTCCCCCATTTCTTACCAGAAAAATTATGAAAAATACATGTCTTTTCCCCACAATTTGAAACAAATGTTTCAAATAATTTAGTTGGTATATAAACCGCTTTATTGGTGTCAGCTTTTGTCAAACACCTCTCCAACTAGTCAACAACTGTCAAACTTTTCAAATCCACATCCCTTCTGAGTTGTTGACATACTTTATGGATTGCCACTTACTGATTATCCAATTTTCCAGTCAAATGAATGATATCGGGTTGTTTCGTCATTTCTCTGTTTGTCTCGTATTCACATTTATTTGTCTGCGTTTTTGTATATTTCCGAAATTTGTATATTTCCTGTTTGTGTCACATCTGACCTAATTTCTATCCTCCGGATACCTCCACATTTTGTTAGACATGTGAACGCCAGTTGTGTCGTCCCTGATCGTCGTTTCATGATGTATACGTGCTTTTGGTCAAAACGTCGGCATGTGTGTGTGATTATGTGTGTTTCTAGTTAGTTGCAAAACTTCATTATGCCGTTTCAAGCTTTACCTATTGGATTTCAGTTTTGCGCAGTGAGTACATATTATTCACTTTGTGATTAGCAGAGACCGTTGCCAAGACGTCTGTACAGAAAGTAATCATGACATGAAAGGCTGATTTTTTATTATTTCCATGCATATCAATGGCCGGCTTGACTTTTTTGGCATGCGACTTTCAGCATATAAATAGTGACCAACGAAAATCACGAAAATATCCAAATTAATTTTATCAAAGTTAAATTTTTCTGACATATTTGGACAGGAGGGTCCCTGAATTCTTGACAGTCAAATATGGGATAAAGAAAATGGGAAAACATTTTTTACACAATTTATCTCCATCAACTAATAATTTCCATTCAATATAGTGTCATCATCCAGCAGATGCATATGTAGGGAATTGCAATACCCCCTCATTCTGTCCTGGCACTTGTGCTTTTAACGCTAATCTGTGTGTTCGACACAATAATGGCCTCATCCTCCAATTGTCACTGTTCCTGAGATCCATTATGGGGCGTCGTGACTGCCTCTATTTCCATTTCCATAGACAAGGAGTAAACTTAACGCGGAGTACATAATACAAAACAGACATAACCCAGAGGACGCTTAACACAAAGAAGAATTTACGCAGAAAAGACTTGAAATACAGCAGACATAATACATCATACTAGATACATAATGTAGCGCGGATTGATTACATAATAGAATTGACGTAGAACAAACATAACTGTGAAGAATGAACTTAGAGCACTTTTCACAATGTGAATTAATCTAATAATAAAATGAGACATACTATTTTTCATACCATGTTAAGTAAGTACTAATACATAGGTCCCCGACTTTTTCCAAGTCGCTATTCCATTTTATATATGCATAGTGACCCCATACTCAATTTTATATATGCATAGTGACCCCATACCCCATTTTATATAATCAATTTTACCAATGCCATTTAAAAAACTGTTTTCTAGTAGGTTAAAATATGCATTTTACTTCCATTGCAACACATGGAAATACTTCCAATACTTCCAATTGCAACACATGGAAAATGTACTGTACTATACAGTGCATGAACTCGCCCAGCTACACTAGAAATCAAAAGATATAATTATATACACAGATGGCTCAGTTAACAAAAATACAAATAAAAGCGGTTGGGGTTTTGCTGCCTATAGAAACGGCGTGAAGTTGATTGAGAAACCTTCTGCACACTCCACTCAAAGCATGCTGCGCAATATAGAAAAGAACATGCTGAGAAAAGAAAGGTGGGACTTATTGAATAACTCAATTGTCCAGAGCATTACATGGATATACTGCCCTGGTCATGCTGGGGTTATAGGAAACGAGAGAACCGACTTATTGGCAGGCAATGCGGCGATAGGCGGCACAATGCTGAGAAGAGATAAAGCAGGCTTGAACAAGGCAGTAATAAATTGTTTTCAAGATGAAGATCAAATCAATGAGACTGAGAACGTACACATAAAGAGAATGTAAGAAATGGGAGTATCTAGAGGGGAGGAAAGGAAAAGTAATTTTTTTTTAAATTCCGAAGATTACACAATCAACACCTGACCGGGAGTCTAAGTCTACATACACTGGGATGGCTGCTGGAACGGAGAATGGAGCTCTTATGGGAGTGCCCCACGTGCTGTGATGATAGTTTCTAATGAAGAGTCAAGAGACATCGAAAATGTATGATCATTCAGAGACCCCCACATACATTTTCGTGACCCATGTATTGAGAACCTGTGTAGTAATGACAAGTCTACAGTCTAAACAAGAACACACATAAACATAATGACTGACAAACCAACACAGACAAGAAGTAACATTATGCCATTATCTTGCAGCTTCTGCTGTCATCAGACGTTATATCCTCCCTATGGTAAGCACCGGAACCGCTGGAGGTCAAATTAAACAATCCCGCGGCACCAGTACTTAGAAATGGGTTGGACATTTGAAAGTAGTGTAGTCTGTGGCACTTAAAAGTAGTGTAGTCTTTGGCACTTGAAAGTAGTGTAGTCTTTCGCACTTGAAAGTAGTGTAGTCTTTCGCACTTGAAAGTCTTTAGCATTTGGATAAATCTTTTCTGATGAGATGAATAGATCCAATGATATACGAGCAAGTAATCGAAGTTTATATATTCAATATATATATATACACACACATGCGCAAACACGCACGCTCGCTCGCGCACACACACAACCTACATTTACTAGATATTTATAGGGTTACTCTGCGTCGCCACAAAAAGTGTCCGTTGCTACAAAAACCAGCGGGGGTTTCCTTACAGTAAATACAAACTGTTCTCCAGAATGGTCCTGATCACACAAGTCAACCATCTTGGCTGATACGACTTATTATTAGTAACATTGAGTTACACTCTTCCGTCAGCCAATTAAAAGCACGGAAAAATTTGGATATGACAAAATAAGTGACGATGCATGTGATAAGCACGTAGAGCTATTCTGGAGAAGGAGTTGATATACACGAGGCCCATACATTTTCAGTAGTACTTGTGAAAATTGGTTAACAGACGAGAAATTTTTTTTATAGCAACACTTCTTGACAACCAACTCTTTTTGTAAAGCCATAGCACGACCTTATGTACATCTAAATGACAGTAGCACAACACATGAACTCATACATAAATGCTATATATATATATATCTACTGATGAATTCTCGTTCTCGAGTTGGATAAATACAGATCGTACCACGTGCACAATAAATCAATAATAGCATATGTTGATTAAGCAGAGATCATTTATAACGGCAATCATTTTATGGACATACTATCGTAAATAAGACCACCCTTAAATATCTTTGAAGATGAGCCACACTGGATATCCGTTTATCAAGCATATCTGTTGAGTCTAAAAACTTGAGCAACCTACAGTAAGGGATAACTTCCAATTGCTGTTTCATTAATATAAATCACTGATCAATCTCCCCCGTGTGTTGCCGGGGCCTGAAAAGGATGCAAAGAATAGCGACACTGCTGCCTATCAGGCATGTCGAAAGACATGACTAAGGAGGTTTTGAGATGGAATTGGCTGGCCCATCCCAAAAAGGGTCAATGTGACCCATATGCTATGCCGAAGTTGGATGTTCATAAGGGCCGAAAGAGACAGATATTGCAGCTTAACTTTAAACCATGACACACCACATTCTTTTCTCTCAACTACATTTTGCTAATAAGCAGAAGTTTAAGAATGAACGAAGAAGAAGACGAAGAGGTAGAAGATGAAGATACGGAAGAAGACGATGAAGAAGAAGATGAGAAAGAAGTAGAAGAAAAGTAAGAGGAAAGAGAAGAGTAAGAGGAAAGAGAAGAGTAAGAGGAAAGAGTAAGAGGAAAGAGAAGAGTAAGAGGAAAGAGAAGAGTAAGAGGAAAGAGAAGAGTAAGAGGAAAGAGAAGAGTAAGAGGAAAGAGAAGAGTAAGAGGAAAGAGAAGAGTAAGAGGAAAGAGAAGAGTAAGAGGAAAGAGAAGAGTAAGAGGAAAGAGAAGAGTAAGAGGAATAGGAGAAGGCAGAGGAATAAGAAAAAAGGAAAGAAGAAGAGTGACAATTCGAATTCTAATCGAACTTCCTAGACTAATCGAAGGTTATTTTGTGATTTATTATAAGAGTACATATACATGAATGTTGTGTCATTTTCTTATATATTACATGTGTGTTGTGTGTTGCTATTTTCATTTAAATTACGTGTGTTGTGTGTTGTTATTTTCATTTAAATTACTGTGTTGTGATGTTATTTTTATTTGCATTACATTATGTGTTTTATATCATGTTCTTTTTTGTACATTACACGTGTGTTGTATCATTTTCTTGTACATTATATGTGGGTTGTGTTATCTTCGTCTAAATATCGTTTATCAATTATAACAGTAAATATATGTTGCTACCATTTAACCTATCACGATGTGTGCATATTTCTATGTTGCACGCAATTGATACGCTGCGTTGACGCTGCGTTGAGATTGATAACTATTCTGTTTCACAAACTTGTGTGAGCTTGTCAGGAAGCTTGTCATATAAATCAATATACAGCGATAAACAATTTATCAATGAATGTTGCAAATAGTAATATATTAATGACCTCTTGTTTATTATTTTTTGTAGTAATACATTAAATACATCAGGATAGATTATTAGAAGGTGCCTCAATGGCATCAGCGTATTCGAGGGCTCCTCAATGACATCAGCGTATTCGAGGGCTTCTCAATGGCATCAGCGTATTCGAGGGCTCCTAAATGACATCCACTACACTGTTTACTAGCTGGCATCATGGATAGCAAGCATCGCAGACACTAGAAATGATGCGTGAGAATTATTATGTAATTCACGGAGATCGTGATGGCTGGATTACCAGAGCCGTGACCTCCACTGTTTCTATGGTTATAAGCTCTGATATAACCAATGATCGTTCGCGGTTGAAAGAAGCACACTTCACTATTAGAGGCACATTTTTACTTAGTTTAAATAGACATTGTGCCGTCATGGACAACCTCCTCCAACCTTTACATAAACTAACTTTATACGTTGCGCCTCTGAATATTGCTTTTGGAGACTTTGCTTTGTGCAGAGGCACTGACCACTATTGCCTGGTTTTGGCGGTGATAGCAAGAAAGATTAATTAGGAAGTGTTACAAACATTAAACTTTGAAGATTGTGGGCAATTAAACAACCTCATAATAAGAACACGGAGACTTTTGGGCAATATAAAAAATGCACAACATTGAATAATTAGTAAAGGGCGTGGTTGCAGGTAAAAGTGTAAAGGGCCGATGAAGAGGACTATGGATAAAAGAAATGACATTGTTTAAATGTGTAATTGGCTGCAGCCGGTCAACTCGCTCAGAATCGTAAGAAGCTCATATCACCCACAAAGAAAAGTACTTTTTGGAAAGAACATGTCTCCTGAATAATAATACAATTTAAAAAGCCCAGATTTAGCCCAAATGATTAAACTATGTGATGTGACAAGGCTATACTATTTAACAAGTATAAATTATGTGACAAAGTCTATATTATTTGACAAGTCTACACTATTTAACAATCCTATGTTATGTGACAAGTCTATGCTATTTTACAACCATACACGATTTAACTGTTAAACATCACCAGGGCCGTAGATATGATTACTTTAAGGAGGAGGTATTATCTAATTTTGAAGACCTTTTAGTGAAAAATCGCTAAGGTAGGGGTTTATAATCGAAATTTTGGTTCGGTTCCTAGTACTAAAAGTCATGTTCAGATTTGCTAACGGAGGAATTTGAACACCCTAATCCCTCCCTTATCTACGAGCCTGAAGATCACCAACTATGGTCCACATGGGAGACACGGGCTACTTCAAACACCTAATACATCTTATTGAAACACTATACAACGAACAGCAAGCAGCAGTAAGAGTAGAGAGAAACATCTGAGTGGTTCGCTGTACAAGGTGAAGTGAGACAAGTGTGCACTCTATCCATATATCTTTTAACATCTATGCAGAGAATATAGTGATAAAAATAAGAAAAGAACTAGAGGAAAATGTGTTTCATTCATTAAATATCGGTGGGTACAAGATTCAGGAAATAAGACATGCAGACGACACAGTCCTCCTACTACACGTCCTGAGGGACTGAAATAGATAATCACAACAACAAAGAAATACAGTGAGATCCAAAATCTAGATATAAACGCACAGAAAACAAAAATTAAGACAACAGACAAAACAAAGATCAAACCAATAATGAAAATAGATAATATAGAACTAGAATATGTAACTAAATTGAATATCTGAGGGCAAATATAAACAGTTCCGGAGATTGTTCAGTTGAGATTAAAGACTTGCAATTGCAACACTCAAATTAACACAAATGAGAAAGCTGTGGCAAAGTAGTAATAATGACACTAAAATAACCTTTTATAAAAATCATGAGTTTTCCTAGTGGCAACATTTTTCCTAGTGGCGATATTTGGTCTTTAAAAACAAAAACAAGAACAATAAATTCATTTGAAATAAAATGCTACAGAAATAACCTACGAATATCATGGCCAGAGAAAAAGAACATTGAAATTTTGAAATTACTGAGACTTAATGAAGAGTGGCTTCTAAATACCACATTACGAAGGAAGCTACAGTATTTTGAACACCTAAAGACACATAAAGAAAGGCTGATTACGGAGGACAGAGTGCCATGAAGGAGAAGAAGAAGACAAAGAAGACGATGGATCAGCGACATTAAAGAATGTATGGACATGTCTCTGGCCAATATATCCCTGCTTGTCCGAGAGACATAAAGAGTATCCACGATAAAAAACAACGTTCTGGAAAGAATATATCACTTCATATACACTATTTATCAAGCCCATGTTATTCGTTAAGTCAACATTTTTTAACAAGCCCAGATTATGTGACAAGTCTATACAATGTAACATGCCTATATTATTTACCCATGCCATTTGACGAGTACATGTTATTTGGCAATCTATACTATTTAATAATCCCATGTTATTTAACACGCCCATACTATTTAGCAAACCTATAATATTTAGTAAGTCTATATTATTTGACTAGTCAACAGTACATAACAAGTTTCTGCATATGGGTAATCATATATAAAAAGTGTACACCCGCAGACGGATGATTAACAAAACAACATCAGCTACCTGCATAAACATTAACATGGATCCTATTCACACACAAAATAGAGAATATTTCTGATGAAAATAGAATATTAACATTGTATTGACAATGTACAGGGCCCGTCTGTGACGGCCAAGGTATCGAGTTCGATCCCCACCACAGGCAATTGTGCAACTGAACTACTGAACGTATTGCTTAGAAAATCACTACATCTAAAACATGCTGGGTTGATAGCCACGTCCTGGATAGAATATGCTACCAATATTTTTATATTGACAATGCATCATGTTAATAAATATTCCTACGCCTAGATAATTTGGTCCAGGTGAGCAGTAATGTATTGATTTTTATCTTTTCACTTAATATATATATATCATCATTTGATGCATTATATTTGAATCAATGTTGGATATTAAGGCTTACAAGATATGAATACGCCTTTATGGTAGGCTTAATGTAATAATTTTATGAAGGTTTCACAATGTGTGTTTATGTACATAGTATAGAGTGTGAGGTGGGGAGGGGGAGAAGGGTGACTTGTCAGTTATAACTTCTTGATATCACTACATGATCATTTTGTCATTGTTATGAATGCATCTTTTTATGTTTACATTTAGACAGCCAACGTTATTTCTTACTTATAATTTGTTCTTAACATTTTATTTTCGTATTATTTTTGTCGTATTATATATACGGCTACATATATAGTGTGGCTATTCTGATTATCATCTACCTGGGAAGAGACAACAGAAAATAATTATTGGGAAAAAAACGTAAATCTAATAACATTAATTATATATATATATATATATATATATATATATATATATATATATATATATATATATATATATATATATATATATATATATATATATATATATATATATATATATATATATATATATATATATATATAATGTATATATATATTATATATTATATATATATAATTAGATTTACGTTTTTTTCCAAATAATTATTTTCTGTTGTCTCTTCCCAGGTAGATGATAATCAGAATATCCACACTTGCCGTTAAGTGTAGTGGTGGTGACTGGGAGCTTTAGCTGTCTATCCAAGACAAGATGTGTCGCCTTGGCTGTGTTTAATCATATATGTTCATGGTTGTCATGACATTATTTATCTTTTTCTAGGTATTCATCGGGCCTTGTATACGGATCTTATCTTGTTATATGTTTTTGTCTGTAGTTGGCTATTGTTCATTCTCATAAGGTGTCCAAATCATTTTATCTATTGTTTCTTGATGTAATATGTGCATGGTCTTATACGGATTATGTACGTGAGTTCGTCATTTCTGATTTTGTCTAAGACCTTTTGTTGGTTATTCTCTGTGTGTGAGTATATAGAGATGTATGCAGGTCTACAAGAATGATTACTTTTCAATAGTGAAACGATGAAAACTAGCATAGTTTGGACATGTAGGCAGACATGATTTCTTGTCAAAAACAATACTGCAGGGAATCATTGAAAGGGGGAGAAGCGGAAGAGGGAAAAAATATGGACGTGGACAGACAACATCAAGAATGGACAGGACAAGATTTTTCCTCACTCATCCACATCGTTGAAAATCGCTGGAGGACTCTGTTTGCTGAACCATCCAATGTGGTACCCTTACGACTATGACGGGTTACGGGTTTATAGATGGATAGATAGATGTTGTCTAGTTTGCTCATTCGTGCGGCTTTTCTGAGGCATTTCATCTCACATGTTGCAATAATTATATATATCTAAAAATATATTATTTCATGCTTATAGTTTACTTGCCACTTACGGTAAGAGATCACTTCCAATAGTTTTTTCATGAATACAAATCACTCTTGTATAATAGGTATTTAAAAATAAATCACAGCAAGATAAACATGTACAAATAATGATTGAACAAAATAAACTGTAATATACAATAGTTACAATTTAACTTACATGCATCTTGAATACTGTAACAGTCACTACTACGTCTGTTACCATTGCTATTGAAATTAGAACTGTTACTACTTTTACTACCACATTCCTTTTTCCACAACTACTATTACTAAAATTTGTACTATTACTACTACTACTACTACTACCACCACAACTGCCACCACTACTACTAATACTTATACCATTAATACTATATAGCTATTAATATTACGACCACTACAGCTACTACTACAACTACTGTTACAACTGTTATTACTAATACTACTACTACTATTACTACAACTACTATTACTACGAATACCACTACTGCAGTGCTATCACTGCAAACACAAACACAAATGGTGGATTGAAAGGAGACAATTTATTTCAACGATTCTGGATTTTGGCCGTTTTGTGTGGTCTCCAGTCCCGAGACAGGCGGTAGTGCCTAGTTGCCATAGCTGTTTCAGATGGCCATATCTTTTTTTTCTTGTGGTGTGGTATAGTGGGAAGCTCTGCAAAATATGTTCTGTGTTCTGGAGATTGTCCACAGGGGCACATTTCGGTGTCACCAACTCCTAATTTCCTGTACGTGTGTTATTCAAGTCTACTGTGACTTGTTCTTTCAATCTAAAAATATTTCTTTCTTTCTTTCTTTATACCCCTTTGTGCCTTGCAGCGCCATGGGTAGTAGAGTTCTCCGCAGATGGCTTTTTGAGTGCTTCATTTAAAATGGACTTCCACAAAATCAATATAAAAATGATTGTTCCTTTCTTCATAAAAGTATGTGTATAGAATACTCTTTTTGGCTGCATTGTGAGTTAGTTCCCTTCCATTTTCTTGAGTTTTTGATAATGGACTTTTCCCCCGAAATGATACCGAATCTATCTTCTATCTGTTGTTGTTGTACCTGAATGTTATAATCATAGCATGTCAGTTTTTATCATCTTTAATATAAAAAACATAGAAAAACTGACTAAACAAATATACAATATCATGCAACAGGTTCTCAAACCAAGCAAGGTTACCCGAGGTATACCGTCACCAGAGATATGCAGGAACACATAACCCCTCACCGTAAGCACCGGCGTGCAGGTAGTGTCAGAGCCATACCTGCGGCACCACTACTTATAGCAGGAAGTTATTTACTTATAGTGATGATTTAATTTGGCTGGAGTCACCACACATTAACAACACACTTGGTAACACACATAATCAATTCCTGGTATACACACATATACATGCATGCATACATACTTACACACATACCCTCATGTATGTATATTTTTTTTTCATTCACCTATTATACATCCAGTCCGATATACAACAATCGAAAGTAAGAGAATACACCAAACAGTGATGTTTCTATAGGACTTATATCGAATATCGAATATGAACTTAGAATGATTGAAAACTGACTGCCACTACATGCATTAAAATGGGTACCAGATTGCTAAAGAAAATGAGGTAGACCAAGATATACTTTTCACATAACAGCCATCAAAGACGGTATGATCATGATTCTCAGCAACAAGCAAGAATTACAAATAGTAGCAGTGCATCACATCGTTCGAAATAGAAAGCAATGGTTTCTGCTTATGCACCGCATTCACTGCTGAAGGAACACACGCACGAGCGCGAGCACACACACACACACACACACACACACACACACACACACACAAATACACAGAGGTGTGTATATAGATAGTCCGATATTGGTCAAGTATAGAGCGGTTGGTTTTAGGTCGTTGTGGGTTCCCACAATTTATTTTGCAGAAACGGTATCTTTGAACAGCAAAGCTGGGACAGTTCTAGTGTCTGTCAGAACAGAATGCGTTCTGGTGTCTGTGTCATTGATCTGCAGATGCAAAGTCGCTGATGTGGATTCAGTGTAAGTTCTTTTAGTCAACAAAATAATCCGTTCTCAGGCGAAATATCGTGACTTGTTCGTTTCTCTCCAATCTGTTGATGTTGTCATGATCAAGTTTGTAGTTTCCATTTAGTTATCTCCATTGATGTTTCATAGATTGTTTTAGCAAATAATTAATTTCCCTGAAACGTTGGGGCACTTGGTAGTGTGGGAATTACCTCAAAATTTTAACAATTCGCCCGCTTTTTCCGTTGCCAGGGATGCCACAGTGAGCTGGATTCCAACGAATGTTAAGTTAAGTTTCCCTGGATAATTCGGAGATGTTTTGTCGGATGTTGTGAATGAATTTGTCTTGTTTGGTATGTCGGATGTTGTGAATGAGTTTGTCTTGTTTGGTATGTTGGATGGCTTGTAAAATGATTTTTGGGGTATGGACTCTTGATTATTGAGATCTTGAACAGCTGTGAGTATTGCAGTTTACTCTGTCCTGAAATTTGTGAATTTTATTCCCATGGCAACGGATTGTTCGTTTGTAGTGTCGTCTGGAAACATGCTGTATATGCCAATGTCACAATTAGCTGTGAGTTTTATTGCTGATTCATCTGTGTACACATGCATCCATTCATTTCTTTGATATTGGGTATTTCTGATATATTTGGTATTTTTGATATTTCTTTGATAACAGTTGAAGTGATAAACTTTCTATTCTGTTTCTGTGTGAATGGTCTTGGAATTCATTTTTGATACTTTAGAGAATATTTGTGTACTATTTTGGTTAAGTGGCCATGGTTCAGGAAATACGACCTCGTAGTAGTTGATATGAGATTTTAGTGATTCAGCAGATTGCATAAATGATTCTTGTGCTGGGTGGTTTGGACTTTTTCTTAGAAGTCTATTCTTAGTCGTTTCTTGAAATGCTTTGTTTAAAGGTTGTCCTATCAGCTTTTTTATTTTTCTTATTGTAAGAACTTTCACATATCTAGAGCAGTGATGTCAGCAGTTTTGAAGAAGTATTTGGGTGGCAATGCCTTTCATCTCTCAGAGTATTATTTGAAGTCCCATATTTTGAACTCTGTATAGTTTTTCTGTGTTTGTTATGGCTGCAGAAACCCAAAAAACTGGCGACGTATTTCATAGTTGCTCTAACTGTCCCAATATATTCTTGTTTAAATGTTTTTTTCCAGGATTTTCTAATAATTTCTTCATCGGAGCAAGTTTTTGAAAGGTGTTAGTTTGAATTTTTTTCCGATGATTGGCTCCCAAGTGAATCTGGTGTCAATGTAACTGTGTTGGTGAATCCGTTTTGGGTATTTGTTTATTATTTATTGTTATAAGAAAATATGTATGGTTGCATGGTATCAGAGAAATTATAGTCCCCATAGTTTTTGTGTAATTTATTTAAAAAAACAACAAAAAAACAACAGTTGTTTTGGTCAAGTTTTCTGCTTTCATGAAAGTCTGTTGTAGAAGATGGGCAGCTGTTGTAATGAAGTCTGTAAAGGTCAAAAGAACAAATAAATATGCTCGCAGGTTATTCAAGAAGTAGTGAAAGCTGTACGTAGTGATGTCAATTATGTAGATTTAGAAAAGCGTGGGCATCAGCACTTTGTCTTGCGGGATTTTTTTGGTTTAATGTTCTACTGAGATTGTTGTCTGTCTAATTGTACATTTGCTGTTATTTAATATCGTATATTACTAGCGCAAGAAAACAAATCGTGACTCCTGCTTGATGGATTTTTCTCATTAGTCCTGAGTGCCGCTGTATCACAAGCGTATGGTAAACCAAAGAATATTTCTGTGTGTTTTATTATTTTAGAAAAATATTCTTCTTTAGAAAAACATCCTCTATTTCTTCTGTGAGGCGTGTTAGCTGTAGTGATAGTATACGCTGGAACACTATTGCTCGTATAGAGATGACGTTCAAACACTATATGTTTTTACGGCGAAACCGATTCCGTACAACCTAGGTTAATCTTTATTTAGTCTCAGCCAAAGAAAAAGTGTCATTTCTGTCATTGATCCTTGATCAGGAAGACGAGTTTCCTGCAAGGCAACAATGTTGATGTTTAGCCTATGTTCAGGCGATGATAAGCAATGAGGGCTGTTTTTATATTGTCCGTTGTTGCTGTGAGGTCTGTGATGTCGAGTCAAGTGCACATGATTATAACATTCCATGTGCCGAATCTGAGAGGCTGTTGTTTTTGTTTCTACTTCTCACTGAACGTGGTTTGTTAAGCATGGGTGGCTTATATGGAGAATGTGCCCTGTCCATTTTTCACTAGCCCCCCCCCTCTCGATCCTGATACGTAGGGGCCTATACAATTACAAGAAGCTCATGATGAGCACACTTGAGTTTCAGCAGGAAGAGAACTAGAGTTCAAGTTTATTTTGTCATCTGTGTTAAGACTGGAAAAGTGAAAAATAGCCAACAGATTGGTAAATATCAGTATATATATCAATTCTGAAGGAGGGAAACTTGCAGCATTTCAAAATTACAGAACGATTTCAATGATCAGTCATGCGAACAAGATACTTCTCAAGATAATCATGAAAAGAATGGTACAACAAATGGACAAAGAGAACAATTTAATTCAGGCAGGTTTTAGACTGAACAGAGGAACTAGGTATCACATCATCAACATGTTAAATATAATAGAGAATTGCAAAGAGCTCAATGCAGGCATATACATCTGTTTCATAGATTGTTCAAAGGCGTTTGACTGCGCAACACACCAGAAATTAAGTAACACAATGGAAAGTATAAGCTTCCAACACCATCTCATATCCTCATTAAAATGCTTAAGCAAGAGCAACAGGCGTCTTTCCGCCTAGAGGGAGAAACATCTGACCGGTCTGAGATTCAAAAAGGAGTCAGACAGGGATGCATTCTCTCACAATACCTGTTTAACATATACGAATAAAACATCATGTTTCAATCCTTTAATATCAGAGGACATTAAATCCAGATTTTAGGTATGCATATGACATCACCCTAATATCAAGAAGCCCCCACAGGTTTATAACACATGATTATGCCAGTTAAACATCATTCGAGACACACAATCTTTTCCTCAGTGCATAACTTCAAAAATAATACATATAAAAAGAAATGAACTCACACTTGCACTATTTGTTGACAAATAACAACTAGAGTACGTCAGCGAATTTGAATATATCGGGTCAACCATCAACACCACAGGGGATAACACTGTCACATAACACATTATGATGGTACCTACTGAAACATAGAATGTACCTAGTGCACACTTATGGTCAACAATAAAGTACGATCATGTCACCTAACACACTCTTATGGTACACATTTAAATACATCCATGCCACATAACACAATCTTATGATACACACTAAAGTACATACAATGTCATCTAACACACTCTTATGGTAGACGCTGAAGTACAGTTCATGTCATCTAACACACTCTTATGCTACACACTAAGGTACCGATCATGTCAGTTCATCATCAGGTGCCACGCCGGCTGGCGTAGGCGATTATGGCTCTCTCCACAACTGTCTATCTTGAATATTATGTATCAGGATCGTTGTTGTTTCCCTGCCGTGCTAGGTTGTTAAAGTGTCTAATATTTTCTCACGCTGTCGTCCCATGTCTCTGTTGCTTTCAATCTTGCCTGTTGTGACTATGTTCTTCAAACCTCCTTGTCTCATAACGTGGCCAAAAAATGAAGATTCATGTCAGCTAACACACTCTTATAGTACATAGTTTATGTCACCTATCACATTCTAATGGTACACACTGAAGTACATACTAAGTCACCTATCACATTCTAATGGTACACACTGAAGTACATACTAAGCCACCTATCACATTCTAATGGTACACACTGAAGTACATACTAAGCCACCTATCACATTCTACTGGTACACACTGAGATGCATACCAAGCCACCTACCACACTATGATGGTATACACTGAAGGTACAGATCATGTCAGCTAACACTCTGATGGTGCACACTAATGTACAGACCGTGTAACCTAACACACTCTTATGGTACACACTTAAATACAGACAGTGTCACCTAACACACTCTGATGGTACACACTAAATTACAGATCATGTGTCTGCAGACTATGCCACCTAACACAAATGGATTGCTGATGTATGTGCGCGGATATAAAACTAAAAACACTTTTGTTTATGAGGTAAACAATTTTCTGCCAAGGTTGTGAAGTAACTTTAGTCAATGATGATGACGAACCATAAAAAAGTAGAGGATGCTTAAGTTGAGGTAGTCCTATAACAGATATTTCATGGATTTCATTAATATTAAAGAAATATGAGAAAAAGAGAAGTTGTAACGGACAATAGACAAATACAAAAAAACAAACGGATGATCAAACCCAGGAAAAAAAGCATTACAGGCTTCCGTCAGTTTACAACCAATGAATGATCAAAATGAAACAAACTTCTTACCTGTTAATGTCAGTTTACAACCAATGACATCGCCGATTTAAGAGCACACTTGAACATCTAGAAAACGAGTAATGCACAAATATACTGCGCGACTAAGTGATAAAGCATAGAAAATGTGTTGAAATCTATTCAACGGTATACCACCTTTGAGACATATTTCACGATTGAAACAAGAATGATGAATGCTTTGTTGTGAACACGTGGGTGAAGAGATGGAGAGAACAGAACGATAGAGGCCATTGTGGGCAAGCACAGCTGTTGTCATTCACGTGTGATACCAACTTTCCTGAATGTAGTTCGAGAAATAGTAGAGAAGGGGGATGTGGGTAGGTAGTAGATTGTGTTTTGTGAGTTCAGGACATGTAACAAATGTTGTAACTGCACAGAAACTGAAAGTTGAGAAGTTTATGAAAAACCCTCATCCTCGTTAACAGTATCACCGACAGCAACTAACACGCGGTCATCCGTGCACGCGTACGAATTCATGCCACGTTCTTCACGAGTGCATATGTAATGTGTATATGTTAAGAGGATGGAAAATAGGATATCAATAACTGGTATAAATGAACATTGCCTAAACATTTTAAAGAATAGTTTGCAGGGAGTTAAGCCAATGAGTAATATAGACTGTCAACAGCTGTGTGTGATGTTAGCCTAGCCCAGAATTGCACGCAAGTGTCACCATATTCTTTATGACTGCTGTTCCTGCATTAATTATCGATTACTAAAGCGAAATCTCCTAACTTACATAAGTGTACACCAAATACAAATAAGTTGTAACAAATAAAGTGTAGTGAAGAAATTGAATGTATGTAACATAATCTTATCATGTGTTGTCTCTCCCGTATATTACAGGGTCATGGACTTGTAGCTCATGGTGCTAAGAATATGGTCATTTTATATTCTTTCCAGGCATGTCGTAGGAGGCGACTAAGGATGATTCGGAAATATGCTGCCTACATGTCGCGTGCAAAACAATCATCATTGTCACATTTTGACTCAATTTCATACTTTTGATGTCTGTCAAATAATCCCAATGGATGGCGAGGAGATGCAGGTCAGCGAACATTGCAACTTTTTCTTTTTTGGGCAGACTCCTAGGTGACGGCAAATGCAAGCTGTATCATCACTGACAACGAGTAGGACAGAAGAATAATGAGATCGTTGGTTCCAAGGTGTATATAGTGATCCTGGCAGGACTTAGTAATCCTGGGATACTGGCGCACTGGAATGCCTCCCTTCGGGGAATAAACATGCATCCATAAATTCCTCTTCTAAAATCATGCCTTTGAAACCTTATATGAGCCCGGATGTCACCTCAGTTACACAACTGAGAAGTCCAGATGTCACCTCAGTTACACAACTGAGAAGTCCAGATGTCACCTCAGTTACACAACTGAGAAGGCCAAATGTCACATCAGTTACACAACTGAGACATCCTTATATGAGCCCGGATATCACCTCAGTTACATAACTGAGACATCCTTATATGAGCCCGGATGTCACATCAGTTACACAACTGAGACATCCTTATATGAGCCCGGATGTCACCTCAGTTACACAACTGAGACATCCTTATATGAGCCCGGATGTCACCTCAGTTACACAACTGAGACATCCTTATATGAGCCCGGATGTCACCTCAGTTACACAACTGAGACATCCTTATATGAGCCCGGATGTCACCTCAGTTACACAACTGAGACATCCTTATATGAGCCCGGATGTCACCTCAGGTACACAACTGAGACATCCTTATATGAGCCCGGATGTCACCTCAGTTACACAACTGAGACATCCTTATATGAGCCCGGATGTCACCTCAGTTACACAACTGAGACATCCTTATATGAGCCCGGATGTCACCTCAGGTACACAACTGAGACATCCTTATATGAGCCCGGATGTCACCTCAGGTACACAACTGAGACATCCTTATATGAGCCCGGATGTCACCTCAGTTACACAACTGAGACATCCTTATATGAGCCCGGATGTCACCTCAGTTACACAACTGAGACAACCTTATATGAGCCCGGATGGCACCTCAGTTACACAACTGAGACATCCTTATATGAGCCCGGATGTCACCTCAGTTACACAACTGAGACATCCTTATATGAGTCTGGATGTCACCACAGTTACACAACTGAGACATCCTTATATGAGTCTGGATGTCACCACAGTTACACAACTGAGAAGAACCTGCGATTTCGTCAGACAGACTATGGGTTGTGAAGAGCTACCTGCTCAGAGGTAAAGGGATTATTTCATCATCATCATTTGTTGTAAAATATTCTTACCTTGTATTGGCTGATTATCTCATCATCAGAATCTTGGAGATTGAAACAAACAACAAATCATATTTCATCTCAGTTATCAGAATAACAAATATCCTTATTTCATATCAGTTAAAGAAATAACAAACAACGATCAACATTATTTCATATTATTTATCAAAATAACGAACAGCCTTATTTTATGTCAGTTATCAAAATAGCAATTAAAAATTCATTAAATTAAAGAGTTGAAAGTACAATTAGAAAATGAATCATAAATATACTTTATCAATCAAATATAAACTACACCCTTAAAATGATGTACGTTTCTTTCATACATGGACGTCAGTTCAATTAGTTTACATCAGTGTTTCCCAACGTGGGGCCCACGTCCCACAGGGGGTAATTTGATTGCTCAGTGGGGGGAGAACAATTCAAGGGGGAATAATATAATTTATGAATATTAAAAAATATACATGTTACATAGGAAAGGGGGAGGGGCATCAAATTTTAGAAATACTAAGGTGGGGCTTGGTGAAAAAAGGTTGGGAAACACTGGTTAACATCGTTTTATCGTTTTTAACCATATAAAATAAACTAGATCGCGTTTCTGGCAATAAACTCAACCACAAATCTCCGTGTATATATAACGGTCTGTTGCATCTTTACAGACGTGTAGAAAGCATGCCAGTGTAAAATCTACATATGGACTATGAATCCGTCAAATTGTAGCTTCTCTTGTGCTGATATTTGCAGATTTCCGATCCATAGAACGGTGAATAGTAAAAACAAAAAGAATGTTTTTAAGGGTGCATGTGCCATTTGTGTATGCCCCATGCCTTCAGACTTCTTCATCAAGGTTCGCTCGTATGATTTGATTCCTCAATATCATACTGTTCGATCATCAGCTAATTCTTCCGAAGAATTTCCATTAATCATGAAATCTATCACATCAGCTAATTCTTCCGAAGAATTTCCATTAATCATGAAATCTATCACATCAGCTAATTCTTCCGAAGAATTTCCATTAATCATGAAATCTATCACATCAGCTAATTCTTCCGAAGAATTTCCATTAATCATGAAATCTATCAAGGCCGGTTTTCAAGGATGCCTTTATTTATCAGTTTTAATCTGCATCTTTGTCGTCCACTAGATAAGAGCTCACCTAATAGCATTTCCCTAAGAATGCGATCGTTTGACCTTTTTTTCACATGGCTTTTCACATGGCTTTTCACATGGCTTTTCACATGGCCAGTTCATCTTAAACTCCCATGTCTGAAAGTCGAATAAAGGGATGGTATCTTATAGCGCTGCGAGACTGTGCCAGTGTATAGATATGTTAGCGTATTTCTTACTTGTTAGTTGGATGAATCCGTTTTGGTTTATAAGTCGCTTTACCTTAATTTTCAGAGGCCATTTTGAGTAAACTGCATCTATATCGATATATTCTCCGGTTCTGTGGCAACGTGCTACAGAATGCGTCTGTCACGGCCAAGGTACCTGGTTCAAATCAGGTGCAAAGAATTGTGCATCCAGACCGTTTAGAAAGCAATGGCAAACTAATGAACTTATTCATACTGTCTAGGAATTCACTACAGTCAAAAAGCGATCGGTTGATGACTAAATACTGAATAGGATATGCTACCAACTTGTTAAAATCGATCTGTTTCCTTATTTATCTATGTACTAGTGTACATGATTGTATGTTATCCATTATTTTAAAAATTCAAGAATAACAAACAAAACAGAAAATATAATCAAACATGCGAAAAAAATATATGTAAGTAGTATTTTTTTTTTGCACGAATAGTATTTCAGTAAAATATACTCCATTGTATACAAATGTTACATGATATTTTATGCATATTTATTTCGCCTAAAACTAATGTGTCGGGCCATTGCGTTAATAAAATGGCATCACAACGCATTTATATTCTCAGGAGTGCATCCTGCTGGAATCTAGTAGGACAATGGTTCTGTTATAAGAAAAATCCAACGGGAGTTTGAGAATGAACGCTGAAGAAGAAGACATATTTTATTATACTGAAACATTTCCAATGTTGATTTCTGTATAAAGTCGTACCGTTATATGGAGTGTGTGATCAAGTGTCCAATATTGATATAATACAATAATTGCAGACTCTCATGTGATTGAATGTCCATATACACAATTATGAAACATGCCTCCTACACACACACGCACGCCCATACACACGGACATATACACACACAATTATATATATATATATATATATATATATATATATATATATATATATATATATATATATAATACACTAATGTAGAGGTATTAAAAGAGTTAAATGCGAAACGGACCTTAATCAACAATATAAGAAAAAGGCAATCTTCTTTTTTTGGCCACTTCATGAGACAGGCAGGTTTAGAGAACATAATCACAACAGGCAAGATTGAAGGCACCAGAGACAGAGGGCGACAACGTGAGAAAATATTAGACAGTTTGACAACCTGGCACGGCAAAGAAACAACAACGACTTTGATACATAATACTGTGGACAGAGAGCTGTGGAGAGCCATGACCGCCTACGCCACCCGGCATGGCACCTGATGATGATGATGATGATATAATATACCCTCTATGAGTAGGAGGCTTCTCAAACGGTTGCATATAACTCAGTTTTGGTGTCTTCTATAGATTAAAGAAAGCTCCTTGAATTCCTCTCCCTTCCCCACATCTCAATTGCACATAGGAAACAAAAGCTTTATTGTCTACAATTGCAAGTGATAAAAATAAACATATTCTGGAGAAGACTCAGGTGAAAAAGCTTAAATGTGCAATGATCAGTACAAGATCAGATAACAACAAATCTACCTACTATCTAGCGGCTTAACCAACACATGTTATTTCCGTATTGGGTATTGGCTGTTAATAAAAATTAAGCTAATCATTTCTAGATCACAAATAACAACTTGTCAAATATAAATGTAAATGACAAATACAAATGTATGACTTATACTGAATGATATCTAAACAACACCTCGACCTTAACCGTTGAAAATATAAGACCTGCTAGCTAATGGGAAAAGAACCTTCCAATCCTATAGATAACAAAAATGGTGGGAGGGGAGTTCTAAACCTCCCCTTGCGAAATCATAACACGACTTTTAGTACTCGAAACTTAGCCAAGATGTAATTAAGTCATCCCACCCCTTCCCACCTTTTATTATTTATCTACAAAAAGGTCATCAATGATCTAATCAAAATGGACAAATGAACATTTTTAAGGTAAATCCCGACACCTACTCCCATCTCCTTATTGAATACGCATATACGACCCTGCAGTCTTCTTAAATGATTTTTCCCGTGACTTTTATTGGTCACATTGTGTCGACAGCCAATGAACTTCCCTGGAAAAGTCAAACGTGTCATTTTAGAGGGCTTTTCTCATTAGCTAACAGCTCTTATATTGTCGATTAACTGGTTCTGAGGCATGTAATAAGATGGTTTTCAAACATGTGTAACTAAGGATACAAAATGTTCTATAAAAATCTACTTCTAGCAGCTTAAATACATACCATAGTTTAATAAAAACCTGTTTCTATAGCTTAATAAATAGTTAAATACATAGTCTAGTTCTATAAAAGTCCATCTAGCGACTTAATATATACTCTAGTTCTGTGGTTCCAGAGAAGATATTCTACGGATTGCTTATTCTTTTTTGCTTAATGACCGTCTGCAAGACGAAAAAGGCCACACAATTTTATTGAAAGCCTACTTATGTCTTATGACATACTTAAATAAATAACGTAATTCTATAAAAGCACCCTTTTCATTTTTTTTGAATTGGATTTACTTAAATGTAAACTTTAGTTCTATAAAAACTCACATGTAACAATGTAAAGCAAACTTCAATTATTTTGGCTCTGTTAGAAATAATGTTGAAATTCCAGAGTGAGTAAACTCAACACGCCCCTGAAAGTCATACAGGATGTATTGATAACTAACTCAACATGCCCTTGTCATACAGAATGTATTGATAACTAAACTCAACATGCCCCTTGTCATACATAATGTATTGATAACTAACTCAACATGCCCCTTGTCATACAGAATGTATTGATAACTAACTCAACATGCCCCTTGTCATACAGAATGTAACAATAACTGATAGCAACTGTGCCGTGTAAATTCACAATTGTAAATCTATAATAATACTATACAACACTTTACCTAAGCAGCATCTTGCCTCCATCCTCCTTCTGTACTGCGAAATAATAGCACATGTCTGCATGGACGATCCTGAAACGTTTACAGCTAGAAATACTGGTTCGTATGTTTTGTCGTTGTGGTTCATAATTCATAAGATGAATTTTATGTACCGGCTGCTACATCACAGAGCTGTAGGTTGTGGCCTGGTGGCGAAAATCGATCTTTGAATTCGAAGTGTAAGTCCTTCGAACATCTGTTTCACGAAATCAATAGCGCCATGCGCCCGGTGAGAATTAATGTACAGACAGCTGTGACATCGTTGTTTTCCTCTATTCTTTGATGATATTATCTGTTGTACACCCTCTTATCCCCTATTGCTATATACACACGACATAGACACACACACAGGCATGCATTCGTGGATACACACACACACACACACACATTTAAGAGCATTCATTTAGTTATTGATTAAACTCCGCCTTCTCAAAACTTAAATAATCCTTAAATCGGACATTTCTTTCACCCAGTCAATTTTCATTACATCGCCACCTGTTTTTTTTCACCCACCAATGATCACCCAACCATCACTGCTTATTTTTTTTTTACAAAATACATTTAAAAACATTTTGAGAAGTTAGTGAAATATTTGTGAACATAGATTTAGATTAGTTTCAACATCAAGATAGTAACTGGACATTCAGACTTATGGGAAACATCTAGATTCAGAAGTAAAACTTCTAAAGTGGCAACATATACTGTTTCAGTGATTCCATTTCATTACTTCTGTATTACTATAGTTCGTCCCGATTTTAAGTCGATAAATTAGGGTAACGTTTCAAATAAATAAGATGAATCCAACGATTTTGTAAAGATATCTTCACAAAATTTCAATTGTGATTGTCGAAATTCGTCTTATATAACAATAATAATAAACCCATAACCGTCAGAGTCGTAGGGATGTCACAATCAGACTTTTGATGCAGAAAGATATCGTCTAATATAACTACCCACAGAGGCAAGGGAAAGCGACATTTGTTGCGCTAGGTACACCTTATATCATATTATTCAGTCTAATGTAGCGTCTGTAGAGTTTTATATTTCATTGTTTATTCAGCGCCATAATATATTGTACCCAATCGATTTACGGTGAGGCTGTTTTCCGTCATGTTTGCTGTCATACATTGCATAAATTAATTTACGCTGTTACCACTCAAACGTGCATTTGTAAATAACAATATCTCATCATCATCCGTCAAAGATCGGAGGCGCCGATGCATTGACACAAATAAAGCACAACTTATTTATGCTCTCCGAATACATTTTGTTGGAAATCTAGTAGGGCTGTTGTCCCACTGCAAGAGAGATACAGCCGGAGCTTATGAGCAAACGTTTAAAACATCATAATATTCACCGTTTGTCAACATAGCTTGAAAAGATGCCTCTTTTATTATCCAGGTTTAGAGCGTTGTTTGTAATCTATCTATCTCTATCTATTCGCTAAACCCTTTATTGCCTTTCAGCATCAGGAATAGAAGAGTTCTCTGGAGATAGCCCTCGTGTGTGCTGAGAATATTGTGGATTTTGTCGCATATTTTATTTCGGTGGTCCATCGTTGTCGAGTTTGGCCTCTAGGCCTGCTTCACTGTATCTGTGTAGCATAGCTTTCTGTGGTATGCTGTCTGGTGGTAGTCTGCTGATGTGTCCAAACCATTTGATCTGTTAGCTCTTAATATATTCTCCAAGATTGGGGCGGTACCGGTTCTTTGTCTAATGTCCTCATTTCTCAATAGAACTCTTCATTGTTTCCTACGAGCGATATTACTTAATTACTTAATTTGTAATGTATTTTAATTACCTTTTTGTAAAGCTATTTTCTCATCTAATTCCAATATTATTCTTTAATCTCAAGTTTTTGTACATCAGGATAAAATATTATTAACCGCAGGAATTTTCAGAAAACACTATAATTGACCTGAATAAGTCTGAATGTTTCTTAGTGTTTCATATTTTCACATTTGTCTTACGACGTGGACATCCACAACTCTTGTCTGACTATGTGGGCATTCACAACTCCTCTCTTACTACGTGGGCATTCATTACTCGTGTCTGACTACGTTGGCATTCAATACTCGTGTCTGACTACGTGGGCATTCATTGCTCGTGTCTGACTACGTGGGCATTCATAACTCCTCTCTTACTACGTGGGTATCCACAAAATTCCATAAATTTTAAAACTTGGTGAATGGCCGGTATGATCAATATTTCTGCAATGGTGTTGAATTGTCCAGATGTTTCTATAAGCCAAGCTATGTTGTATGATTTAAGAACACACTCTTCGTTATTCATTGTGGTATCGGAAAGACTATTTCGCAGTGAATATTTCGCTGTCAGCCCTTTTTACTTTGTATATAAATTTCATTTTTGCAATGCCGTAGATACGTTCTCCGAGTTCAGCGAGCGGGGGTGGGGTGTGTTGAAAAACGTCCTTCGTGCGTTGTCCTGTGTCACATCTACCTTTTGATTAAATATGTGATATTATCTTTTTGTAAACATCAGTAATGGGAGGGGTTTTTGTTGCTTCCCCCCCCCGTGTCCATGCTCCTAGTACTAAAAGTCATGTCCCGCGTTTCTAAAAGGGGAGGCGAGTTTATAAAATCGCAAGTGGTCTTATTTTTGTGTGACATTTAACTGATTATATATTCTCTAAAGCCCTATCCCTGACTTTACATCGTCCTCTGGCCCTACAACATCCCCTTGAAATCTCTTACCGATCAGAGGATCATTTTCGCCCACTTGAGAACCTCTGATTTAAACTATTGCATAATATCAATTTAGTAGTCTTATCTGATTGCGTTCGGGTTCGCACGAGAAGATGAGAAGGACATTTAGAAAAGGTAATGTTAAAGTTTCCTCATTTGTGTGCCCTCAGATGGCTGATGGGTTCAATTCAAGCTTTGAAAGATCTGTTGCAGCGGCGTCAGCAGGAATATGGTAGCTCTTGAAATGACGGTAAACTATCTGATCTCACCTTTCTTTGTTGTCTCTTTCGAAAAGCCCGCAGTATTCTACTCTGTTCAAAGCTCTTAATACCCGCACTAAATCTGACCATGCCAGTCAGCCAGCAAAGAGCTATGGTTCCCCAAGAACGTAGGTCAATTCTACAGTACTTGAGATTTGTCTTCACGTAGCCTGTGAAACACGTATTTCTTGCTTCCACCTGAACACTGAATACGTCATGTGACGTATTCTTTCCAGAGCGTTGTCTTCCCAATGAACTCTCTGAACCCCCTTCTGTCTTGGGCGATGCGGCTTGCATTTTCCAACGATGTATTCATGTTATTTTTAATGTCGTCAGTCTTGGTCTATCCTTTCTCCTCCATCTAGGTACTCTGCCCTCCATTATTTCCTGAACACTTACACAAAGTTCACCACAGACAGTCTAATTGAAAGAAGCTCGTCTGGTATACGGAAGATGTGACAGGTCCAATGAAGTTGAGACTCGATCAACAAAGCGAAGATGTTTTCCTTCTGAGTCTTTCGATGATCTCCATGTCAGTGATGTGATCCTATCATGCACACATTTTTTCTCTATTACGACATTACATGTAAGTTATTGTTTCTTCTTTCTCTTCAGACTTCTGTAACCAATGAACGATTGTTACATGGTCTTACATAGGCAAATATGACAACATGCTTGGTGATTGTAACAATTTCCACGCTTTCACCCAATTTAGCAGAACCGGTTATGTGGATGTTATCGACATTCAGCTCACACTAACATAATAAATCGTATTTACATTGATGTTTTAAGTCAATTTGTTCATCTAAAAGTGTAGTATTCGTGTATGGTAAAAAGTTATACTAGGAATACCACTTGGAAGGTATACAGTAAATAACTAGCGCCATGCTGATGACACAGATGTTATAGTCGAAAATAATACACATTAGCTAGAAGTTAGGAATTTCCTTGCAAACGGAAGTCAAAACAACCCCTCCCCCCAATAATGTCAAGTCATGGTATAAATAAAGAACATATGTCCCCCAGATTGCAACATCAAAGTAGATGGGATCAGCCTGAAGTAAGTAAACATATTAAAATATCATCAGTTAGAAGATATATTGAATGCAATGTAGAATATGTAGAAAAAAGATGGTAAAGGCATCTTTTCACAAGATGAAAAACATCATATGCATCTGTATCAATTAGGGATTTAGACCTCATGTAAAATAATTTTTAATGTTTGATGACGAAGTTGAAATAGCCCCATCAGCTGTGAGCAGACAGCTCTAGACCGACCACATCCTTTTTGACAAAAGCAGAAGTTCTTCTCAGTTGTGTAACTTAGGCAAACTCCGGACTCATATAAGCTCTCAAAGGCATGGCTGTGTAAGAGGGGTTTATGGCCGCATATTTAGTCCTCGAAAAGAGGCATTCAAGTGCACCAGTATCCCAGGATTACCATGTTCTGCCAGGAGCACTGCATGCACTTCTGGTGCGTACTAATTTGATATTGAACATACTACACCAATTGAATAAATCCACTTTCTTCCTTTGCTAATTTTTATATGGTTATTTAAAAAAAAATTCCTTGACATTAAAAAAACCCCCATTTTATTCTATATTATCATCCGTTATATTACTATGTTTGTTCAGAAGTAGATCTTATGATTGAAACGTCAACTGTTTTAATCCTTATTCGTTTTATTATAGTTGTTTCGATCATCTTTTTTAATAGTGGTATGTATTTTGAACACACATTTACTTGTCCAATATAATTACACACTTCTGGGTCACGTAAATCATCATTATTCTGTCTGATTTGTTGACCCATACACTGTAATAGTAATTCTAGCAATTTCGGTCATCTAGGAGTTTGCCACAAATACACAAAGGTGCAATGTACGCTGGATTGCATCTCTACGTCATCCTTGGGGATTATTTGACAGAAGTAAGAAATTGAGACAAGATGTGGCAGTGATAGTTTTTCACAGGTGAGAGGAAAGAGGACAGTGGCCGTATTCTGTGCACTCTGAACGAGATGTCCAGACTCCGGTTATCATAGGGGTGATTTGGATGTGTAGAAGTGAATCTTGGATAATTAATCAGTATAATAGTAAAAATACTTTCTTAAATGCACTAGATAAATGTATGGTTTTATGGAAGAAATTATTAATTTTTCTTAGACTTGAAATTTCTTTGTTTTTTTTAAAGATAAGTCCCTTACCCACTGTACGTGTATTATTTTCCAGCTAGATGCAATTTTAAATGTGTGTGTTGCCGATCCATTTCCTGATACCATTTTATCAAAACGTTGATTTAATCCTTTGTAGCTGGTTATATTGCATCAATACTTTGTGTTTTGACATTTTGTCCACTGGTAGATAGTTTTACTGCAGCATTACTATAAATGATAATTTTTTTATTAATTTCAGTTAGCACACAAATGTTACTTTAACACATGTAAGCGCACAAATATTCAGTGCGCCGGTGTAGTCAATATATATGTATGATATTCATAACGTGTTGGATAAACAAACCGTTGACTGAACAAGCTGTGCTCCAAGTGTCATGTCATGCGAGGATATATGGGCACAGTCATACGCAGCTCTAGCCATCTGTGGCCTTTAAACCCACATTGATGAACGTCGTATCACCTGGTTTATAGCAGCACCACTTCGCATTAACTAGCTTCCCCACGCCTACCCCTCAACCGTCATCTTTAAAGTCGCACTTATGCGTGAATAAAGCAGTATCAGAGTTGTACATTATGCTATTGTCCTATCTATGAATAATGCTGTCTTTATCGCAGTGTATTTTATAGTACTAATTATCAATGCAACAGATCCAAGTGACTCGCTTGAAAAACTTATTGTCTTTATAAACATTCGATGAAATACAGAGAAGATAGTGAGCTAATTTGAGGTACATAGGGGCGGAATATATATACATATATATCATTAGGTGCCATGTCTCCGGCTGGCGTTGGAGATCATGACTCCCCATACTCTTTATCCCGGTACTATGTATAAAGTTCGTTATTGTTTCCCTGCCGTGCCAGGTTGTTAAACTGTCTCTAATATTTTCTTACGTTGTCGCACTGTCTCTATTTCCTTCAATCTTGCTTGTTGTGATTATGTTCTCCAAACCTAGTCTCATAAAGCGGCAAATAAAAATAAATAAAAAATAATAATTTAAAAATGAAGGTTGTCGTTTTCTTATATTATTTATTAAAATCCGTTTCGCATTTGACTCTTTCAACAAATTTACATTAGTTTTCCTGGAAGTCTGGTATTCTCAGTATTTTTCTGTAGAACCACATCTCTATTACCTATAATTTCCCACTTTCCTGTTTGTTTATTGTCTAATACTATATGTTAGTATAGGAGTTATATAGCACTTCAAATCTCTCTTTCTCACCTCGAATGACAAGGTCATATAACACAATATATTTTACTTTTTCTGAATGTTGTTTTTACCTATTATATTCTGCTTCTTATTTCTGTTGAGCTTCTTCCATCTGCTGTAATCGTTGTACTTAATTAAATATTTGAATTGGTGGACCTGTTTTAATACTATATCATTCACTTTGATCTTACAAGTTGTCGTATTTTGTTTCTTTGAAATAACCATTACTTCTGTTTTCTTGATATTTAGGAAGAGGCCCTTCTTTTTTATTGTCTATGACTACTACATTAATTAATTCTTGAAGGTCTTCTCACTATTAGCAATCAGAACAGCATCATCCGCATATCTCAAATAATTTATGTTATGTCCTCCCACTGACATTCCTGGGGTATCAACTAATGCACGCATTATGTTTTCACGGTATAAAGAGAACAGCTCTGGTCAAAGTACACATCCCTGTCTAACTCATTGTTTTATTTATTGAATGGGGCCAAATTCATTTTCTACTCTTATTACTGTTGTTTGTTCACAGTACATATTAGTGATGATTCTTAAAACCTTACTATCTATGCTCAAACTCTCTAGCATGCGTATAACTTAACTATGTTTACTTTATCAAATGTTTTTGTGTAATCTATAAAACAGAGGTACAGATCTGTTTTTACCTCTATAGACCTATCAATTATTGTTCTCAATATATATATAATTTTGCTGGTACCTTTGCTGTCTTCGAAGTCACCTTGTTCTGGACTTATTTCTGTATTTATTTTGTTTCTCGCTCTCTTCATGATGACTCTAAGAAGTATTTTTGTTATTTGACCTATGACGCTGATTGTACGGCGTTCTTTGCATTCGGTGGTCCCTGGTTTCTTTGGTAAGGCTATAAATATGGATCTCATTAATTCATCTGGTGAGTGCCCGCTATTATATATATATATATCATTCAGCAATTTTGTGATTGTTTCAATTCCAAAAATCTCATAAAGCTGCTAATTCCTCTAATGTGATATTGTATGGTCCTGGTGTTTTGCCATATTTTATGTGCCTTAGGGCCTCCATTACTTCCACTGTGAGTATTGATGGACCCTCGTCGTTATCTTGCATGTTTATGTCGGGTCTATAGTCATCATAAAGTTCTTTGATATATTCTGACCGTCTCTGTACTATATTATCTTTTCCCATTAATACCTGCCCAGTATTATAATTTAGACATCCTGTAACTGTTTGCGTTCTTTTCCCTGTTATCACATCAATTTTATTATGTAGTAATGTTGTGATTATAATATGATTTAATTTCTGTGCATTTCTTGTTCAGCCAGCTTTCATTTGCTACTTTGCGTTTCTCTCTTATCTCTTTATGTATTTTCTGATATTCCTCTATCTTGTGTTTTTTCTTCTGGTGCTCATTAATTCTAATAATTTTTCTGTCATCCATTTTGTATTACTTTGGTATTATCTCCTTAGATGTTTGGTTTATCGAATGTTTTAGCATGCTCCATTGAACTTCAATACTCTGAATCTTTCTTTAATGTCAGCATCTGATTTCAATAAGGCTAAATTTAATTTCGTATTTCTTGGTGATCTCTTAACTTTTTAAATCTTATAAAAAATTTCTCCACCAGTAGTAAGTATATGATCACATGTAGTCAGTAATTGAAACACAATCCGTATAGGATATCTTTTCAACATTTGCTGACCTTTTATTCGCCTCTAATGTAAACGTATAAGAATATGATGGTGAAGTTGTTTGTTTTGTTCTAAGGTTTACCTTCCCATTCGTCACTTATTCATCATGCACTACTTTCTCTCAAGTTAAGTAGTTGTCACTGTCTCCTTGTTAGGTTGTCTTATCGACTTTTTTTGAGTAACACTTATTCCTATTTGTGTTACCTTAGCCACCCATTTCCTGTTTTAGGGTCGTTATCTGACACTGGAACTTTTATCCCTAAATCTACGAAAACATGCTGAGACCACTAAAAAATAAATAATAATTACATTAATTCTATGCTATGTGGGAGGATTAAGGACAACTCATGAATAGAGACTATATTAAAAAAAAAAAATCTTTCCTAGGGGCAAAATCGCATATTGGAAATTTTGGTTGACAGTTAATGTTAGTAATAAATGAAGTAAAAGTTATGTATGAATTCTTCACTCGACATGACATATTAAAAAATAAAAAAAAGTAGTTCTGGTTTTCTATTCTCAGTTAAAAACGCATTGTTAATATTGGTTACGAGCTCAAAACCAGGAAATGTATAGTGTCACTTGCACAGATACTATTATCCGAGACAGCAGGTTGAAACCGTTTGTTTTATGACTTTGTCTGGTAACACATATACCTATTTTCATTCATTTTGATATTTGTCGTGTGTTACCCCAGTCACTTATTTCCTGATTAGGGTTGTTACCCGACACTGGAACTTTAATCCTTTAAACCGTAACTTCTTGATACATAGTTGTGAGACACAGCACGCAGTGGTGTTCATGCGACTTGTAAAACACAAGGGTCCTCAATTGTATAATATACTGCCTGAATTCAATGTACTCAGACACAACCATGCAACAGAAAACCTTAGTAGATGACATGCCTCTATATTGAGGTTATCTTCTTATAGAAGCTTCATGGCATGTCATCTATACAATCCCGTAGTCGTAACCTTCGATAACAGTTACCATGTTGTCCGACAGGCGACTTTGTGCTTGAAATAGTTACGGGCACGGCGTGGGTGAGCGGAACAACAAAGAAACCTGTCGCAAGGGCCAGAGTTGTGCCCTGATGTTGACGTCTGTTTCAGCGGCATTGGACTCGACACACCATCGAGTCGAATGTCTGCTGGAACAGAGGGCGGAGCACTTATGGGAATGCCCAACGTGCTGTGAGGCCAATTTCTAATCAAGAATCAATACACAATTATTATTGGGCTGTATCAGCTAGCGCAGTGGTCAAGGAACCGGAATCCAAAATGGGTACAAAGAAAAGTTTTGGGGGTAATCAAAGCGGAAATAAACATAAATATATAAATATACTATTTTATATAAAATGAGAGGGAAGTATTATTTTATTATTATTAGCAATATCTTATTTTGATAACACGTTTACTTCTGCCAGTGTCATATCGAAGGTGACGTGAAACGGTCAGGTTCGAGCACAAAATAAACATGTCTATTCCCTTTTTCAGCTTAGAAAAAATCATAAGACAGCAAATTGGATTAGATCAATTTCCGTTTAAAACATTTAATATTAGCATGTGCCTATATATAGGTCTCAGTACTACAAGGACCTATTTGTGGATCTCAGGAATTTACAAACCTGGGATGTGTGTGTGTTGTTGTCTGTGTTTCGATCGACCGGTCCATATTCATAGTTGCTTGAGAATATATAAGTTACAAGTCTAGACTGAAATCGCATCTTTAATTACATGTTGTAAAATATGGAAACGTGTTGACAAAGGATAGATGCAAGCTGAGCAGACTTGGTTCATATCGGATTGCTGCCTTATATGACTATTGTGTATAATAACAAATCATTGATTCTTCTATATTATTTTATTTATTTATCCATATTAAATCTGAAGCAACTTTGTTAATGTGTTGGACTATGTGCTATGTATGTTTACAGGTTGGATTAACTTAGCCTTATAGTACTGAGACCTATGTGCACGTACTGATGTTAAATGTTTGTAGTTTTGAGAAATGTAAAAAAAAAAGTAAAGTAACCCATAACATTTATTAATGCCGTAGGGGTGTGTGATGTTAGCTATCTCACATTTCACTAGCTCTGCAAATGAGGGCGATAGCCATCTCCTCTCCCTCGCAGTCCTTACTTCCCGGATTGATCCGGTACCCATTTAAGGCTAGGCCGACCTGGAAGCCGTTGCGATCTGAAAAACATTTCCGTCTCAACTGGGGAATGAACCCAGCACCACTCATATGCGTAACCATTGCGCTAACCATTGCGCTACGCGGTTCCTTGAGAAATGTACAAATATGTACATGTGAAATATTTTTATTGTTGTTCGTGTGTCGATTGACCTGTCCATATTATATTCATAGCAGAGAATATACACAGTGGAATCCTTGACTTGAATCGCAACCTGATTATGCATGCTGTATGGTTGAATACGGAAAATGTGTTAGCTCAGGTTGCGAGGCTAATCGGTGCCAGCTGAACGAACCTGGTTCAAATCCCGTTTGTTGCCTTATTTATAATTGTTTTCTATAATAATAAATTCTCAATGCCCCTTTTAACTAGACAGAGTACATCAGTGTAAACAAATCTGATTTGAGGTCATTAGTGAAAAGTGAAGGCAGACCTAGAAGCCAACCTCGAAAACGATGGACCTCCTAAATAAAAGAGGTGACAAACTTCACAATATTCGCAGCACACACGTGGGCCATCTCCAGAGAACTCTTTTACCCCTGACGCCGAAAGGCAATAAAGGGTTTAGCGAATAGATAGTGAAAAATTCCCCTATTCTTGAGCTAGTGTGAGGATGTTGTAGACGTCAGACAACACATACAGTAGTCATACTCTGGCAAAGTTTGAATAAATATGTTCTATAAAGATTTGAATCATTGTAGCCGGAAGTGGAAATCTAACTCACTTGAGTTAGACCAGCTCGTTGTCTGACTCTACAGTATGCTAGGCAGCATATAATATGGACTAGCGACATGTGTTGTGTCAACGGTGTCTAATTTATGATAGCTATCGCTGTTAGTTGACAGAAAGATCAATTAGTTTAATAATAAGTGCAAGGAGTTGCTTTTAAAAAATGAAATTTATGTTGTGTGTGTATGTGTATATAGTTTTGTCTTTGTTCAGGCATGGATAGAAATATATTTGCTTGCTAGTTATTTGCCTATGTTCCGGTATGACTAGATACATTTTTGCTTGTTAATTATATGATCAATTTAAGAATGCATAGGTTGTGACACCATTTACAGAAATGTTGCAATATTTTCTGACTCACTGCAAATCTGATTTCGTAATGTATTGTATAACTGTTCGCTTCCCTTGACTGTGATAACCTTCATAAACATAGCATCTATAAACATAACCTCCATAAACATATCTATAAACATAACCTCTATAAACATAACATCTATAAACATAGCCTATATGAACATATACTAATAATAATTGTAGCATATTCTGTAAAGCATCAATATATTTTCCACTAATATTGACATTGTATACGCCATTTTCTCTCTACTGTGTCCGATTAGCGGCTGTTCCTTCCCGAAAGCAATGGCAACCTACGGAAATATTGTGCATAGAATTTTCCAATGGATTAATTGAATTTTCTCTAGGATTGTGGTCTTGTGGTAAAGCATAAATAATACATATACGTTTTATAAAAAAATGGTCATAGTGCTGATGAAGATGTTGTGAATAAGGGTCCACTACTCCAAATACTTACTTATTGTCAGAGCAGTTGAAACGTCTTATGCTTACTAAAAAAAATATTGTTTGCTCCTTTTTGTGGGAAATTCTCTCTTTTTTTTATTATTCATGAGGTTTTGGCGATCGTATTCTAGAAAACGATTTGGGAAAAGGGGGGGGGGAGACCCACTGTTTTGTTCAGTATTAGTACTAAATGCCATGTACTTCTGAAGGGGGAAGGGTTGAGTCCAAAGCATCCCTCTTATCTACTGGCTTGCTTGTTGTCAACAGTCACACTAAGCTTACTAATTTATTTTTGCCAACAGTTAGAATACTATTTTATTTGCAACTCTAGTTAGCACGTGTTAACTTAGTGTAAGAGTTACACTAATCCTACTAAAGTTTTCTTTGCCAACAGTTAGAATACTATTCTATTTGCTGCGACAATTAACATGCATAAAACAACTTTGCTTGATTGCTGGTGTATATTTAGTCTTAAAATAGCAATATATTTAGATTAGAGCCCTACGAATACTATAACTGTCAATTAATTAAAAAAAATTCAGAGGTTCTGTTTTATTTCATCACGAATATCGCCATTTTGGTTGTCTTTTTAGAAAAACAATCTGTTTTAAACAGTAACAAACTCATAACGTAGAAGATAAGAATTAACTTCTCTTATTTCGTCAGGTGTTCTGTCATCATACTTGTTTTTTTTTTGCAGCCCGTGAGGCTGGAACAATATGAGTTACTTATATGAAAAGGCGTACAAGGTGATGCTACTTATAGAATATGATAATAATACTCAACAAGAAGCATGACAAATGGTTTGAAAGCACCAATATCCTAAACACTAACCAATACGACTCTGGAAGAAACAGACAATGTGAATATACCAGTTAATACGACTCACAAAAGATACATGCGGTGCTTATATAAAGAAAAATGTATAAGCCTACTTTAAGTTTTCTTTGAAATTTTATAAATTACGTCAACAATCCCCCTCCCCCGCCCTTCCGGTCAGCAACTGTCAAAAATTGAAGGGACGACCCTGACGTAATTTGTGGACAAACACATGAACATGAAGGGTCTCTGTAGGATCATGCCACACTTGGCACGCCAAGCAATTTCAAATGGCACGCAGACTCTTCTCGTTTCCTGTATAAAGTTGATTATAAATCGATTAGCGGGGCTTCCTCGCTCATTTCGGCACCTGGATGTAGCAGGGTACCAGCCACAGACGTATTCAGACTTGTTACATATTACTGAATATCACTATATATCAATTAATTAAAATATTAAAAAAATATATGGTAAAATAAGAATATTGGCATCGACTTGTATAAAATGATATGTGATGTTGGCACTCTGAATAATTTGAAACCTTAAGTTGGTACACAGTTAGCAAAAGGTTACCGACCCTCGGTTTAGATCCTGGTCTTCCTCATCCCTTGTAGCCCGATATTCTGCTGTTGTATGCACGAAGGGTTGATTGCGCTGGTTCCAGTTTCATGATGTGTTCTTTCGATGTAGTTAATACTGTTTATCAATTGTTTTGCAGCCATGCGCATTGTTTGGTAAAGACACCCATGCCACATGTTGAGTCGACCGGAAACAAGTTAGAAAGAACCAGCACAATGAGATACCTATGTGTGTTTTTTGACAGAAGTCTTGAGTTTCAGGGAATATGTTGACCATATTATCATAAGCGCAGGCAAAGGCTTAGCAGCAATTAAGGTTATAGCTGCTGCGTAGTGTATAGAATATAGAGACGTTCAAGAGATATAGAACGTGAGAGTGAGACTAGTGTGAATAATGATTTCTTTTCAATGGCCAGGATTAAAGATCAGGGATTGAAATGTGGTGTTGCTAGAAGTGAACATGTTGGAGGGCGCAGAAGAATGATGGTCAACCAGCAGAGTACCGGTACTGTCAGCAGAAGTGTAATGGCAGATATACTCAGGTAGACATTGGAAAAACTATTGACGTGTCATGTTTGCTGTGATGATGATACGACGACTAACTAACTATTGCTGGGTGTTTCAGTATTGTGACGAGTCATGTTTGCTGTGATGATGATACGACGACTAACTAACTATTGCTGGGTGTTTCAGTATTGTGACGTATCATGTTTGCTGTGATGATGATACGACGACTAACTAACTATTGCTGGGTGTTTCAGTATTGTGACGTGTCATGTTTGCTGTGATGATGATCCGACGACTAACTAACTATTGCTGGGTGTTTCAGTATTGGCGACCTGCTGGAAGTCACATCATTGTCTTTCTGATATCTTGTTGCTATCTCTTTATCGAGTTTGCCATCCTCGGTAAAGACACTTCCTAAATATTTGAATACTGATATTTTCAGTGACACATGAACCAAAGGTAATGATACTTATTCAAACTTAGCCAATACATCTCAATAATATTATATGTTTTCCCCCACATTGCACCGAGATGGGCCTATATGTCGTCATGTGTATCTCGATTATCAATTTTCTTGATTTAATACCACAGTTTATCTCGCCGACTTTAAAAGCTATTCACTTGAGAAATTATATTAATACAATAAAATAAAGGTATTTAATAAAAGGCTCTGATAAAGTTTGATTTCAAACTTAATATTCCAGAACTTAATTCTAAAATATTAATTGTATCAAAATGTATATAATACACACACAGACGGTAAGCGTATAATGTTTAAAATATGTGCTGATTCTGAAGTAGTGAATTCAAAGTCATGTTAGTGATCACAGTTTTCACCGGTCTACATTGTCAACCTTTAAATATAATGCACATTCAATTTCATTTGAGACATTTTCTTGTACATTATCTTACTGTTTATTTTACAATCATGTACATTTTCATTTGTTTATTAACTTTTATTTAATGTCATGTTTGTTGCAAATTACAAATTTAAGTACTTCAACATGAACTTCAGAATCGTGCAGTAAGTTCTTCGATCATTCTTCAGAGTTCAGACTGTAAAACTACACCATCACTATTTGTTTACAACCTGCTTCGGAAACTGTGTTTCTGTGTCACGGTGTGTCTAGATGTTACCATTAATGACAAGGTACATAAGTACAGCTGTAAGGCCCGCAAGCAACACAATGTGAAGTAGCATCAACAACTTCTTCAGACCAGAATACTGAGAAGAGAAAACCAACAGGGAGATTAATTGCAATAATCAATACATAACACGCAAACAGGACAATATGGTCTTGAGATATGTTTTAAACAGATAACTTATATGATACCAGTGGAAAGGCGTCCATATTTTTGGTTACAAATTTAATTTGGATTATATATCTTATAAAGTAACAACAAATAATATATGAGTCTATTAGTATTAAGTCATTTTAAAAGAGTATAGCTTGTCAATATTAATCTAAGAGTAATAACTTAAAAGCTCGCGGAGAGAAAAAAGAAAACAATAGACGTTTCATTCTCTGACAGTATATCTTGTAAGCAGCTTATTTGGTCGCTTACATATTGCCAGTAATACGATACATTTTTTTGTAGTATTTTTCATGCAGGATAGTTATAAACTCTGTAAATATATGGGTGCAGTCGACATTGGTGTTAGGCTTCTTATTTCTTACAGACCTGAGAAGGTCAGGTCTCGCTATAATGCATTATATATAACAGCAAGAGTATATATTTAATTAGAAAAAACACCTTATATTAAATATAAGAAATGATACAATTTTCAAATTATAATCTATTGTCTTAATGGGATTATATTTCTAAACATTTATTGTGTCATCTCCTTTTCACTTAACCAATTTTAATATTAATATTACCCATAACTAATCAAACGATGGCAGCTGTGATAACAACCTCCTTGTAACTTAAGACCTCCATTTTACCATGTGTCTTAATACTTAAATAAAATTATATTATTTGAAACCTTACCTTGGGTTCTTTGCTGGCAGTGATAAGTCCATACTTCGATTGATCGATTTGTGCTATACCATTTTGACTACCACTGTCATTCAGGTCATAAGAACTTTTATCTGGATGTGGTTATATCATATGCATCATTTAGTTTCAAGTATGTGCACAAACAATTATTATCTTTCCTATTCAAACTGCCTAATCTAATCCTAACATAGTGATACGATATAACAGAGAGACATGATTGACTACTGTTTGCTTTACCTGTAGCTTTCAATGAAAGAATACAGTAGAGGTAAAGTAAAGGTAGGTTCCATGGCAGTAACCTGCCGTCGGGGATGAAAATAACGCTTCATGTGATAGCCACATCAACTATTTGGTGGAGTGGCCAGTTTCCATCCTTTATGTGTTTACCTTCCCTAACTCATGTAGCAGGTACCTATTTATAGCTGTCGACTGCAGGAGAGGTCGTATCAGGCGAGTAATGGGATTGTTTTTTCTGTCCCGTCGTGGTTCCTAACAACTACCGTCTTCCTCTACAGTAGAGAGACATGAGTAAATAACCTTATCACCAACCTTCAGTGAAAGAATACAGATATAGACATGTTTCAAGTGAATGAAAAAAAGAAGATGAATCAAACAAATTTAGCACCAACCCTCAATGAAAGAATACAGTATAGAGACATAATCAAACAGATTTATTACCAGCCTTAAGTGAAAGAAAAATGAAACTTAATGATTTGATATTTTATTACTTCACAAGGCTAACTCTAACCTTGTGAAGTAATCACATACCATCAATGAACTTATATATTCATATTCTGTATCCATTCCCCTTTCCAATGATATATTACACATACACTATTTATCAATATTAGTATGTCAAGTGATACAATAAAAAACACATATAAGGAAATTTTATAAAATTAATTTGGTCCAAACCTAAACATAATCAAGTCCTGAAAGAGTTAACTTGACAAATTTATCACCAATCTTCAATGAAAGAATACAATATAGAGATATACTCAAACAAATTTATTACCAGCCTTAAGTGAAAGAATAATTAAACTTAACCAATCCTTAAGTGAAAGAATAATTAAACTTAACCAATCAAATTTATCACCAGTTTCAATGAAAGAATACAGTATCCAGACAAAATTAAAAAAAATTATAACCTTAAAAAAAAGAATACAGTATAGAGACATACGCTAATAAAACAAATTTATCACCAGCAAGCAATGAAAGAATACAATATAGACACAAGCAATCAAATGTATGACCAACTGTCAATGAAAACATACTGTAGAGAGATATGATCAAACAAATGTATGCCCAGTCTACAAACTGTTTAGCCTTATAATGATTGCAGGATACAGTGAAGAAACATTTCCACATGTGTGTTCTAGAGACCATTCACTGCTGTGGTAATTGAAAATCCATGAAGTTGTCAAGAAGTCAATCAATCAATCAATCAATCAATCAATCAATCAATCAATCAATCAATCAATCAATCAATCAATCAATCAACCAACCAATCAATCAAGTGCCATGCCGAATGGCGTAGACGATCATGTTTCTCCACGACTCTCTGTCTCTTGTGTTGCCAATAAGTTCGGTTGGTGAACTTCTACCGTGCTATAATACTAGCCCATCTAGCAACTTTACTCTTTGTCGTCCCCTATCTCTTCTCCCCTTGATCTTTCCAGTAGTTTTTAAATGTTCAAGCTGTGTTCTTCTCAGCACATGCCCTAGTAACCTTGACTATCTGCCCCTAATGTTTGATATTGTTTTTTTTTATGCCAGCATCAGTGAGAACCTCTGCATTAGTTTTCTTGGCTGTCCATGGTATTTTCATCATTCTTCTCAGAAACCACATTTCTGTAGCTTCTATTTGGGCTTGAGTATCATAAAGTTGTAGATCATGCAAATATAATTATTTAAAATGCTGTAAAAGGTAATGACAGTAATATCAATTTTTACTTAAATTACAGGTAATTACGTCAAGTGGTATGATGTTAAATCTGGTAACCTTGGCGGTCATTCAGTGGGACCTAATCTTTCAATACATCTATCTGAAAATTGTTGATGAAGGTAGTTTCTTACTTCCTAGGCCTAGTGTGAAGGTTGTCCATCTTGCTTCAATATGAATCCGTTTGGTATCCTAGGAACCAGAGATTCCTGCCGGAATCTCCTTTACACAACAAAGAGAAACTTGCATTCTGCAGGCCAATAACAGCATTGAACTTTCTGCTGCAACGTTAACTCCGTCATTTTCACTGTTCATATTCCACTGCTGTGAATCACACCTTTTCTATCCGAAATATATCGGACAATTTTGTAATTTTTCAATTGCTTCTAGACATTAAATAATTTCAGAGGTAACGATATAAAACCGTTCCATTATGCATGAACAAAGAAATATTGGCATTCGTTATTGCTACTGATTCTTCCGGACACACTTTATAATGTCAAGTTACATTTGAAACAAATAATAAGAAGTGTCTAGTGTCACTAAAGGTTAAGATAGTTATGCCAGATTTGCTAAGTGTAAAAATTAGCATATTGTAGAGCAAAGAATAGAGACGCTGTTACCTACCATGCAAGTTATAAGAGAGGGCTAAGGATAGTTTGGGGTGGAGGTGATTGTCCTATCCAATAGAGATCTAAGTGACTGAGCTTAAGTGAATGAATTTGATATGCTGAAGTCGAATGTTTCAGACCTAAAAGCGCAGATATCACAGCCTAGCTGTAAACAATAACTTAATCCATTCCGTCAACTGGACTACACCCTATTAATCTGCTGGAGCTTGTGAACGAACGGAGAAGAAGAAAACTAGGGTTAAAGATAATACTATTGTTTTATGTCAAATGTTAAATGACGTAAACATTAATAACAAATAACAATATACATTTCAAGTAAAGATAATTGTTTAAAATTTTATGCAAGTATAGTCGATTTTCCAAATGTTACTGAAAGTAAAGTCAATTTTTAAGGAAAATGAAATCAGCTTTTCCAAGTTTTACTATAGGTAAGGATAATGCACATAGGGCTTCATTTAAAAAAAGGTAACTCGAGGTTTGAAGGATCACACAGAGATAAAACGTACACAATGTACGCAGAGGACAAGAAAAACTAAAATTATTACAAATACAACCTTCTCAAGTACTAACATATTAAGTATAGGCCCTATCAAACCAATAATATGTAACCTTAAAATGTCTGCATATTTGTGGTTAACAATATAATATGTATAATGAATGCATAAGTTTGCTAAATTGTTTGCTAAAGTATAAACTCCTGACACTTTCATATTGATAACACAAATAGCCGTGACTATTTTGAATTTGATAACCAAATAATCGTGACTATTCTGAACTTGGTAGCACAAATAATCGTGACTATTCTGAACTTGGTAGCACAAATAGCCGTGACTATTCTGAATTCAATAACACAAATAGTAGTGACTATTATACTATTATTTGTAGTGCGCTATTGGCAGTAAAGCCGTTCATTTTGTGCTCAAGAGGTCATGGATTCGAATCACTTCCACGAATTTAGTTTGTAAATGGATTTATGCGGTATCAAACAACCAAGTGCTACGCCGAGTGACATAGACGATCCACAACTCTCTGTCTCTTGTGTTAATAAGTTCAGTTGGTGGCTTCTTTTTGTGCCACAGTGACAACCCATCCAGAAATTTCTCTCTGTCTTCCTCTGTCTCTTTTATTACTAAATGTTCAAGTTGTACTTTTATGCCACGATAATACCACCCATACTTTAATGACAGGTGGCGTTTTCTTTGAGAGGGGTGGATCATATTTTGGGTAACATGAGTAAAATATGAAAGCAATCAGTTAAAAAAAGAAGGAAATTTACTGAAAGGAATGTTACATTTTACGTCTAGCTTATGTGTTGCTACGTCAAGAAGTCCTGAAAAAAAGGAGCAAAGAATACCAACTCTGTGAACTATAATGCACGTTATAAGCTGTCTCTAAGGAAGTTTCGGGGTGGAGTTGGCTGTCCTATCCCATATGTCAAAGTGATTCCAAATCCAGCTGTAATTTATTTCCAAAAAGTCCTTCCTGAAATTCTTTCAGAAGTAACATAACGATGGAAAAAGGGTATAGTGTTCCAAGAAGGTACTCATACAGAAATTAAGATTTTAGACTCCAATTAAAAACTGAATTTGGAGATTGTTTGGAACAGGTTAAACAAACGAGGCCTATGTTTTAAATAAACAAATATGTACATTATTTAACAAAATTAAATATAAAAAAACTCATTTCACAGAAGCTGTCTACTTGCGGATCCATTGATCTGCCCACTACACACTCTCCCCGCTCGCCTTTGGATGACAATGGTGGACAGCGGGGGGCTCTTAGTGTGTAACCAGAAATTCAAGACATACGTAGCGACTTTTTAATGCGGGGTCAGCTAGGTCACGAAATCTCAATAAAATTATACGCAATATTAAAAAGTTGGACTTATCACACGATGAGGCCACATTTGCTTAACCTGTACCGATTGATGTACTATACGGATATTCAGTGAAGTTATTCATAATTTCAATTAACTGGATTTTAAAAGTAACATACCATGTATATTCCAAAAGCATTAGGAAACAGGTAAACATGGATGTCTGTATAATGATGTTGGTATCATTCATTGTAACAGAGATATGTGTAGTAAATTATGTCATTGAAGTATCAGTGTAGTGTATTAGTGCATTATCAGTGTTGGTAGTGAATGAATGGTTATAGTGAATAGGCCTATATATATATTTGTATCCGTGTAGTTAGTGATTATCTGTCAATGTGGTGAACTATTGCATATAGGGCACATGCATCTCTATAACAAATACATATATATCTCTATATAATTTCAATATATACCTAGTTAGGTCTATTGCTAATCACTGGTAACACGCATAATAACATAAATCAATGTTTTGACTAACAGGCCTTTGTAAAAACAACATTCAGGACATAAAATTAAGAGTAAAAACAGCACTATCCGCGTTTACATGAAAATGGCAGAGGTAATTAGCCTTTATGACGACAGGGAGATATCTGGTGTGTGGCCCTATCTATATTTAGCTCTGTCATTGCCATGGGAATAAAGCCGTGTTTACTAGTCATATGTTATGAATGTGTTCCAAATAAACATTTTTTGTCGAAATGTATATTTGTGTGTATGTTAGCAAGTGTGGTTACCAGTGATAGCGCAATCAACTTCATTACAATTGTCCAAGTTTCATGTGTTTGAGTACACTGTACAGTATTGGTGCAGTTATTACCTTTTATCAATACATGTATTATGTTTAGTTAAAGGATGTACATATACCTCTGACTAACGAATTAATGTACATAAGTATCTGCGTAGTTAGTGGCTACACATATTTATTTGTGCATTGAATGATGTCATTTCAGTGTAGTGAATGATTATTATAATCAGTCAGCTCCTCCAAGCTATTGATCAACATTACCACAACCTTAAGATGCATCATGAAGGAAAACTTATAAAAAAAACGTTCAAGCAGTTTTCCTCTCACTTATTTGAGTATTTTCAATCAAATCTCAATGATTAATTAAAGTTTTGAGGTGGGACACTTTTTGTACCCCCAATTCAGTTAAAAGTCTTTCAGAAGGCAATTACCATATAGGCAAATCCATGTATATCTAGACCCAATCATGCATTTTCAGACACTTCAAATAATATAATTTTATCTTAAATTTAACTCTCTCAAATTTATATGATAGGGACCTACTGGATCATTTGGAAATGATTTATTGTTGTTAGCTACTGCCCAGCTTTCTATTCTTTAGATATATCATGAAAGATAATTAGGAGAAGCTGACTGTTTAAACAGGAAAGCAAGGTTTGGAGATAGGGATACCTGGGTTCCTGGGCACATCTGTCATTGGAAAGGGCTGGTCACTTGTGGAGACTGTCTTACTTGCTTTTGTGTTGGACAAGTAGTCAATCAGAGACATGATTAGGAAGAAGACTAGCTGCCATGATCCATAGATAATCATGATAATCAGACCTGTGTCTGAATCAAGATTAGCTTTAGGTAAGTAAAGTCCTAATGTTATTGTCACACCTGAAATTGTACATTAAATATTATATTGGTAACAATAAGAGCATTTCAATATTAATAGTGGCAACTGGTTTAATCATGTGAAATATTCAAGACAGTTATGTTTATAGAGTATAACATACAACAATTTTAAATTTTAAGAAAAAAGAGAAAGCCACGAGAGACCCTTCGTACAAAAATAAGAAAAAACAGTATGGATCTCAACAAGATGTAAAAATTACACACAGTAACATCACATCGCTCGAACTGGAAAGCTCTGGTTTCTTCCCTATTTACAGTAGTCAGCGTTGAAAGAGCATGGATAGATGAATAGATAGAAGTACTATTAATACAGAACTTGGATTTGAAACTCATATTTTTAGATGTATTTTGGACTGAAGAACAGAATGTTCCTGTTGGAAGTTGACAGGTCATACGCTTTGTCGTCTCTTATGACATGCATGTGAGGTCGGAGTGTAGCTAATTTGTCTACCCTTATTTGATATACAACTGTTCAAGACATATGATGGATATACATTGTTAGAAATATATTTAACTCCGGAAAATATATAGCCATGACCATTAATACTCATACACTCTTTGAATTGTTCATAAATAATGCTACAATATTATATCCCGCAAAGTAGTTTTTCATGACGTGCGTTCTTTTCACTCATAATTTACGATTTTGATTGATTTAAAACACAAATCTTTTAGAGGTTTAAATATATTTATAAACTAAATATAATAGTCCATATATATATATACACACACACGGTAGTCTCATAAAAATGTTTGAAATTAGCAGATAAACTGAAGTATTGCATTTGTTTCATAGATTATGCTTACCTCCCAATATATGGGCAGACGTTCCTACAAGCCAGTGTGCCCAGTTGAAAATTGGTCTTTTTGGATGGTCAGGGGCACAGCGGAGTAATGACATGAATGGCTAAAGTATTTATCAGATGGATAAATAGAATACAGAAGCAGTGAGTTGAGTTAATGTAGAATGAAATCTACACTTTAATGTTATAAAAGATTAGTTTCTGGAACATCTTTTACAATATTTATAACAAAGATTAATGTTACATACAATTAGCGTTTGATCATCATCAGGTGCCATATTCTTTCCAGAACGTGTCTTCCCTATGGACCTTTCGAATTCTTCGCGGTCTTCAGAAAGTGGTCCTGCCTCATTTAGTGACATGTGCAGGCATTCTTGAATGTATTTTGTCCAACGGCATATTGGGCGGCTTTTCCCCGCTGCCTTCTAAGATCCCCTCCAGTAACACTCTCTCCATGCCACCGTGTCTCTTAAACTGACTGAAAATCTAGCCTTTTCTTTAATATGATGTTCTGAAGCCACAGTTACTGGACGTTAATTGTTCTTAACACCTCATGGTTTGTTTTCCTTTCTGTCTGTGGTATTCTCAGAACTCTTCTATTGCATTTTAATTCAAATGATGTTATTCTCTTGGCCATTGTTTTATTTAGTGTCCATGCTTCACATCCATATGTCGCCACAGGAAACACACATGTTCGTAGTAAACACAACTTGGTTCTTATGTTAGTACCCTGCTATAGTTTCGTTAGCTGTTTTAATTTTAACAACGCCATTACTGTTCTTGCTAATCTCACTGATGTGTCTGCATATCTAATTTCTGGTATCTGCAGCCCTCCTATTTTTATGAGTCTGAAATTAGGCTTCATTGTTTCTTGCTGGACAGTTAATAGATATTGTAAGCACTGAAGAAGGTGGATTGACGGAGTTACCAACAGTCTCATGCGGCATAATATTATTGCATATCGTAGTGTTTCTATCTTTTGTATTTTATTTGCTTTTCGCGTGTGGCGTCGCAAGATTGAATGACGATCGGTTTTCGGGCTATGGCACGTTTGTTCGCTTGATATGAAGTAATACTGTGCTTGTCAGAATGTTGGAAACCTCATCAATCTACATTCTTCAATGTTTACAATATCTGTTAATGTTACAAATAAGTAATATCTTGAGTAAGCAGACCAAACAAGCTTGATTAGTGTTAGAAAGAATAATTAATATATTGAGTTAGTGCAGTATTATAACAGAGATAAGTGGTAGGTTGATAGTATGCCTTATTCAGGAGGCAACAATGAATATATTATTTGGCTGTAGTGATTTTCTAGTTAATATTTTACATTCAGTAGACTCACATTGTATTCTGAATCGTCTGGATGTACACATAGACCTGCCTCTCATTCATTTCTTATAGTATCATAATACATTCCAAATGTAATTTTAAAGCCATTTTCCTCACAGTGTGTTTACAAGTTCAATTTCCAACTCTATATTGGCTAAGATTAAGAGTTCGTTTGAACAATAGTTATTAATCTTAATATAAGGAAGAACATTGTGAACAATTAATAGATAAATGATGTCATAGGACATTACAGTAATTTTACAAATTAAAATTATAAACCTATCCACTAGAAAGAATAAGAAACAACCACAAAGTGACATGAAAATGCACAACAAAATTATTTATGAAAATTGTAAGAAAATAGAGTAAATAGTCACGGCAGCATACTATTTACAAAGATCGAAACGTTTATCTCTTCCGACATCTCACACAACATTTAGAAAATATTGGACAAGTTAAAGTGCGTTTAAAGTATATAACTAGCCAGAATGGTGAATAGAAACACTTACATTTATAAAAAGTAAGCCTGTCACTATGATTCCCAGTATAGGATGTGCTTTCTTGAAGGTCTCCCCAGTTATCTGTCAGAGATATACAATTGAGCTTGATATTTTCATAGTTTATATATATAAATATAGTGCTATGTTTCTTTTAAAGTGCACAGCTCATTAGAAAATGAAGCACACATTTTAAAGCTCTTTGCACGAAGTTTGCAGCTTTATAAATTAGAGCTAAAGTTTTGTTTAGATTCGGGTTACTCTTGAATTATCAACATTCTTATCTTGATGTGAAATATTTTCATTTTGATCATGTATGAAATATATAAATTATTAATATTCAATACATCTTTACTAGTAAATTATTTCAAACATTTAAGTAGTCAAAAGTTACGAAAGCGAGTTCTTCTTCTTCAGCGTTCATTCTCAAACTCCCGCTGGATCTCTCTTATAGCAGGACAATGGTCCTACTAGATTTCCAGTAAATGTAGTCCAGAGAATGGAAATGTGTTGTGTCGCCGTTTTATTTGTGCCAATGTCCTGACACATCCAGGTCTTCGGCGAGGAAAGCGATTTCAAATCTAAACTCCAGTTGAAGATGGATGTGTCGGGCCATTGGCGCAAATAGAACGGCGACACAACGCATTTCCATTCTCTGCACTGCATCCTGCTGGAAATCTAATAGAACCATGATCCTGCTATAAGGGAGATCCAGCGGGAGTTTGAGAATGAACGCTGAAGAAGAAGAAAAATCTAAATTGTTTCTGAAGATGCTTTGCTCATGTGGAGATGGAGTTGCTAAAAACATCAATTTATGCACACGAATAAAATATACCACTAAGTTTAAAAAAAAAAGGAATGTGCACAACAACAATAGCAAACATTTAAAGTGTGATATAGAAGAATATCTGGAGCTGGTAAGAATGAAAACTAAACGATAACAATGAATCCGCCTTGTAGCTTCCTAGGATGACCCATAGGTGGAAGAAAGTAGAGAGAAATCAGGAGCCGACGGTATGATGGTCGTTAGAGAGCTGATTTTCTAGTCTGGTGGTCAATATTGTGATTCCCAATTTAGGAGATTTGGTTTCTACCTCAAATGTTCATTGAATCTATCCTCTTCTTCTTTGTGACGTCTCCTTTGTGGAACTTTGCTCACCGTCATTCTGTAAGTCTCCCAGTTCTGAGAATCTACCCAGCATCAGGGAATTAATATCAAAACAAAACTAAGAAAATAATTGTTGCATGTGTGATACTGATACCATCACTTCTAGCGTACCATTGATCAAAGATAAATATCGGTGTAATAACAATATACATTTTGTTTAATAAAAGACAACACTTACTGATACCGTATTTGTGAAACCAATGTAAAGTGTTCACTTCCTAATTTAGTTCACATTCCATTCACCCACATAAAGGTGAATATCCATTAATGTCTAAGTTAAATCAAATTATAAATCATCACTTGAGCTACTGTGTAAGTAGTCTGACAATAAGTGTAAGTAAGTTGATAATATCAGCAGAAAAAAGCAAGATACACAGAAATCTACCAGAAATGCAGTGCAATAATTACAATGATTATGCTGTTGTTGCTTTCATATGATTATTAAACAAGATCTATATGATATGCATCAGCTCTCTTCAAATAGATTACACTTACATCACTGTAAGCTTTCACATGGACAAAAATAATGACGAATGCAGCAATCCCAATAGCAAATGTTAGAACCATGACTGCTCTGTGAACCTGACAATAGAATCATAATTTAAGGAATGTTGATATTTGAGCATCATTAAATTGTGACAGAAATACAGATAACAAAATTTATTATTTAATTAATTTGTTTGCTTGTTTGTGATTCTGAGGACATTTGTCTTTCTTACGTGCTAACCGTTTGATTATGAAATTTCATAATCCCGCAGAGTTTAGTTTTCTTCTGATGATACATTTAAGTGTGTAATTATCCAGAGCTTTCTTATATGTGTTTGAGGATGTAATGTCACAAGCTATTCTCCTCCCCCCTCCAATGGAATTTATCATGACTCTCTAAACCTTTCAGGAGACATGCGCAAATCTTTAGAAGGTTTAATCCTAACAGAATTATCGTGATATATGCTTCACAAGTCAAATAAATATTGTTCTAAATTATCAATGAAATTCTCATGGGTCCATGGTCAGGAAAAGTATAATCTAAACCAGTGCGGTTCCTGGCTCGAATGTATGTAGTCTGAGCATCCTTGCATAAACATTAACGAAAATGATACAAACAGTATACAGTGGATTTATGTTCTTCGCTAGCAGCTGATGATCATCAATATACAGAATTATTCCCCCCAAATATTATCAATATACAGAATTATTTCCCCCAAATATTACTGAAATTATATCTTTTGTTTTAACTTTCTGCATTAAAATAAGCTATACCATTGTATGTGTTTTTAAATTATAGACTTAGAAAGAAGATTTGAGAAAATATCAAAGTAGAATCAGAATCAAAGCAAAATTAATAGTGTTAATGCAAAAGTAACAAAAGTTGAATGTTAATTCATACAGAGAAGAGGAACATCAATGATGAAGCTAATGTTTGAGACTGAACTGATGTATACTAAATCGGACATAATGTAGGATACCTAAATACAAAATCGTCAAGGGGAACAATTTGTTAGTCTTCTATATACTGTCACAAGTAAACAAGTAAATACAAATGGTGAAGGATATCGTTGTATAATTACCGCAAACCAGATCTTTACACCACCTAATTTACTATCTGGCCAGATCTTTTTAAAATATCTGGCCATCGATAACCCAAGACTTGCAGTAAACATCCAAGCAATGACCATAAGACAACCTGCAAGAAGATATTTTAAAATATATTAATTATAATTCACACTTGACAAAATGTGAAAAAACCTTACCCTTCTTGGTTTTGTCTTGTTGCTCATGAGCGCCGTAGACTTTAGAAAGGACACATTTAATTGCTCCACGAGCAGTCATATTTCAAAATATTTAACTAAATCTGCTGTTTTTCTGGCTCTGCTAATTTCCATTTTCATGTTGTAAATTCTTGCAACTGGGAGTGTTGATAGATACATTCTGATGAGCTGATCAAATTCTTATTTTATTTTGTTCGCATAATGTCTACACCATCAGACAAATCTTCTGGATGAATTCTACATTTGTCTGAGTGGTCATATCCAACAATACGGATCTATTTTCCCCGAAATGCGGAACGGAATACTGACTAAAAATGGGAGGAAAACAAGTGTTCTTTTAATCATGGATTCCTTCCCTTGACTTCTTTTATCCGCGGGCAAGAAATGGAGGATTTAGGAGGGTTGTGCGAGTGGGCTTCTCAGTGGGTAGCGGAAACATATTTGCATCCATCAGTAGTTCTCGTGACTGTAACATGCGTACTGCATCTTCATTGGTCGCAGGTAAACTCTACAAAGTAAACGGTAGCCATGTTGTATCCAGTGCTGAACCGGTAATCAGTGACGTCACACATTTACAAAATTTCGAATCGGTGCAGATTTTATATAAAGTGTGAAGGTAAACCCTTATTTTGGGATTGCACTGAGTTCTTCTTCTTCTTTTGTTCACTTGAAACATGTCTATATATGTAATTCTGTCTCCTTTATAAAATTTACTGTCTTTTGTAGTTCATACTGTGGTCCATAGAGCTTTGATTCCAGTGTTGTTTCCGCTGGTCAACATGTCCGCCTCAGGGTTTCTGAGTTCTTTTTCAATTTCATCCATTTTTTTGCACGATTGAGCCATTGGGTCGTATGACTTTCTAAATGGTCCAAACTGAAAACATCTCTGCAGGATATACACAGATATGTCTGTTAAAAAAGGGTTCAAAAGGTGTAGAGGATTGCTTTCATTGTACTAAATGTACCCTATATTTACTCTACCCCTCTCAGCGAAGTGACACACCGTTTTCTGAGAGTAATAGCGCGTACTTCTTATCTTCAAGAGATAAATCCCAGGTATATCTGACAAAAAACTACATTATAAACAAAATGACACGAGCCAGATTCAAACTCACGACTTCTTGAGCACAAAGCAAGCTGCTTAAGCACTACACCAGGGAGATCGTACAGTCTGTTCATCATCCTACCACACTTTCATTGACATTGTTGCCATAATGTATTCTAGTCATGCAATTCTGATTGAAGGTGCTCAAAATAAAGACTTTATCTCATGTAAAACTGCACTGACTTGGAGGAGGTACAGCGTGTATAAATATATGTCAAAGTTAAGGAGATGACATTGTGTACACTTATGCCACATTCTTCAGAGAGTTTGATAGTGTTGTACAGCATTTACACTTCCTTATGTTATTGTCTACAATGATACACGTCTCAAAATCAATCAAATGTCATGCTGAGTGGCGTAGGCAATCATGCTTCTCCACAACTCTCTGTCTCTTGTGTTATTACTAAAGAAAATTGGTGACGCCCTTTTGTGCCACAGTGACAACTCATCCAGAAACTGTTCTCTATGTCTTTCTCTGTGTGTTTTCTCCCCTTGATCTTATCGGTGGTTATTAAATGTTCAAGATTTACTTTTCTCATCACATGCCCTAACAATTATGATTGTTTAATTGCTCTAATTTGTCGTTGTACTCCAGCATCTCTGAGGACTTCTACTAAATTAGTCTTCTTGGCTGTCCATGAAATTATCATTTTTCGCAACAACATCTCAGTTGCCTCCAACTTATCTTGGGCACTTTTGTTTACTATCCATAATTTGCATCCATCGTGATGGATGTGCAAAATATAACATCATAGCACTCGAACTTCCATAAGCATTGACATTATTCCATTGCATATGTTTCACATTTTTTGAAATGTTGATTTGGTATGTGCTATCTTGCTCGTGATCTCAATGGAGCACCGGCATTCATTGTGCACATCTCACATATAACCTTAATTACAAAGAGATATTTTACAAAATGACCATATTGCTATACATTCATATGGGTTTGTGTGGTCAAACATGGCCATATCTGACAACCACAAATAATTACATATTTTTATGTGATTGTTTGCGTACACAATGATAGGACATACCTTCTACATATACACATACACTCTAACTAGGAGACTTCTCACAGCTTCTTATTTCGCTTTGAGTTGGAGTATCTTCTGGGTATGAAAGAAAACTCTAGAGAACCCCGCCCCCAATTCCGCAATTTAGTCATCTAAAGCAACCTCTTGTAATTTCCTGGGGGTTGAAACCAACTTTACAAAAAGAAACTGCAAGTAAACTGAAAAACTATTTACTGTTGGTTACCAGATGGTTTGTGGTTAGCTCAGCAGGACTCATTACGCAAATTCTAGGCAGAGCCATAGACGTTTTGTCAGTAATTGATGACGGGCACACATGCAGATAGTTTCCATAGTTTTCAGATTACAAACATTACTAATTAAAATTTTCTTTTCCATTGCCTAATAAAGTAAATAAAAATATTTTGTTTATAATGTCTCAAAAATTATAGAAAGGTATTCATTTTTTAGTCTGAGTTTATCCTGATGATTTTTCTACTAGTCTTCTTTACACACCTTTATGCCCTGTAGCGTTAGGGGTAGGACAGTTCTCTGGAGACGGATTGTTTGTGTACTTCCTGTATGTTTGTTGTCGTTTCAAAGACCTTTTATTTCTGTAATACATCTTTTGCGTGGTCTGAACCCGGCAAACCAGTTGATAAGCGGTGCAAACCCGCCCCATAGTAAAATAGAACACGACTTTTATAAATAGGAATTCTGTTAGATGGCGGTAAAACAGCTCCCTTAACGATTCACTAAAAGGTAATTAAATTTCGTACCAAAAAGCGGAAATTACGCACCAAGACAAATGCATAAATTTTTTAGATAAAACCTTAGTGAAAACGTATCTACGACCCTGGACCCTGGCTATTTATCCATCGTATCTATATAGCAATGCTTTTTGAGGGGCACTATCTGATAGTAGTCTGGAAGCATGTGAAAACCACTTAATCTGTTGTCTTTTGATGTAAACCAGGATTGACATTGTGTTTGTTAGGAATCTAATGTCATCATTTCTGATTCTGTCTCGTATTGTTCCTCCGAGAGTTCCATGTAGAGATGTCATTTCTGTTGTAACAAGTTTATTTTGGCTGTTGTTAATGTTCACGTTTGATGCCAGTTTTCTGAGTGTAAAAATGAAAGCGGTACATCTCTTTTTCTTACGTAATCCCGTTTGAGTGGTAAGCTGCGGTTCAATGAATGTTCATAATCATCTTTCTATAATTATGTTGAACATTTTTCTAGTGTGGTTTATAAGCTTGTTCATAAGCGAAATACCTCTGTATTTTGTACAAATTCAATGTCTTTTTCCCATCCAAATAAGTAATATTACATAATTGTTCCAGTCTTGTGGTGTTTCTTATTATATTAAGCAACCTTTATAACCATGTGATCCCTATATCTGCTGATGATATGATTAATTTGACTTGAATGTTATCGGGCTTTGTTTGATCGAATTGTTTGTATGATATTTAAAATATAGTCTGCAGTATACAATAATTCAATTGCGTCACTTACCATGAGCTTTGACAAGAGTTATGTCCTGTCCCTCCCCAGACAAATCTAATGCAGGATTTGAGAAATTGATTCTGTCATTTGTCAAAAAGACATCAGTAGCAGCATGTTTCTCTAGAGTACCACCTTTAAGACATAAAATATGGTTAATGCTGACATAAAATATGGTTAATGCTGACATAAAATATGGTTAATGCTGACATAAAATATGGTTAATGCTGACATAAAATATGGTTAATGCTGACATAAAATATGGTTAATGCTGACATAAAATATGGTTAATGCTGACATAAAATATAGTTAATGCTGACATAAAATATGGTTAATGCTGACATAAAATCAACCATGGTTACACATTGAAGTAGGTAAATGAATGAAGAAATAATTAAATGACCACATTCACGATATGTTCGTTATTTATTAGATCATCACCAATGTACTTAAAAATATTTATAGCAGTGGGTAGGGTTGCACACACGCACGCACTCACGCACATACATACATACATATTATTTTATTATTATTTAAAGGGGGATGTTTAAAAAGCTTTACACGTTATTTGGTTAACTCTTTTTCAGAAATTCAATAGATTTAAATTAGTTTTACCATAAAGGGTGGTGCTGGGGGGGGGGTGTACAAATATTTTAATTGTTTTGCAGCAGTATATATCCCTAGTTACCTGAAGTTGAAACCCCCCAGAACCACAGTCTCTCTCTCTCTCTCTCTCTCTCTCTCTCTCTCTCTTATCTATGGACTTGACAGTGTGACAAAATAGAAATGAATAGATGAAGATGAACTAGTCAACTATTGCCGAAGCAAACGCTGAGATGAACAGTGAAATGAAAAGTATAAGTAATTGACAATAAATAAAAGCTAATGGGATTTGAAAATTGTCCGTTCCACTAATACTAGTTCACATTACACTTATTCAACATATACGCTAACTGAGCCACATATCAGAATAGAGTAGATGTGGTATACTCCAATTGGTTCCCAAGTGGTTCGATCACATATCCCGGGCCTGCGGATTATCGAAAATGTTATACGAAATATGGTCAATTTCTTGTCCCGCTAATTATTTCCTTTGTCTAATCGGCCTATGAATGCAGGTCAGTGGTTCTGGGTCCATATATTTATTTGAGGAAAGTTGTATGTGTGGATTTCTACAAGATGGGACGCTCTCAGTGTGTGGCGGGCAGATCTCAGAAAACGGCAACCGTCGTCGTCGTGACTTCAACAGAATCGCACATTTCTAACAACCTTACGATTACGGTAGTTATTTTGTATCTAGGACTAAGTAGGCAATAAATGACTTCACAAATAACTAAAAAGTTCGGAAGGGAGCAGATTTTTAAAAAAGTATGCATGGTAAGCCCGAAATATGTGATCGTACCCTACAATTCTTAATTTAGGTTTTGTTTGGGATTCATTTAGATGCTAGTATTTTCCTCATGTCATTTGTGCTTTTAACCATTCCTATTATCTTTCTAACTTTGGTTTCCCATCTACTATCATTTATGATTATGTATCTAATGTAATTTTCTATGTATTGCAGTGTTCTAAATATATTTTTTTATATTCAGCAGTTGTTTCGCTTAGGGTTTTCTGACTGTCATATTTTGTTGTTTATTTGGATGCTTATACTAGTCCATTTTCCATGCTCAATCTATTAGTCATTATAGCTTTTATTCACTCTCTAATAAGAGAACATGCATATCACATATTGTTTATTCGTTGTCCCATTGACATTTCAATCCGTCTAAATTTTCTTTTTGTGTATATGTAATATACTTATTTAATATCTACACAGAGAATATCTTTAAAAATATAGAAGAAATGCCAGGATTCTAGATCAATGGAAAAATAATAAACAACCTGATATATTCAGATGACACTGTTCGTTTAGCAGAAAGTGAACATGAACTACAGAGACTAACAGAACAAGTCAATAAATCAAGTAAAGTAACCCATAGCATTTATTAATGCCGTAGGGGTGTGAGATATTAGCGATCTCACATTTCACAGGCTCTGCAAATGAGGGCGGTATCCATCTCCTCTCCCTCGCAGTCTTTACTTCCCGGATTAATCCATTACCCATTTAAGGCTGGGTCGACCTGGGAGCCGTTGCGATCTGAAAACATTTCCGCCTCAACTGGGGACTGAACCCAGGACCACTCATATGCGAAGCCAGTGCGCTAACCACTGCGGCTCCCTAAATAAATCAAGTAAAAAACTTTGACTGGATATACATATTCAAAAAATAAAACCCTGATAATCAGCAAAGACCGAAGAACAAGGGAAAAACATAAACATACATGATAAAACATTATCAATATCTTGGATACATAGTCACATGATGGCAGATGTGAAATAGAAGATAAAAGGAGAATAGCAATGACTTATAGCACCTTTAATGGCATGAGGAAAATAGTAACATGTAAACAAATTACAATAAAGTTAAAAATGAAAATTATAAAATGCTACATTTATTTTATATTAATATATGGCTCAGAAACATAGACACTAAACAAACAATTAGAAGACAGAATTGATGCCTTTGGGATATGGGTATATAAAAGAATAGGGAGAACATCATGGAAAGAGAAGAAAATAAATAAAGAGGTGATAAAAACACTTAATATGAAGAAATAATTACTAAGAGAAATAAAGATCAGGTAAATAAAATATTTTGGACACATTAAAAGACATGAAACCTTATTGAGGACCTTACTTGAGGGTAAAGTCAAAGGGAAGCGAGCAAGATGTAGGCAGAGATACAAGTGGGAGAGTAACATCACAAAATGGACAGATTACAGTCTAGCAGAGTGCACTACCAAAACAAGATACAGGAGATGTTGGAGGTCTGTTGAAGCCAACCTTTATTGTGGAGACGGCACTTGATGATGATGCCACATATTGAGCAAATATATTCTTATATCACATAATTTGGTAACTGTTATATATTTTAGGAGAGATACAAATTATAAAATATTATGGCAAAGTGGTAAAACTAACCTGCTCCTGCAACTCCTCTAGCGGCAACTAAATACCACCGTTGTGTAAGATTATAGATTTGAACATTTGTTGATTCTGTTTCTCTTAAAGCTGTGCAATTAAGGACACCATCAACAAAAGTGCTTATGACATTTGATAAGCCTTCCTTTTGCTGATAAATGATAAAAGTATTTGAAATAATAAATATGAAGATATTTACAGCAAGCAGTATCTAAAAAATTGAATTGGAGGACATATAATGACTAGCTATAACTACAACCCCTAAAACGGATTTTTACACTTTATCAAGCACAGCTTTAAAGATAAAACTGGTAGAAAAATATTCACTAGTAGAATACAGTAAAACTAACAGCAAAGTACTGAAGGCACTTGTGACATGAAACTTTGATTCAAAATATTCCCCAACATCAGTATTTTTGCCAACAATTGTGTCAATATTCTGTATAAAACTTCACTAAAGGTAAATACTGAATGTCAATATTTGTAGTATCTTGGTGTACTAAAAATGATTACAGTATAACCATAAACAAGTTTTCTTGGCTCCCTTTTTGAAGATATTCCATGTAATTCGATTTCTATGCTTTGCCGTGTAAGTATATACATTATTACTACAACGAAATTGTTAATAAGCCTAGAATGATGTAATATATATTGCATCACTGCATAATGTGATCATGAACACATTATTCAGAGTTGATTATATCATTTTTTATGCAATGCAATGCTACTGCCAGACGGCTGCTGAAGTAAGCTGACGTAGCAATGTACTATATATAAAGGCCAGTCAGACAGATTGAGCATTTAAAATAGTTTAGACTTTGTGCGTGACAGTTTAAGCTATTGTTACATAAAATTATTATTATATTTAACCATTTACATGCAATACAGAACATTAATGCCTCGACAGTCAATTAATTTTATGGACAATTTCTGGTGTATCTGTGGAGAAGTTCTCAAGTGAAGAAGGAATCTTTAATGTGGATGCAAGGTTGGTGATCAAGACAAGCCATGGACACCTTACATATGCTGTGCTACATATACAATACAGCTTTCACAGTAGTTGAATGGCTAAAGACATCAATGCCGTTTTGCCGTCCCCATGTTGTGGAAAGAGAGACAATCAACCATATAAGTGATTGTTACTTCTGCTTGGTTCTTCTTCTTTCCGGCGGAATAACGAAGCAAAAGGAGTCAATAATAGTCAACCCAAATATTCCGTCTGCATTGAGACCAGTTCCATATGGTGAGGGATTTCCTATTCCAGAACCTCCAGCAGAATATTCTCTTGATTCATCTGATGAGGACAAGGGTGAGCCTACCTGTTCTTCTCTTGGCCCGTCTGCATGCAGTGATCCAGATTTTAAATGTGGTACATCATCAACCCCACATAGAATAACACAGGGAGAACTAAATGACCTGATTCATGGTTTGGACTTATCCAAGAACACAGCAGAATTGTTCAGATCAAGACTCCAACAATATAATATCCTAGAAGTTGTTACAATTACTTCATATCGAAAGCGCCACAACAGCAGTTAGAGCATTTCTTCAGAAAGGAAAGTAATTTAAAATTTTGTTCCGATATTGATGGCCTCATGATGTAATAGAGTGAGGGGGTGGTAGGCCGACACAATATAATATTAAGTCGGCTGTGTAGTCAATATCCAGTCAGAATGTCTGATAGAACCAAATTAACAAATAAAGTGTTGTAGCAATATTGTCATAAACATGCTTTAGGGCACATTAAACCATGTTTAAGAATGACAGTATCCATGAAGCTGGCAAAGTAGACGAAATAGGTCAACATATCGGTCGATGTCTGACAGTTCTGACAATGGACATTGCTCGTCTCCGCCAGTGGATAGAGACTCATTCGATCAGGTATGATAAAATATCAGATCATACACACCAAATAAAAGGTATAGTTCGCTTTGGCTATTTAACGAGAAAAAAAATTTGTAAAGTAAAGCTTTGTTTGTCACCTCTGGTGGGTAATGATACAGGCCAGTAGCTTGAACAAAAGAGTTGCAGATATAATGTCCCGGATGTTCGAACTCCGACTGGCGGCAAATTTACCAGGGAGAATTGTTTTCATATACATAACTCGCAGTCTTCAATTAAATGGCGACGAGGGAGGGACCTTCTCAAATATTTTGGAATTCTTCATTTTCGGGAACTAAGCCGGGAGACTAAGTACAGAGACTAGGAGTTGGGGGACTAGGTTCGGGGCTCAGGTTGAGACCGGAGCTAGGAAGTGTAATTAGAAGTCATAGTTAGGGAAGTTTAGTTTCAAAGTTGTAGTTAGGAAGTTTTAGTTCAGAGACGGATTAAGTCTCTAGGAAAGCGTGTGAACTAAGAGATGTTTAATATTTTCTAAGATACTGTGCATTTTCTTCTTCTTCTTCAGCGTTCATTCTCAAACTCTCACTGGCTATCTCTTGTAGCAGGACCTTGGTCCTATTAGATTTCTAGAAGGATGTAGTCCAGAGGATGGAAATGCGTTGTGTCGCCGTTTTATTTGCGCCAATGGCCCGACACATCGTCTTCGGCAGGGATGCTGTGCATTTAATTGTTGATGTTCTAACCATGGGTGCGGTAAACTGGATGTTGCAACTTGGAAGTTGTGATGAAGCAATGAACAGGTTATATACATATATATATATATATACGAAGGTAGTTGTCCTTTTAATTTTTATTGCAGCAGAAGTATACCCAATACAAGTGATTTTTATGTGAGTGGGATAGCCGAGCAAGGGAATTGCACTACTTGCCGAAGGAATGGATTTTCAGACAAAATGTAGCAGTCAGAGAGAAGAATATACAGCACACAGCTCTGGTCGAGTCTCACAAAATCGTGCTAACATCATTTGACGCCAAATAAGGTTTGATGAAGAATGTTCGTGAAATCCATGGACCGAACTCCACCAGCTTGCCGATGCCTGCATGAAAAAAATCTCGCGAATCAGCGAAGAAAAGATCAAAGAGGGAGTTTTGTGGGTCATCAAATTCGAGAACTCTAAAAAAAAATGACCGGCTCAACAACTTGATGCAGGGTGATGCGAAATACGCATGGAATGCCTTTAGCCTAGTGTCCACCAACAACTCAATAATGTTAGGGCAGAAAACTACAAGTAACTAGTAGAAGACATGCTGATGAAGTATCAGAGAAAACTACAAGTAACTAGTAGAAGACATGCTGATGAAGTATCACAGAAAACTACAAGTAACTAGTAGAAGACATGCTGATGAAGTATCACAGAAAACTACAGGAACTAGTAGAAGACATGCTGATGAAGTATCACAGAAAACTACAAGTAACTAGTAGAAGACATGCTGATGAAGTATCACAGAAAACTACAGGAACTAGTAGAAGACATGCTGATGAAGTATCACAGAAAACTACAAGTAACTAGTAGAAGACATGCTGATGAAGTATCACAGAAAACTACAAGTAACTAGTAGAAGACATGCTGATGAAGTATCACAGAAAACTACAAGTAACTAGTAGAAGACATGCTGATGAAGTATCACAGAAAACTACAGGAACTAGTAGAAGACATGCTGATGAAGTATCAGAGAAAACTACAAGTAACTAGTAGAAGACATGCTGATGAAGTATCACAGAAAACTACAAGTAACTAGTAGAAGACATGCTGATGAAGTATCAGAGAAAACTACAAGTAACTAGTAGAAGACATGCTGATGAAGTATCAGAGAAAACTACAAGTAACTAGTAGAAGACATGCTGATGAAGTATCAGATACTTGGCTACAATATGTCTCTAAAGATCCACTTCCTTCATTCCCAATTGAATATCTTTCCAGAGAACTGTGGCATGGTTAATGATGAGCATGGTGAAGGTTTTCATCAAGATATATAAAAAATGGAACAAAGATACCAGTGCAAATGGTAAACTACAATTCTGACTGACTATTGCTGGACACTCTCCAGGAATGTTCCCAGCTATACAGGAGACAGGCGATGAGATCTAAAAAGTAATCTATTGCTTGATTTTTTGACAGATATTAACCGTTGAATTATTACTATTTGCATGCATTTCATGATGTTAACAATCACTTTTGCATATTAGAAAAAACTAGAGCCAATTTTAAAATTTGATTGTCTTATTCGCGCTCAACACTTCAAAATTGATCAGAAATGACTAATATCATTTCAGTACATAAATTTCTAAAAATTTGTTGACCAGTATCATAAGATGAACTTTTCAAATAGTTAAAAATTAAAGAAATGTTGTTGATTTGGGTACAAGTTATTCACACACGACTAATGTTAGTACACAATATCGGCTGTAGCATTACGTATTCCCACAAAGTTTTTTTTTAAAACAGCACTTTTCTATTTTAAATATTTGGTCAAAACTATGTACAGAACTTACATTTGTCAGTGGTTGATTGTATTTATCTGGGTTGAAAGAAGCAATTAGGTCTGTCTTAGACTGATAAATAGTACACCCTAGAACACTTGCCGGGTTCTGAAATAATTGCAGATCATTTTAGATAACAAGAAACATGATGGAGATAGCACATCTTTTAATACAACAAAGCTTGTTATAGAAATATTTTGTAATTAGTAACCTGTTATGAGTTAAAACAGCAGGTTATCATCAGTGCCTACAGGTATGGACTTTGATCATTGTCTCAATAAATCCATCAGTGCCTATAGGTATGGACTTTGATCATTGTCTCAATAAATCCATCAGTGCCTACAAGTATGGACTTTGATCATTGTCTCAATAAATCCATCAGTGCCTACAGGTATGGACTTTGATCATTGTCTCAATAAATCCATCAGTGCCTACAGGTATGGACTTTGATCATTGTCTCAATAAATCCATCAGTGCCTACAGGTATGGACTTTGATCATTGTCTCAATAAATCCATCAGTGCCTACAGGTATGGACTTTGATCATTGTCTCAATAAATCCATCAGTGCCTACAGGTATGGACTTTGATCACTGTCTCAATAAATCCATCAGTGCCTACAGGTATGGACTTTGATCATTGTCTCAATAAATCCATCAGTGCCTACAGGTATGGACTTTGATCATTGTCTCAATAAATCCATCAGTGCCTACAAGTATGGACTTTGATCATTGTCTCAATAAATCCATCAGTGCCTACAAGTATGGACTTTGATCACTGTCTCAATAAATCCATCAGTGCCTACAGGTATGGACTTTGATCATTGTCTCAATAAATCCATCAGTGCCTACAGGTATGGACTTTGATCATTGTCTCAATAAATCCATCAGTGCCTACAAGTATGGACTTTGATCATTGTCTCAATAAATCCATCAGTGTATCGGCTGACAGTACAAGTTCGATGTTAATTTATCTTATTCGTATATCTATTATATTTCTCTTTACGAGCTGTCATCTTTACACAAATCTCACGTAGTCTTGCGGGCGACTATGATTCACACTTTTGAAAATCTAAGCGGACGAGATTTCTTAGCTCATTAAGTATGTCAGATCGAACTGTTGATGTACCTATTGACACTAAGGTCATTCTTGCATGTGTACTTGCTCGCTCATTACTCTCAACACCGTGATGTCTTGGCACGAATATAAAGGTAATCTTTCTGGTGTGTAAATAACGTCACCCATTGACGGGGGACGACTTCCACTATGCGGAGCTTGTTCATTTAGTCACAAAGCATGCCTGCATGGGAAGTCATAACAGTGTCTCTGTTGCAGCATATATCCCCATAGTAAGACTGCTCATGATTTTAGTGAAAGTACAACTAGATCCTTTGAGGACAATTTTATTATCAAATCGAAAAAGAGCTAATCACAACGTTGAAGACAAACGACATACATACAGTAACTTATTTACTACAAAACTCTTTTCTGATCATTAATCAATGAGTGAATCAATCCACCATCTTAAAATGGTCTTTGTTTCCTTTATTCATAGGCCCAAGAGTTCTTGTTATAAAAGTTCTTTTAATAAAAAAAATATAATTAAGTTGTATAAGCTAATTTTTCAAATGTGTATTGACTGAATTCCAAAACATATTTTCCTCATCTCCGATCCCTCTTCTTCAATGTATTTGATGCAGTACAATAAATTTAATCACAGCCGCTAAACTACTGTAGCATGACTAGAACATGCGTAATTTCAGTGGCAATATACGGTTGTGAGACATGGACATTAAATAAAGTAGTAGCAAAGAGAATATCTGCTTTCGAAATGATATACTACAGACAAATTTTACGTATACCATGGTTAGCTAAAAAGACAAATCAAGATGTGTTAAGATCAATACACTTCGAAGAGGGATGGCTCATTAACAACATCATAACAAGGTAGCTGAGTTTTTTTGGTCATATAAAGAGACATAACAGCATGGAAAGATTAATAGCTGAAGGTAGAGTTAACGGTGGCAGGGGAAGAGGACGCAAAAGACGAAGATGGTGCAGTGATACATCAGATTGTTTAAACATGTCTGTAGCTGTGGCAGGCCAACTCGCCCAAAATCGCGAAGTGTTCAGAGAATAAATAAGGAAGACCATTTTCTGGAAAAAATATATCACATGATGATTATATATTATTATAGATGATGTACCATTGATGGCTTTGCCACTATTATAATTACAATTTTTCTGTAAATATTTGTAGATTATCTGTTTATCCAAAAAATTAGAATAGGCATTTTTCAGTTTATCTAGACCTAGAACATTTTGTGTGTACATATTTATTTAGTCATTTTTTTGTCATTATCATTTTATGAACGCACGTTTTAGGTATACGCCTATCTATCTTTCTAGCTTGCATTTAAGAATACCCATATGATATATAACTGTATTCACAGATCTTGTCTCCGTAATTATGTTATCAAAAACATCGCCTACAACAGTGTCCTAACATTCTGTATTAAAATAATCTTCCGGATTCAGTTATATTCTGAATCTTCCCTACTCACAATTGATCTCTATTCTGAAAATATTTGGAAAGATTTGTTTCTAGATGTTTAAGTGGCTTCTTTATCCAGGGCCATAGATAATTCTTCAGTATGATGTCGGTGTTCCTTCTTCGTAAGCGAAGATGATCATGGCATGAAAAAACAATAAAATAGGGTGAACAAATGGAAAAAAGAATTGTTGATTGTCTAATTTAGTTTGGGTTTAGTATTGGCATAAGTCTTCAGTATAGGGAGGGGCGGGGGTTTCCCAAAAAAAAATCAAAATACTATTTTCGTATAAAATACTTCCATTTGATAATATTTTATGCCATATTTTTTAAATGGAAAATCTTTAAGGGCTAAAGCGTGGAAGGGGGGGGGGGGGAGAAGATAATGTTTTTCGCCAATGGTTATATTCCTAGTACCAAAAACCATGTTCTGATTTCCTAATGGCAGGGGAGGGGTTTGAAACCCCACATCTTTGGGTTTGCCTTTATCACTGTTTCAGATTCTTTATCAATAAAATCTGAAATTTTCATGAATATCTGTGTCCTCAGTTCTGGACGACAATCACTTTGGACATGCATCGTTTAAAATAGGCAATTCAGAGCTTAGTCATTGACATTTCTCCACTCCTGTAATAAAGCATTTAAGACACCTTCTATGGGACACTTAGATACCAGAAAAACTGGCAGTTCTCCAATGAAATTCGAGTTGTCTACATTAGGGAGTCAGTCCACTATGGGTGTATATGTTACCTGATATAAACATGTGGACACCTATCGGTCAGAATCAGTCAGCAAGCATCCTTTCAGTCTCACCTATATACGTCATGGTGCAGAGCTTGCAGATGATGACATAGATGACGTTAGGGGAAACACACGTGACACTCATTTCAATGGTTAATCAAGGGATAAATGTTTCAGTGTCTGGTAACAACCCTAAACAGGAAATGGGTGGCTGGGGTAACAGGGCAAATATTAAAATAAACGAAAATAAGTATAAGTGTTTGCTTCCTCCGTCATCCATTCGCTATTGTCATTCTCTCCTTTTCTTACATTCCTATCACATCCATGTTTGTCTCTATGTAAGATTTGTTTACTGTTGTCTTTTGTTTGTCCTGATGAAGGCTTTTTAGCCGAAACGTCGTCTGTACCGTGTCTCATTGTTAGGTTGTTTTATGACTTATTTCGTTAACACTTATACATATTTTCGTTAATTTTGATCTTTTCAATGGTTGGATGGATTTGGAGAAAGTGACAAACCGGGACTGGATGATATAAGCACAGGTGTAGCAAATAGTTCATCTGCAGCGGATGGTGAGAAAATGATTGGGGATGTCAGGCTTGAGATGACACCGGACTAGTAAATACCTGAGGTTCTTGTCACGCTTGTAAACAGCCAGAGGAGTGTGTGTGTGTGGGTCGGTGGGGACGCAAAACATTTCATACGTCTTAGGATTCGACTGGAGAATAGGAAGATGTCGGAGTAGAACATGACGAACAGCAACGCTATAGAGTGGAAAGTGAGCACAAGTTTGACCCTGTTCAAAGGGGTGAACCCCGAGTGCTCGAGAGTGTTCAGGAGTATCCTGGTGGAAGACATGGGGCAGAGTTAACTCTATCGGGGTATAGACGACAGTAGAAGAAATCCATCATCTCGTGGGCTGTCTTGAGAAAGTCATTCTCACCACTACATAGACGCCGGAGACGAAGAAGTTGATATAATGGAAGAGAATCGAGACAGGCAGAGAAATGAAAGTGTATAGGAAAAAGCTATGGGCATCAGTCGGTTTGTAGTGTACCGATGTGATGAAACAGGAGGAGTGGATAGTGATGGATTTGTCCACGAAGTTCATTTGGGAGGTAGAGCTCTCGGATGTGAACTTTATGGCTGGGTGAACGTTATCAATGAAGCGTATGAAGCTTGACATATCAGCCACAACCATGTCACTTATACCGATCCCATATCTATATACCCAAGGAACATCAAAAAGAAGGGCACACCATGCCTAGTGCTGAAGGTGGACCATAAACATAGGTGTAGCTGGGTCCCATCATGGTGCCCATGGCGACTCCACTGGTTTGGTCGAAGAAGTGCGCATAGAACGCAAAGGAGTTAATAGTGAGCAAATGCTCATCAAGATGGATGGGAATAAAGGTAGACACAGAGGGTCGAGGATGCCTGTCGAGGAAGAACTTCAAGGCCATGAAACCCCCTGAGTGTGGAATGAAGATGTAACAGGAGCAGATATCAAGTAGTACGAGATAATAGGTGCGAGCAGGGGATAGCAAAATAGAGGAAAAGATAGACAGGGCATGGTTAGTATCTTTAAGGAATGTAAGGAATTGTTCTACTAATGGTTGAAAGACACTATCCAAGAAGTCTGAGATGTGTACCTTAGGGCAGGAACACGGAGAGAAAGTAGGTAGGTCTGTCAGCGTTAGAAAGTTTATGAATTTTATGTAGCATATAGAATGCAACCCACCAACACTGCTTTTCTTGAAACATACAGAGCGGCAGCTGTAGCGAGTAGGACGTTGTCAACTATCAAACCCTTGATGGTGGTAGAGACTGTGTCAACATAGACAATGATTTATTGTTTGCCGGCATATTGAACCCATAGTCATTGGTTGGCAATACTAGTCACAATGTTCAGGGGATACACAGATGATAAAACATTTCTGCAGTGAATAAGTACAATGATCTCATGATAATGTTTTTGTGGCTAGGGATCCTAAAGTGTTAAATGTCAGATATGCAATTTTTGTGAATTGAATTACATCGGAATATATGTTCTCACCATTTTATTGTTATCACTGAGTCCAAATGCAAAGTAATGGTCGCCCGTTGAAGGAAATCCCGACACGATGGATATTTTAAAATTTCTTGCTTGCTGTTCCCAAGATATAAGATAATCACACATATTATTGTTACAACTGCCGTAGCAACCTTTTGTTTTCCCACACTCGGTATCTTTTGGAAACTTGCTTGCCTGAAAAATAAGTCAAATTTACATTTATCATAAACTCAAGTATGTCCTATTAATTGTCTTTGCAAGCACAGGAAGATAATTATAAATATTAAATGATCTGTTGCAAATAGATAACCATTTCGTCGTCTTCTTCTTATATGTACATTATCATATGTGAACTTCTATATCCTCAAAGAAAGACTTGTCAGCTAATATTGTTGGAAGTTCACGAGACATAGTCCTGAATGTTATAAGTACATATCACATAAGTAATAGATCTGTTATCATTTTCTTATTTCTGAAACTGAAAGCAGCGCAACTTAATTAAACCATATTCTATACCAGATCTGTAGATTTATTTTTAAATTATGGCATTTAAGAATGAAATTCATTATTATTTGATATTGAAATCTGTGAAAGCTATGATCAATTTCATTGAAGGCTCATCTCTAGTAAATGATTATGAAGTAGATTTATTTTCAGTGTATGGTAATTACATAGTACACTGCTTTAAGAACATAGTGTAGGGACTACAATGGTTAATGGTTGTTGTTGATCCAGCGGTCAATGCGCCCATGTTCTTAGATCATTGTGAGATATAGGCATGTGTATGTTAGATGTTATTTTATTCAATATAGAGTAATACATTTTTGAAAGGGGAACCAAGTTCATCAATCATAAGATCATAGGTTGTAGATAAATGATCTCCGGTGTAAAGTGACCTTAGATTTCCTGTCTAGATCTTTCCATGTGATTGAATATAATATCACTGATAATTCTCATCCTATCTTCTCTAAAGGTTGTTATAAATTGTCTCTATCTTTTGTCATTCTCTCACCCTGTGGATTACATATCAAAGTTCATAAATTATGTCAACAATATTTTTTGCCAATTTTGTACCCCAACCTTACCCGTGTCAACATCTGTCAAGAATTCACTAACCCCTTCCCCAGTTTAATTATGTAAACCTTTAACCACCTCCTAGTTTTTAGTTTTTTTAGTAGGTAAATAACTTGAAAATAAATGTTTAGTTTCATATTTTTAGAAAAATGTTTCAAATTCTAACAATATAATTGGTATTTAGAAAAAAATCCGTATTGTTGACGTTAGCTTCTGTCAAACGCCGCATCACCACTTGTCACACTTTTTTCAGACCCCCCAAATTGTTGTGGTGATTTATGAACATCGAATATCTTGCAATACAACTTTCTTGTATATAGAAACATAGTTTACAATGTTCATAGGAATAAAAAGAATTATACCTCTAGACTAGTGATTAAATTAAACAGATTAGTGTTATGAAAGAAACATGGAATTTTGAAAAACATAGCACAGCAAATGAATATACAACAAAGGTTCCTTTATGATACATACATAGAATGTAGGTTTGTTCAAGAAATAATTTATTGAGGCTGGATTAACCACATATAGGCCTATGTATGTGGTTGAAAAATATTCCCATAAACTGGTGACTAATTGGTAACTGGTGAATAACCGGACTGTGAAGCCAGTGAAATAACAACTCAGCTATATCAACTCAATGGTTCCAATATCAAGGGGCTGCTCATAAAGTACGTCCACAATGTTTTGTTACCTTTGTGACCCCCCTCCCTTCTCAGCATTTGTCAATAAATCAAGGATACTTGCTCAATTAAGGCAAAAAACTTAACTCCTTCCCTTGTTTTTAAATCTGGAAAATTAAGAAAAATATAAATATATGTTTACCTTCAATCAATCTATCAGTGAAGTACCATGCCGAGTGACGTAGGTGAATATGCTTTTTCACAGCTCTCTGTCTCTTGTGTTGTTAGTGAGTTCGGTTGGTGATTTCTTTTTTTAATTTTTTTTATTAATATAGTGACAACATATCGAGAAATTTCTCTCTTTGCTTTCCTATTTTCCTTCGTCCCTTGCTGTATCCGGTGGTTGCGAAATGCTCAAGTTTTACTTTCTTTATCACATGCTCTAAAAATCCTGATTGCTTCTAATTTTTGATTATAATTTGTCGTTTTACTCTAGCATCTCTTAGAATGTGTATATTAGTTTTCTTGGCTGTCCATAACCTTTTCATCATTCATATTAAGAATCACATCTCAGTTGCCTCCAGCGTATCTTCGGCACTTTTGTTTACTGTCCATGCTTCACTTCCATAAAGAAGGATTTGCTCAATGTAGCATCCTAGCACTCGAATTCGAGTATATGCATTGTATTATCCCATTGCATATAATGTTTCTCATTTTTTGAAATATTGATTTGGCATGTTCTATCCTGTTTTTGATCTCATTGAAGCATCGGCTATGTGATGTTAAAATGGTGCCAAGACACTTGACTTACCCGCTGGATTTAATTTTGCATCATTGACAGTAATACGTCTACCCCTGACGCTGCAAGGCAAACAAGGGCCACAGCGTATAGATAGTAATACTTAATTTTGGCGGTGTGTATTTCTTTAAAACAACCATTAACGGGTACTTCTGTTTTCTTTTTGCTTAGACTGAGACCTTTGTTTTCACTCTTTTATACTAATATGTCTAACAGGGATTGAAGTTCTTGTTCGCTCCCTTCAATCAGAACTGTATCGTCAGCATATCTTAGACTGTTCAGACTGTAAACTCCAACTTCTATTCCTGGCATGCTTTCTGTTTTGCATAGCTTTCGTTTACATTTCTATAAAAAATATTTAAAATTGGAAAGATTTACTTGGTATATAAAAAATATGTTGTAGACATCACATCATCATCAAATGCCGTCTCCGCAACGAAGATTGGCAACAACAGACCTCCAACATCTCCTGTCTCTTGTCTTGGTGGTGCACTCTGCTGATTGTAACCCGTTCTTCTCGTGATGTTACGCAGCCACTTGTATCTATTCCTACCTCTTACTCGCATCCTCTCAACTTTAACCTCAAGTACGGTCTTCAACAAGATGTCATATCTTTTAATATGTCAAATATATTTTATTTGCTTAATCTTTATTTGGCTTAACAATTCTTTCTTCATACGAAGTGTTGTTAGAACCTCTATTTGTTTTCTTCTCTTTCCATGAAGTTCTCCCTATTCTTTTATATATCCACATCTAAAAGGCATCGATTCTGTCCTCTAATTGTTTATTGTCCATGTTTCTGAGCAATAAATTAATATAGAATAGATGTAGCATTTTATAATTTTCATTTTAAACTTACTTGTAATTTGTTTAGATGTTAATATTTTCCTCATGTTAATGAAGGTACTTTTAGCCAAACTTATTTTTCTTTTAACTTCTGTTTCTGTATCACATCTGCCGTCATTTATCACATCACCATGTATCAATTCCCTCCCACCACCCCATTTTCTTCTCCTTGCCAACGTCTGTTAAACTTTTCCCCCCTCCCCTCCCCAATTGTTACCGTAATTTAACGAATGATCCGTATGAAACATTCTGTCACCGATACCTTATATAAGGATCGAAGATACAATAATAAAGGGCGGGGTTTCATCAACAGAATATCTTAGATAATCGCTCTAGATCTTTCCATATGATTGAATATATTATCACTGATAATTCTAATCCTATCTTCTCTAAAGGTTGTTCCATTTAGTGGAAAATTTGGTTTCCTCTTCTGTGAAAACTGGCAAAGAAAGCGTTAAATCTGTAAGTTATTTGTTTATTTGTACCAAATACCGTGGTTTACTCTGATAAGGATTGGGGGGGGGGGGGGGGGGGGGGAGGAATTTGACCTATTAAAACATATCTTTATCTACGGGTATGCCTTATATAGGTTGTGTATATGTCATGCATTATCCAGGCAAAATGACAGAAATCTGTATTAAATTACGTTTTCTGGAACTGGGAGAAGTAAGAAAAACAGGCAAATATATATGCTACAATACTGTTATTAAATGTTCTATGTGTTGAGGGATCAACAGGGGAGCATAGAGTGGTAACACTGTGACCTACCATGCATGTAGCAAGGGTGACTAAAGAGTCTTTTTTTAGATGGAATTAATTATAACATTCAGTATGTTATAACAACACAGAAATAATGCTGATGTAGGATGTGTGAAAAAGCGTAGATATTTCAGCCACTCTGTAAACCACGACAGAACTAATTCCGTTCTCTGTACTACATCCTACTAACTAGCAGGCGTGTGAGAATGAATGCAGAAGATATAGAAGAAAAAGATTACTATTGCATGAATGAATTCGACTGCAGTACTGATCAATCATTGATTATACAATGTGGAAAATAAACACATACATACCGGAGGCAGTGGGGCTGTAGATCCACTGGACCCAGATGGTGAAGCTGTCGTTGTTGTCCCAGAAAAGCTGTAGTCTATGGCTGCATTGGAGAAATCGATCTTTGTGTCTGTCTTATATCGATTTGAGTTTCCATGGTATTGAAGAGTGCCATCTGTTGTGGAAATACATGTTATATTGTTTGGGTTGTAGCAATAGATCATGAATGTGTGAATCAGTCTCGTTCAAGATTGCACTTAGGATATGTCATTCTAGTCTCCCGGAATCAGCCAAGCTCAGTATAGCACCCTGGATTTGTCACTCTAGTTTCTCGGAATCGGTCACACTCATGATTACACTCTAGATATCAGTGGCGTAGTGTGAAATTTTAGCGTTGGGGCGCTGAGTGAACGTTTTTTTTTTGGTATGTAGGTAGCTCTCCTCCCTTTTTTTCACACGAGAAACACATATTTATGTCCCTATATAAGATGTTACCTAGTGTAAAAAACAAACCTTATATAATCTTGAAATGTAGCTCTATGCGTATGACTTATTTTCTGCGGGGATCTCCCTGGCGTAGTGGTTAAGCTGTTCGCCTTGTGTTCAAGAGGTCACGGTTTCGAATCCGGCTCGTGTCGTCTTGTTTATAATTCGGAGAACCCTGTGTATTATCACTTGAAGCTACTGAGTTACGTGCTATGAGTGGTACTCTCGGCAGGGAGGGACGGAGTACATATGCGAAACCGAGTACAGTGAAGTCAATCTTCTACGGATTTAAAACCCTTTAAACCCTTTTCTGCGAAAATTTTTCAGTATCAGGTCCATAGGGTGGGGGTGGAGAGGTGTTTTGGGGCATGAAACCCGCTAGTAATTCTAAATTGACTGTTAGCACTAGGAACGTAACGGAAAGGTTCACCCCCCACCCCAGCGAATTTTCACAAAAAGGTCTTCAAAATCAAAGGATGGAATTGCGCGTGTGTTGCCGGGGCCCGATAGGGGAACAAATAATAGCAACACTGTTTACCTTCCATGCATGTCGTAAAAGGCGACTAATGAGGTTATGGGATGGAATTGGCTGTCCCATTCCATATAGGATCAGTGACCCAAAGCCATGCTAAAGCTGATGTGTCAGGCGCAGATATCGCAGCAATGCTGTAAACCATGACACAACGCATTCCGTTCTCCGGACTACATCCTGCTAATCTGCAGGAGTTTGAGAACGAACGCAGAAGAAGAAGAAAGAATGGATTTTTTAGGTAAACCACCTCCTTAAGGCAAAAATGTCTACTGTCATGTCAGTTCCCTCTCAATAAATGGTGATTCTGATGAAAAGGCACAATACGTTTCTTCTCAATTGCCAAGGAATTCAAACATGACAGACGATTGTTGTTCGTGGAATTTCTGAGATATCTTTTCATTCTCCTCACGATGATCATACTTCTTTCACTGCTGACTTTAGTGATGGCTGTAGTTAACAATAAACGGAATAGTTTTGTTACTTCTTGATAGATTGAGTCTAGGACAGTTACAACAAATATGTCAAGATTTCTTTAGGAGGTATATGCGTTGTCTCATCTGCATATTCGTTAAGAAGTTCATTTTCTAGTAGGTTTCTATCAAAGAATTGGTACTGTTTTATCGAAATAGTCTATATATTCTGGAGGAATTCTTTGCTATAATCGTTAAATTTACTCTCACATACTAGTTCAAGAAACTTTAGATGAAGAAGGTCTTCATATCAGCATTTAATTTGCTTAGTTATAAACTATTCAATTAATTAAAAAAGAAAACGAACAGTTTACCCTTATGCGCAGATAAAATATTGTAATAGATATGTACATGTAACTCTAGTCTCGTCCATCCCATAAATGTATCAACACCGAAGCTGGTTTCAATATTTTGAAGGAAATAATATAATTGCTACATTATACCATCTCACACAATAAGGGACTGACGATATTTGCACATAGATCAAGTACCTTAACATGTAAAATAGTTTTCCCCGAAGCCAATATTGCATGTACATTACAAAGAATTGATACAATTTTAGTGTTAATAATTTAACAGGAACAAAACTCACCTAAAACAGCGTGATAATCGCACTCGGCGAAAGAAAGATTGATATTAATTAATTTTGTTAATGTATACACAATGTACAAAACCCTCCTTGCAACTCCTTAACAGGAAAAATGCAGTATTTGACTGTATTTGATTTGACAGTTAATGTATACAAATATATCAGAAGAACCAAAAATAACTTAGGTTGTGATTATGAAAATATCAGATGAATCAGAAATAATTTAAGTTGTGGATTAAAAATTTCAATTGATCAAGAAGTGATGTATGTTGTGGATTTGAAAATAGAAGAGATAGAAGTAATGTAAGTTGTGAAGTTATCAGAAGAACAAGAAATGATATGGGATATAATTAATTGCGTTTTAATATCATTCTTTGAAACACTATACTACCGAGGACGGATGTGTATGGTCATTGGCGCAAACAAAATGTCGATACAACGCATCACTATTGTCTGAACTACATTCTGCTGGAAATCTGGTAGAACTATTGTCCTGTTATATGAGAAAATATTTGTGATCTATTATTAAGAGTGAACGATAAGTATTAACATGGTTATTCCATCATACATTCATTAAACAGCAACCTTATTTTAACCAGGTCAACATCATATATTCCGCAATCACGTGACTCCATATATATAAATATTATATATATATATATATAGTAATATGTTATCATGCACACATTTTAAAATAATTCAACAACTGACCTGCATTCAGCTGTCCTTTCGCAGTTATGAGATTCCATGGCTCACTGAGGCTAAAAATGTTAGGGTTATTGCTAACAGTATCTCGTGAAAATGAACATTCCAACAACCCATTGGCGTAAGAGTTTACTACATTGCTAATTCCTTCACTTGGCTGAGAAAAATATTTGAATAGTTGATCAAATATGCGTAAAACAGCTGAAAAAGAATGTGTATACTATAGCAGTAATTGAAGAATAGTGGTGTATTTACGCAATGTAGTTAAATATATTGGTGGGGGCATGCCCGAGAGGCTAGAGCGTTGTCATCATACCTGTGAGGTTCAGAGTTCGATTCCCGATATGGATTGGGTTTTTTTTCTATCGGAAGGTAAATAAAAAAAAAACTCACCCTGTGCATGACGTGGGGACATAAAAACATGCGGTCTTTATCACACAAGCTACACGTAAAACTCCCTGCAGCACCATAATGAAAAAATGCAGTATTGGCAGTTAAATATACGATCTCAACGTCGCATGTTTATATGTGTTTAAAATTTTTTTTAATTGCTCCCTTAGTGTGACGCCCCGGACATAAAATATTCTTAAAATTTCCCTTTCTAAGTCCATTCCTTATAGTTTCTACATCCAAATCTCTACACACTAATTGACAAACCTTTGTTTTTAATTATATATCTTTCCATAAACTATTGAGGCATAATTATCTACACATATTCTGCTAACATTCTTCCAAGTAGGCTAACACACGGTATTTATTAAGAAAATGATTTATTTTAACCACATCATATTTCTGTTAAGCTATCTTTGCACACCGTACTATTCAAATTTGTACAACTTCCTATTATTTCTTTTCTAGCAATGAGTTTAGTTAATAATTAGTTTCACAGTTCTAAATTGAAACTATTCGTTCTTAAACCTTCTCTAGCACGGTATATCTCAAGCCACACTAACACAGTTCTGACACCTATATCTACAGTCTAAGTTCCTACTCACATTTGTATTGAATAACAGAGTTGATTGCTGGTTGGGCGCAAGTTGCTTTTAATTCTTCGTTGTGACCTTTGCTCTAGTTTCGTGGTATTACCTAACCTTTGTTGTGTGATTTGGCAAGCTTAAGGTTAAGTACGTAGAGTACGGTTAGGATTAAAAATAATATTTCGAATGTGGTCGTTCACCTCGCACTGTGTGTATCAGGCAGAAATACTGAACGCTCAGTACAAATCATAGGAAATTTTTAAAAAATATGTAAATGTGAAAAGAAACAGATTATATATATATATATATATATATATATATATATATATATATATATATATATATATATATATATATATATATATATATATATATATATACACACAATTATTATCAAATATCTAAATACAGATTACTAGATATTAGGAATCGAAGATTATATATATATATATATAAATATATAATCTTCGATTCCTAATATCTAGTAATCTGTATTTAGATATTTGATAATAATTGTATTATTAGTGTTCTCAGGACTTCCAATTCGGTAACTTACCTGTCCCAGAATGGTATTGCTGAAGCCACTATTATAAGATGCGTTCACTGTAACCTGACCATTGGCTACCGCACATGTTATGACACTGGCTGGAGA